>JAUMJJ010000175.1:1800000-2115000 GCA_033556795.1 Tapera naevia | reverse complement strand
TGCACCCAAAATATGGAACAATTATATCTATGTGACTCTTGGTAGTTCTCATCCTTTCTGCACTTGCTTTCTAGAAATTTCATAAACAGGCTGAGATTGTCCCACAAGCCCATGTGGGGAGAGCTTGGCTCAATAATAATTTCCAAGGGCTGTCTCACTTGCTCCCCTGTGCCATGCAGCCTCCTGCAGCTGGAGGTGTAGGGGAAGCAAATCTGGGAAACATGTTTGAAGCTGATGCTGAAGCAGGTCACTAAAGGAGAAATGCTGGAAATTTTCCAGCGCTGACACCTGGGGAGTTTTAGAAAGCAGTGGGGCAAGGGAGCGACAGGAGGCAAGAGGAACACTCACAGTGAAGGGGTTGCAACTATTAGCTAAAGGGGAGGTGATTAGTTTTGCAATATATTTGCAAGAGGACTGATTTTTACAACATATTCTTGGCCAAATGTTTAATTTCTCTTTAGCAGTTTGTCCTTCAGTGGCTGTCTGCACTGCAGCCAAGCACGTGGGAAAATATTGATAGAGGGAAACTTTTCAAATCCAGATAGCTCCTTGGGATCCCAGCATCCACTGAGTTTCAGGCAAGTTTATTGAAACGTTATTGAAAGTCTCAGTCCTCTGATTATTGTGGACTCCCCAGCAGGTATCTCAAGCTTCTGTAATCCTTAAATCAAATACGACAACTTCTCTTCTGTATTGGTTTTCATTTTCACACTCACTTTGAGGGTGGATATTTCTCTTACTTCTTGTTACCAGGGAACTGATAATAACCATTTTAAAAGTAACAGCAAATATCATCTGGGTCTGTATTTAGGTGTGCCAGCCAATGCCAGTCGCTGCAGCTTTGGCTAATTCTGTAGATTAAAAAGATAGTGCTTTGAAGGAAAAAGCCAGAGCCATGCTAAATGCAGTAGTATTATTTATGACTGCATTTGCTTTCTGTTTTCCTAAATCTACTCAATGAAGTCAACCCTTGGCATTAAAAGCCATCTTAAGATACCAGACTGAGGTATGTAAGGAAAAAACCAGTAACTTCCAGCAGCACATATTAATTAAGTTGGAACTAAAGAATTTCACTGTGAAACAGTGGAATATTTCCTTGAAGGCTTTTTTTTTTTTCACCTATCCATACACGTTTTCTCAAGCAGTTTAATCAGGCAAAAGCTTCCTTTATCATTTGACTTTTTTTTGATTCCTATCGTGGTTCCTGACGTTTTGGGAAATTGCTCATTTGAAGTGTTGCAAAGAAAGTGCTGTGAGTTATTTATCAGGTTTTATGTCATGATTTGGGAAAACTGACCTTGATTTACTTGTGCCATTAGAGACTTTATCAAGGGAGCGAATG
This sequence comes from Tapera naevia, assembly GCA_033556795.1. Taxonomy (NCBI): domain Eukaryota; kingdom Metazoa; phylum Chordata; class Aves; order Cuculiformes; family Neomorphidae; genus Tapera; species Tapera naevia. The sequence goes on along the minus strand of JAUMJJ010000175.1, from coordinate 2,113,658 downwards.
AACATTTTTCTGTAACACCATTAAGGAAAAACATCAAAGCCTCTCAGTCACTTTTTCTAGTTAGCATACTTGAAAAAGTAGGCAAAAGTATTAATTGAATTGTTGATTATATTGATAAATCCAGAATGATTTAAAATGCTTTGCACTGGTTAGTTAATATTTGCTAATTAACACCAATATTTAAAAAGAGCTCCATAGCACTGTTTCTTTCCCTGTCCAAAATGCATAACCAGCAACAGAGACATGCTCAGAGTCTGGTGCTGTGAGAAGAGGTGTGTGGGGGAACAAAGTGAAAAGGCAATTATTTCATTTTCAAACCTTTGTTTAAAAATGCTCTCCCAATTAGAATCTCCACAGCACACAGTGAGAATCACCATTTGGGGGTCTGGGAGGGTGAGAGCTACCACCAAATATTTCTCTGCCCTGTTAATCCCTTTGGGAATTCCCATGTGCTCAAAATGAGGTGCCTGCTTGAGTACTTTCCCTAGACAGAGCCATGGCTGAGGAATAATAATGAAGTTGATAGCAAATGCAGTATGAAATGAACTGATCAGGAGTGTTTGGCACCCTGTGGCTAGTGGCTACCCTCATTACTGGGCATTTGCACGTAATTTTTAAGACTTTCTCCTACTCCTTGTATCCCCCCTCTACATGAAAGCCTTGGGCAGGATCCCGCTTTCCTTTCCCCTAGATAACCTTTCTAGTGTAAGGGAAGATTTTTAAAGGCAGGAAAAAAATACATCTAGCATCCACTTCTCCATCACGCTCACTGATTAGGAACTGAGAGGCTCAAAAGCTGCTCACAAAGGCTTGATTACGAAGTCAGGAAAAATGAGAGGTTCTCCAAAAGGGGCTTCTTGTCTGCTGCTATTTGTGCTGCCGTGCTTTTCCACAACGCTGGACCATGCCTGTAATACCTTTGCACATTTTTTCTGAAGAACTCATTGAACTGGCTGCTTATTCTGAGAAAATCCTTTGAGAGGTTAGAGGTATTTTTTAACAGCTGTACCCTACATGTTTAACACAAGCAAATATTTTAGTCCTCCACTTTGTCAATTGTAAGTAAATATAACTCTGGTGTCTGTTCACAGAAAGAATCTGGATGTTTTACCAGTAGAATAAAAGGAATGGGTTTCTTCTAGACATATCTAACTACTATTCCCTTTAAGTAAAATCTCTGCAATTTTTCATTTTAAAAAGAGTTTACAAAAAGCATTTACATTTCATGTTGTGTGTGGACTGGTGTAAAATGTATGCTGACTGTATTTTGTGGATATGTTAAATATAACTTCCAATGGGAGTCTCGACTGTAGATATTAAGTAAAGCAGAATAATAACAACAAAAACTTGAAAATTGCTTGCTTTCAACTTCCTCTAAGTTCTCACTTGAGAATGAAAAATGAGCAGTAAGGATAGATGACTGGACTATGTTTTCAATAGCAAAAGATAACATGGATTGTTCTTGTTCAGGCAAAAAGAGGTTAAAAAGTACCAGATTGTGGCATAATTACCAAATTATGACACGTAATTTGTAGGTTTAGCTTGCTAATTATGTGTGATACATAGGTGGCAAAGGGTGAATACCAAGCACTAGCAGCCTTCCTTTTGTCTTCGGAAATTTGTTTTGACTAGGGAGAGGTAGAGGAAAAAATCTGGCTTCCCCACATGTGCCAGGTAGAACAAAAAGCAGCTATAGAGAGTAGTGGGCTATGTGTTCGTTTTAATAGAAATAGAGGGTGTGATAGGCATTTTGTGGGGTTATCTGCCTCTAATGCACACTTTCAGAAAAAAAATATTCTTAGACTGAAGCCTTTTATCAGCAGAATGTGTTTCCAAGGGCTGTCACAAGTAGCGGTGCTGATATATAATACGAGTCCGTGTTTAAGTGCCCATGCTGTCTGCACAGTCAGTCACTGCATTTTTTTTCTCTGCGTTGTAAGTAACTGTCAGTATTTGCTAGTCGGTATTAAGCAGAGATATTTACCTTGTCAAAAATGGATGCTTTTAAATTAATTCTGAAGTGGGGAATATACCATTCTCCCTTGCTCTTGATAGGCAGGGTTAATATTCTCGCAGCTGAAGATCCGGGGACTGGAGCAAAATGCAAATGGCCACAGAGGGGACGGCTTGAGAAAACAGTTCCGTGTGAGCTTTTCTGTAAGAGAAGTGAGAAGGAATGAAACGACCTACATTTCGCTAGAGTGAATTTGGTCATTAATGAAAGAGAAGAGCATAGAGTAATTCGTACTGTTATGTGCATACATTCGTGATGTCCATGTCTGCAACAAAGCCACAATCTGTCTTGGAATAATTCTGAGATATTAAATAGCTTTGCAGAAAATCTGCTTCACCCACACAGCAGATGCATTCGAGCTGAATATTTTAGGACTGCAGCAGCGGACTTGAAAAACTCAGTCAGTATTGGCAAAAAAACGAAGAACTGTTTTTTGTGCTTTTGACATGTAAACATCTTAGTTTTTAAAGGAGATGTTTCTCTGCAGCTCCTAGCTGTGTTTTAGTTGAAAACAAACCAATCCAAACCAAAACTCAACCTAACCCAAACCCGGCAACTATTTTTGTTTGAATTTCAATTTTAAGAACCTGCAGCCATTGTTGCAGTACACACTGATTAATCATTAGCAATAACACAGTGCACTCAAATGAAACCCTCTTCAAATCAATAGCAGTCCTGATGCAAGACAGATTTAAAGAGATGTGCATTTCACCTGAGAACAGTTTTTTACCTTGGAAATAAGGGAAACTTACACTAAGCTTAGTTGCATTAATATTACTAATAATTGCATACTGAATTAAGTGCATTCTACCCCACATAAGGCTCAATGCAGCAGCAAAACCGTAATTAATAAGAGATTCAGAAATGTGCTGTATGAAAGAATGAAAACTGAATGGGTATTGCTAAGTCACTATTTTGTTTGTAGGTTGGCCTGATTCTCCTGTTATTTTTCCTCCCATAAATTCAAACTAAAGGAAACAGGTTGTGATGCTATTTATTGTTTCTGCAAATGAGAGTTACAGGCCATATTGTTCTACCTTGGAAATTAAACCAGCTCACAGTTTAGAGCACATGTGGGAGAACTGATACAGTAAATAAGGGACATTTCAGTCATTCACAGCAATCTTTATTTCAGGGAACTGTATCCATTCTCAAATATAGTTTTAGAGCATAGGTGGCAAATGTGAATTCTGAAACAGAAGAAAAGCTCAAATTAAAATGCCATAACCAGACAGGCAAATGCAGGGTTTCCAGCGTGTTTTTGTAATTGCAGATATGCTCTGGCCATAACAGATTCACTTTCTCAGTTTTGCTTATTTTGAATTTGGTCTGGTGTTTGGAGTTAGAAATAACACAGGTTAGTTTTATCCTTACTGTCAGAAGATGCCTGAGGCTGACTATACCTTGAAGGAGATGTCCTTTCAGAACAGGGGGGTATTGAATAAATATTTAGAGAAAGGGGGAATAGAGAAACTGAGGAAGCTATGCTGCAGGCAAATAATCTGCTGCAAGCAAAGGGAGCAAGTGAGGTGTCTTGTGCAATTCCTGCTTTTCCTGTTTTATTTACAGGCTGTGGATTTCAATGGTGTGAATTGCCCCCACTAAAACCTTTCATTCATTTACTTACATACAATTACAAATACAGCTGCAGAAATAGGTACCAGCCCTCCAGTCATTGTGGAGCTGCTGCCCTCGGACACTTCAGGGTTCAGGCCGTTTGTTGGTCAGATATTGAGAAGCAGGGGTTTGTCAGAATTGTTTTTCTTCCCTCTCTGCACACACTCGCCCGATGCCTCTCAGCCCACTCTGCTAGGTGTATAACCTCATATATAGCATTTTAGTATGCATTTTGTACAGAGCTTGAACCTGTTAGAAATTCTAATCAGAGCTTCTGTTTTCCCAAGGATTTCTATGAAACCTGTCACACAGGTCCAGGACAGAATCAGAGAGAATTTCCAGTGTTTAAGTTACACGTATGTATACCCCCTGTACAATGCCTAATATTGGCTTCCCTGGGCAAGCTGTGTTTGCACAGGGAGGGTACACCTTTCCGGAACATCCCTTATGTCATACACAGAGATAGAAGAACCATCTCCTGGATATTGTTTCCCAAGTGAGGGGAAAAACTGCAATTCTATCATATGTTATAATTTATCAGGTTTTTTCCTCAGTTTTACCTTGCATGTCTCAGCACGAGTGGAACATATTTGATTTGATTATAATTACTTTTTTAATATTTTAAATCTCAGATGTTAGGAAAATTTACATTAATTAAACTTCAGTTGGCTTTAAAATTGTCATGTATCAATTTTAACACCGTTTATAGAGAACAAGATAGATGATTTAAATTACACGCCATATGGGGCAATGCTAGGGACATTTGCTATTGTGTTAACTGCTTAAAGATTCAATTTTACTCCCCTTCTGAGTGAAAGACATTTGCTATCATGCTTACTGAATTAGGTGAAGGGTTGCCTGCTCAAACAGACTATGTACAGATTTCTCCCCCTCCTGCCGACTTCTGCTCTGCTGCAAAGATCAGCTTTTCAGAGGGGTTCTGCTGCTGTTAACTCCAGCATAACTTCTGCCTTTGGTAGGAAGCTGAGACAAAGGTGTCTGCAGGGTCCGTAGCTGACACACCAGGATCCCACCAGATCTGAGGTTAAACCTGCAGAAGAGAAGAGTCTGCCAGCTAGGAAAATAAGCAGCCTTCTTCATTTGCAGGGGGAAGACATGTGGGGTTTTGGGTCCCAAAATGAGTATGAATCTTCAAACCCCAGCCCTGAGAGCACTCACTGTCATCACCCTTGTGTCCTGATTTTTTTGGCATAACAGGGACCAGCCCCACAAATGATCCCCAACCTGCTTCTGCTGCAGGTGAATTAACCTTTGCAGGCTGCAGATTCTAATTTGTAGGCCTGCATCAAGTTTTGGCAAAGAGGTGCCGGATGTGCCTCTGAGGAAGGGGCTTGAGTAGAAACTACCGGACTCCTATGGATAGATTTGTACAAATAAGGGATATGAGTGTCACAGCCAGCCTGGGAGCAAAAAGCTTTCCAGGGTGATCTGCAAGGCAGCGTAATGACACCTTTTTCTTAAGCTTATGACTGATGTTCTTGACCAAAACTGCTGTATCAGTGTTACGATTTGTGGGATATCGGATTTAAATGCCTTAACAGTTCAAAGAATATAGACTAGTGAGTAGCATCTTGTTGAGAGATTTGGGATCCTCTCCCTGATGAAACATCTCACTTTCCCTTGCATTTTTTAGAATGCTCTACCTCCTTCTCAAATAAGAGATGGAATAGGGGTCAGATAGTTAGAGGGCAAATACTCAGCATGGTCAGCAGAGCTTTTCTCCTTGGAGATCTCTCTAGGTGAGCACTCAAAACCTGAAGAGGCTGAAATCAGAGGTCTTAGTTTCGTTCTGAATCCTTGCTAGCCACAAAACTAAGGAAAAAAACCCTCCAAATATGAGCAGAAATCAATTTATCTTGCAAGACCAGAAAATACTTGAAGGTCTCTCAACAGCTGGCTTTAAAGAAATGAGGAAATAACCCCAGAAATATGTTAAGGAAGTGTTATGTACAGCCACCTCTACAGTTTGCAGTACATTTCTGCTTCTGTCTGGTGCTTCCCGCTTGGCAATATTGTAGTGGGATTCTCCAATATTAATATTTTAAAGGAATAAATAAATATCTGATGAGATACCGTGGATCTCTGCAATGTTTTCATAAATTCTGTGGAAAGTAAAAAGAGAATTAAAGATGAGATTAAAACAGCCTGGGTGATGTATTTCTCAGTCATGTGGTAAACTCTCTAGCTATTTATGCTTTGCCATCTATGTTATAAGTTACATCTATATTAAAAAGCATGTATCTGTCTCTCTTTCTGTATATATGTATATACGTACCTCCGTAAAGGCCAAGTCTGTGATCAAGGAGGGTTCTGATTTCTGCTAGAACCACTGTAAAACTAATAATAATAACAAAGATAGGCTATAGCAACATACTGTTTATAAAGTGTCCATGTTTCATATGAATATGTTTTCACTTCATTTTGGTCTGAATCTGCTTTAGGAAATAAGCCATCTGTATGGGGATTCAACGTCTTTTTCTTCCTTACATTTAGGGGAAACGTAACGCGTTTTTTTTTTCTGGCTCTGCATTGCAGAGTCCACTTCTGGCACAAAAGGATGCTGAGCCCTTATTCACAGCTAACGAGAAGTACTGGGCAAGAAAAGATGATGGAAAGAAATCGCCTGATCTCCATTAATTGAATTGGAATCCCAGGAGCCTGTCAGAAATGCTGCCATGCTCCAGGACAAATATTAATATTACACCCAGCATTACAACTACATCATTCTGCCGTTAACATACATTGCACCTGCTACACTGAGTTTATTCGTAGAATAAAGTCCTTTGTTTCTGCACTACTGTGCAGGAACCTCAGAAGTGCCTTGCATTGGTGCAACTCCTCCTAAATCAGGAATAAAACTTGCATGGGTCTTGTCAGGGTCACACATTCAGACAAGCCCCTCCCACCCAGGCATGATGGAGACAGACGGTTTGGGTTAAATTCTGCTCCGTCCCAGCTCTGAACACTTCTAGAGGTCCGCAGCCCTATTCCCAGTTCACCTCAGTGTTAGTGTGGAGAGGATTAGGCCTTTTGAGGACAACCTCTACATCTTGGGAGTTTCCCCAAATGAAATAAAGTGTGAAGTAAAATACCTTGTTTCATCTGGGAATGAAAGAAACTATTTTTCTTTTTTCTCTGCAGGAGAACATATAACCATCTTTCTCTGTTGTAGAGCACCCTGGGAGATTATAGAGGAGTGAGGGAGAAGGATGAGTAACCACCCTAAAATGCATATTTATTCATAGGTATTTCTGTCATGCCAGCTCTGAACACAATATGACTGAGATTTCTTTGAGTAAATTCTGTATTTACAGGCATTATTTGTTACCTGCATCTAGCATTAAAATTTGTTTGATATTTCTAAACAGCAAACATTTTTCTTGATGGGAAATGCATAATAGACAAACTGCTGTTGAGAAAAGTAGTGTTATTTTTACCAGGAAAACTCTTAATAGTAATAAGCCATGACATTTACTAATTTTTCAAAGTGTTTCTCTCTGAAGCTTTAATAACTTCCTGCTACATATACTAAGTCATTCCTCAGTGTGAACCGTGATGCTTCCTTCCAGGCAGCTGCGTTTTGTGGGCAGGTGGAAAGGTCTCACCATATTTTGGTGAAATTCTGCTTTTTACTTTCAGCTGTGTGCAAACAGAAAGCTCTCAGTTAAGCGCTGGGGCCCCACAGCCCCCAGAGCCAGCAGTTACCCAGCAGGTGGAGTGAGGAGCCACAGGAGGAGATAATTGCCATGTGGTTTTCAAGACGTTTTTGTGCTATCATCAGCTTTGGTGTTTGTGCACCGCATTTCTGACTACCTGTATTTGTCAGCTTCATACTTGGAATAGGCTATTTGCTGCATGCTAATAACCCCTATTCTTTAATGTTCTCTTTCTAGTTAATAAATCTATTTATGATAATAGTATGTCTCATTTTGTGCTTTCACTCTAGAGGGTGTGTTTGTATTATCCTGCTGTATAGCATTGTCTGCCCCTATTATCATTTATCATTAAAGGCAGCAGCAGCACTCTGGCCTGGCCTGCCAATAATTTTTCAATTAATTACTTAGTGGTTGCTTTTTCTTTGCTTTTGGTCTTGGCCAGTGAATATTATGAACTTCTGTTTTCTTTTTTGTAAACTTGGCAGCTATGCGTTTTTTTCTTTTGTATGCTCAGGATTCTGAAGCCTGCAGTTTTGGGCTATGGAGAAAGCATCCAGGAGGGCAGGGAACCAGAACTCACAAGGGGCAATGCAGCTTGGAAGGGCCGTGTTTTCAAGTCTCTATCCGGCAGGTGGCACACTCAGGCCTTGCGGCTGGGGTAAATCATAAAGGCTCAGGGGACCTGTAGCCTTGGATGTTATCATGGAGTTTGTAAGAAGAGAGCTGCTGAATGCAAGTCCCTGTACTTAGTTTATAGGTGATCCCTCCCATGAAAAAGCTTGGGAGCAACAAGCTACAGCAATAGATTTGTGTGTCTGAAACTTTGCTTTAGGTCAACCATGGGTCCCCCTTGCCATGGGACAGCTGTTTCCTTATTGGGTTCCTGCTAATGTTGGAGCCACAGAGGTAATTTCAAGTGTCCACATTCATCTTGGATTACAGTGGCATGTTAAATGAGGGTGTCCGCGTGGTGATGGCAACATATTGCCCCCAACTTCCATACAGACTACAAAGGACAACAGCTATCACCCAATGTGTCAGTGCTTTGGCTGGTTGGGCTGCTTGCGTTTGTCTGCATTTCATCCCTCTGGGGCTATGTGTTTTCTTTAAAAAGATGACAGCACATGGATTTAGAAAGCAGAATAGCTGCAAACCACTAAATATACATATATTGAGGGGGCACTTGTGAAATAGCTGGAGCTGATGATTGCAAGAAATGTTTGGATATTCTTTGTTTACAAGCACTTCATTATTAGTTTGACCTGTTTACCTTGAATTTATTTTTGTTTCCAGCCACATGGCTATTTGTTTCCTTCTGCATTCTCCTAAGGGCTTTATATTTAAGCAGATGCTCCTCTGCAAAGTTTTGTCTTATGTTCTTTATCAGTACAACAATATGAAATATTTAGTAAAACGTTATCACTGTGGCCAATATAAAATATTAAACAGGTCTGTTGGCTTCAGTTCCTGAGGAGGAAATCTGGTATGCAAAAGGGTTCAGAAGAAACAGCATCAAATACATGGAAGCAGAGTCGGATCAAAACATCTGAAGCCCTGCTCTGTGATGAACTGCTTCTCCCTGCATCCCACCAAAGGCAGGAGAGTAGGAAGAAGGTGGTACTTGAATCTAAATTTGCTGTGCTTGAAACTGGATTGGCCTTCCTCTGCAGAAGAAGGGGCCAGATAGCAAGGCCTTGAGCATAGGAGCTCTGCAAACGGGCTATCGCATCTACCCTGCCTGCTGTATACCCTTGGCACTTGTTTCTGTCTGGGAATCAACTGACTTTTACCCTACACTCCCCTGGGACCCTACACAAGTGGTTGAAGACTCTCTTTTTTTTCTCTTATGCAAGGAGTTGCTAAAACTCTCTCCTTTGAAGGGCACTGTCAAATGTGTGCATACGGCTGCTTCCTGGCATGTCTGGTGGAGGCCTCTTGGGGCACTAATTGGCAGGAGATGGCTCAAGCAGCTTTGTGCAGGCAAAATGATGGTACGTCTAGACAGGGGAAATGCTGAAGCAGCATTCCTGGAAACAGTGGTGATGCCAGCCCAGATCTGCCAGGTATCAAAGCCCCTTTCTGGGAGTCAGTCCCTCTGGTACAGACATCTGCATTTCCTAGCAGTTCTTTTCAGCCAGGAGGGAACTTCTACACTGGCTGCCCTGCTGGGGAAAGCTCTTTATTCCCAACATAGCTGATGCCAATGCTGCTTGGTCTGTCCAGCATGTGAAATAGGCAGATTAGGAAGAGCATGGCTATTAAGAAATTATGGAACATTATCAGTACAATGTGGCTATAATAATGTTTTCATTCTTGTAATATATTGTACATGAGGTGGCCTCAAAGAGGACTGATAATACCTGCAGTGTGATAAGCCATGTGTGGGTTTTTTTGTTATTTTGCTACCCATGTGATTCATAGAAAGACCATAAAAACATCTTTCATTTCTCACACTCTTCAATATACAACTTTTACTGTCAGGACCCTTTGATCATCCACTCGACTCCTACATACTTGTTAGCATCTTCGATGTTTTCCTTTGTGTGCTACCAAAAAAAAGGTGATGTTTACTGATGGTTTCATTAAGCTTTAAAAAGCATTAAACCAGTAAATGCTATAAAGCTATATAGATTTAAAACTGCTGTCACACAAGGTGGTCTTGAACATGTGTTAAACCAGTATAACAGGCCCTTATTTTATGTAGGTCAGCTCTGTCGTTGTTGGTTACTGAGGGATCTCTCAATACAGAGTGCCCTGTAAATAAAGTGTGTATAGACCATATAAAGTGCACACACAGAGTATGTAGAGAGCCTAACTATTTAATATTAGATATGCATGTTTAACTCTCGTCTTCTATATGCAGAGTCAGTCAGTATTTGGAAAAAAGTCGCCTTTGGGCACAAAAGGCTGCCTTTTTGCAGTCTGCAGCAGAAGCAGCAGATTCCAAATCTAAATGTAATGTGAGCAGGAGCAAGCCTTTGGTGAGCTCTGCAAGCAATTAAACCTCTCTACAGTATCAGGTTGCTGATACCAACAGGGTGGAGGGAATGTTAGCAGAGGAAAGCCATGACAAAGTGGTTTTCTTCCAAGGACACAGGTAGCTTATGGTCCGGATGTATGTAAACAAGCAGTAAACAAGCAGCCTCCTGCATTTGACATTGGCTAAAAGCACACTGCTAAAGACAGAGGCATCAGAGTGACACAGCACTGCTACTTCCCTCTTCTGTACTGTTAGGTAGGGAGGCATAAAGCGTTCACCTGGTTTTGAGGAAAAGGATATTTTTTTCCCAACAATTGAAGTCTTGAGCGCTCAGCACTGTAGTTGCTAGCTAGAAATATGAGAAAGGGAGCAGCCGTGTTCATCCCAGGATTGACAGGAGGCAAAATTGTCTGTAAATGGCAAGAATGAAAGTTGCTGTGCATTCTTTCTGGTGTTACGTCTTCCTGTTGGTGTGTGTAGTGACGTCTGTCTTTCCATCACCCCATCTGCCTGTAAAGACAGAGCAGGAGAAAATTAAAATTGTGCACTAGCTAGTCAGAGACTTAGAAAGTGAAGGACAAGGAAGAAGCATTGCAACTGACATAGTTTTCTGTAATGAGCAACTCAGGCTAGAGTAATAGAATAGAAATCATGTCTAAGTTTTTGCATGCAGTGGTGCTGGTAAAGTGCAGGGTATTGCCATGAGTTCTTCATGGAATGTTAAATGGCAGGGAACCATGCAGGGAACATTAAATGGCACGGGAATGTCAGGCTGCCACACAACCCCAGGCTAAGATAGCTTTCAGTGCCTGACCAGGCTGTTTCACTCTCTTGTGGAAGCGAGGTCCAGAAGCTGCAGGGGTGTTTTTTGCTTTGGCTTTGGTCTGGGCAATAACATGCCATGGTCATGTGCTGCCTGTTTTTAGAGGCCATTCTGCCTTCTTCATTAACCAGCCTTCAGGGATGATTGCTCCCTGTCCAGTTGTGTCAGCAATTTCCCTCCCCGCCCCACCCCACCTGCCTCTGAAGAGTATATATGGGAAGAAAAGTGAAGAATAGAGACTGGATTATCTATTTCAAACAGATTGATTTACATTTTGCATGAAAGCTTTCATGTTTTTATTAAAAGCAAACCTTCTTACTCTTCCTCTTTCGAAATCACAACTGTATTTCACTGCTTCTAGAGGAAGATTGCATTTTAAAAAATTGTGTTTTCAAATTAACTTTATAGTCAAATGACCCCTTTCTCTCTCATGAACTCTTGAATTTTTGAAAGCTAAAGAGAACTCAAGGTATTGACAAGCACATAACTCTAAAATGGTCTCATGGTGCAGATTCAGGAGCATTTATAAGCTGTTTAGATAATCTGTCTATTGAGCTGCTTTATAACTCTGGGTTCTAAAATACTTCCCCGACTCTGGTCCAAGTCACTTCAAAAATAGAATTTAGGCACTTAAATCATAAATCATTAGGAGAAAAAAATTGTACCGGTAAAGTATAAGCCCTTTTGAGACTACAACTCCATGTCTTTGGCAGCAAGACCATAGAACCCACATGTCAGACAACAAAGCGTAACAATATTCAAGGAGCATTTGGACAATGCCCTCAGACACACAGTGTCAATGTTGGGATTATCCTATGCAGGGATAGGAATTGGACTCGATGATCCTTGTGGGTCTCTTCCAACTCAGGTCATTCTGTGATTCTGTGAAAGCAAGTTTTGCTACAAGAAAACCCCCTCAACTTTGAGAATTAAACTGCTAAGACAACCTACAGGTCATGCATTTTTTTGCAGTAGCCTGTCATCAGAGCTCAACATCTTGTTCATGTCTCTCACAGAAGCAAACACCTGTCTATGCAAACCAGAAGCCACACAGGCATCTCTCTGGAAAAAGCAAAGCATGACAAATTTCTTTTATTATATCACATACAACAAAATCAAGAAAGAATTTTACAATGATGCACAAAACTAGAAGAAAAATAATTGGTGTAGACAGTTTAGGTGACCTAACTAATTACACTATAGACAAGTAATGCCTTTGTGTGTACACATAGGAAAAGAGTTGAATATAAATCCTGACTTGGATTCTTCAACAGGAGAGTTTTCAGGTGAGTGGGCATCTATGCAAAGTACTTCTACAAATAGATTCTCTAGCCAAGCAGCAATATCTTTCCACAGTGGGGCATCTCTGATAGGTTTGCCTCTGAGCTGCATCCCCATAGTGCATAGGCCACCACCCACGAGTCAGTATAGAGATAGAACACTGGCCACATTTCTCAATCAGCAATGTCTAAAGCCAGCTGGATGGCATTCACATCTGCAAACTGGGTCAATTCACCTTCTCTTTCAGCAGTTTCTGCTGCTTGTCATATAGGATCTCATACAACAGACCTCCACCTTTGTTGCTTTCCCACAGTGCTACAGAACTCATGAGTGAACAGGGCATATGGCTTTTTATTTTCTGGTAGTTTACTATAGAGTGGTGGCTCTTCAGCACACATCACTTCCTCCTCTGATGATATTCCAAAATATTTGCCTTTTGGCCAGTCCATGATCACTTGCAAAACTCATGGGTGCATGGGATTTCGTGTTTGAGACTGCTGTGTGGTCAGTGCAATCCATTTGCTCTACATAGCATCAGTTGCATGATGTTTAGAGGGGACCCTCCCTTTGAACAGCCAGGCCAGCACCATTAGTCGGGGTGCTAAGAGGAACTGTGTTTCAGTACCAACCACTTCCGAAACAGCTTGAACATTTTCATATGCTGCCAGTATCTGTTTCTCAGTTGGAGTATAGTGGACTGCAGATCCTCTGTATGCTTGACTCTAGCGGATCTTTCCTGGTAGAATGTCCTTTTGTTTTTCCTTGCTAATCACATGGGTGTTTGGTTTAGGTAAGTCTTTCAACCCCACTTTCTAATGTCACCTTCAGGGTCACGCAGGTAAAACCATATGGTGCCTCTATATCCTCTTTCTGGAGCAGAAGAATGCTTGTTCCTAATAGCTGAGATATTGGTGTGTACGGGTGACAAATTGGATATGGCCTCTTTGTATTGCCAGACCTCCCAGGACTGTTCCTCCACACTCTACTCTGAGTTGCTGAACTTCCCGGGAGAATTTTTCAAATATATTTTCACATTTTTTTGGACAGCCTTTCCACAGCTGAAATACAGGTCTGTAGGGAGGAAGACAGACTTCCTTCATATTGCCACTACTGTCCAGCCAATTCATCCATCATTTGTCCTTCTTCTTCTTTCCAGGACATTACTGCTGATAAATTGGTATACGATGACTGGGATTCTGTAGAAACTTCCACCACATGGATTGTGTGCATTGGACTTCATCTGGATCTGTGGGTAACTGCTCGTATTTGGATCATTATAAATCACCTCCAGCATCGCTAATTCCCTCAGGTGCTGGTTACCTGTCTACATGGTGATCACTTTCTTGGGTGACACATAACATCTTCCTTGAAAGGGTAGGTTTTCATCACACCTGACAGAAGTTCCCTCCAGAGGCTGAGGGCTTGTGTCTTTTTTCCAGTTGCATTGTCAATGTGATTGTCGATTGTCAAGATAGGGATCCCATCTTCTCAGCTCCCCTATTTCCTAATCCAGGCTACTGGCCAAGTTATCATAGCATCCGAGCAGCCAGGTAATAATGTGCTCACCTGGATGGCAGCTGAAATCTTTTCTCATACCTTGCAGCTGCTCCAGATGTGTTCCCTCCCAGCTCATGAAAATTAACTCTATCACAACCAAACCCAAGACATGGTCACATAGACACAAAAATTAAGAAATTGCTTTCAATATCTGCATGTTCATCAGGACATTTTGCCACTTGGACTTGGTGGACATGGACACAGGGCTTTTCAGTCACACAGCCCCACTTGTACATAGCTGTTTGCGCATAGCACAGCACTATTCTAAGAAGCCTGCTTTTCTTAGCCATTTTCCTGAAATGAAGTTGGCTTGTTTGTTTTTTTCGTCTGCCTGTCTTTAGCACACACAGCTGCAGCATTTGTTATTTGTATGGGCCACATAGGCTGCAGTCACACCGTGAAGTCCCACTCTAGACCCAGACCCTGAGTATCAGCTAATCCTCTTACCAAAGTTAATATCCCCTGTGCTTCTGTGATAAGCAAGAGTGAATAGAAATTCTCAGTCTGCTCTGTATCTTAAAGTTCAGGAGAGAAATTAACATACATGTATAATGAGCTACATTTAAATAATAACATTGTTTCTAAGTAGAAAAATGTTCATGCTATTTTACTTCTATAATGGTATCTTCATTTACCTTTGCTTTTCAAACTTGCCACTGAGTCAGACAGCCTCTGATGGTAATTCACAAGTGCTCAGTGAATTCCCATCACTCCTAATCCCTCAGCCTCTCATTCTTTATAAAGCGTCTTAATGCCCTCAACTAGGCCCATTAGTACTGGAAACATGGGCCTCCTTGGCCCCCGACTGTATTAAAAGGAAGCAAAAGTGAGGGCCAATTTCCAGGATAGCTTTGTCTGCCATCTAATCCTTTTTCATTTGTTTTTATTTCCTGTTGGTTTTGTTTTACCTCTTAAATCAGCACATTCTGGCACCACTGAGCTCTGAATAAATACATTTCGCTGACTTGGTCTGCCACCTGTTATGCTGACCCCTCACACAGCTCAGACTGTCTGATCCAGTGCCCATCACTGCTACTGTCCTTGCACAAGCAGGTGAAAACACCACCTCTCTATTATGGGAGAGAAAGCTGCTCATCTGTCGAGCAGAATTTACCCCCAGCACAGATGCAGCCTTACTTTCTGTTTCTTCCTGTACTTTCTGGTTTAGACTTGTACAAGGAATTATTTAATTGTTAAGGGTTCCCATCTAATACACCTTATAAGCAGCTCTTGTGTTACAAGGAGGAGCGAAATGATGCAATGTTAATGTTTTTCATTTGAACAATTGAAAAATTAGCTTTAATGCCAGTGTTGATGATTGGTTTCAAAAAAATCAGAGCTGGTCTTTAAAAATCTAACTTCCCTTCCAGATATAAAGGAAACAGCCAGAATATCACACTGTGTACATAATTTATATTTTGTAAAATTTCATTATGTACAGTCAAGACAGGGATTTGTAACTGCTTACAGGTTGCAATTGTGGACTCTCTTAACTGTCTAGTCTGGTGCTGATTAGTCAACACTGATGATTGCTTATAGTTTTAAGGAAAAAAAATCCTCTCCTACCTGCTGAGAGTTTGGATAACACATTGATTTCAGGGGCAAAAGGGACAATTGACTTGTGTTTCGTATTCCATTAATCATGGACTGTGGTATTTTTCTAATTTGCTACCTCTCTTCATGGTTTTGCCAAGTGGTTAATTATCCTTAGTTAAAAAAAAAAAAATCCCTATTTTCTGAAAAGATATTCTCTAGCTTTAGCATCCAGATATTGTTTCATATTACAACTTTCTTTACCAGTACCCAATCCTCTTGGTGGAGATTCTTATGAAACAGGGACACCTGCCCATTCCTATTCTGTGTCAGAAGACTTCCACAATACAGCAACCATTTTACCACACAACAACAATTATGCAGCTGGGATAATATCATTGTGGTTGGAAAACCTTAGCTTTCACACAGGATGTTCAGAAATAGATTCTCCATGCTGCAAGAAAAATTGCCTCCAATGTGGACTACCCAGCACTGGGAGTAACCCTGCTAAGGTAGCACTCTCCCTCTATGTTCTTTGTCAAAAACCTTGGCCTCTAAAGCTGGTAGAAGATATCCCGGTCATTAGGCTGCGTCTTTTGGCAGAGGGATCCAACTGGATCTTTATTGCATGCACCAAATTGTGGAGTTTTTTTTGAGTTGATTATGCAGTCTGAAGCTTGCCAGGCTTGCTGAAACATTGATAATGCTTGATTTTGATGTTCTTGAATGGAATGCAGAGATGTTTGAGCTTGAAATTCTTCTTAAATTTCAATGAGTTTGTATACAATGAGTTTGTGTCTCTGTAGTTATTTGGAACATAATAGATTCTTGCAAATGAATATATGTGCATCATGTATGTGTTTCAGTTAAGGAATTGGCAATTGCTGTGATGGGAGTGTTTAAGCATCTGATAAATCAGTTGAGTTTTAAACTTCAAACCAGCACTTTTCTAGACCTTCATTAGCAAATGCATATTGCCAATGGTTAGCTTTTAATCACTATCAATCATTAACACTACTTATTCTAACAATTAGTCTTTAACAATCTTACTCTAAATTAGCAATAACTGAGAATGAGGTTCATGCCATGTAGCTACAGTTGATGGCTACAGCTCTTGATGGTTTCAGTGGTTGAGGTCATTGTGACCATGCTCAAGAGCTCTTTCAGGAGAGAAGCTGAAAGAGAAGTACATGACGTTTTTCTTACCTATTTTGCTTCATTCCCCCTTCATGTTTTTGTGCTCCTTGACTCTCACCAAATAGATACGGGACTGGACTCTCATCTTGCATCATTGTTCATCTTATTTTTACAATCCAAGCCTCTCTTTTCCCCCTTTGCAATTTTATGCAATTTAAACACTTCTGCACAGTTGTGTTACAAAGTCTTACTGTGCTGCTGGTTGTTGGAGGTGTTTCTGTGGTACCAAACACTTCTACAAGTACAAGTACTCCTGTGCAAATTGTTTTAGTGTGAGTGAGTTTGGATTAAAAGCAAACAAATATTAATTACACTTTGCTTTGTATTCTTGTACTTTACACATCAAACAGGCCTTGCCTTTACTACAAGCTTTTCTGGTGGAATTTGGATGACCAAGTGTTAGTTATTTAAAATGTAAGAATGCATATTGGAGTATCTTGTCTCTTCTCCATCAATTAACAAGATGGGTGAGGCTGACACCTCCAGAAGGGCAATTTAACCCACTCATGTAAGATGGATGGCCTAGCACAAGATGTGTCCTGCATTGAATTCCTTTGAAAATCTATAGATCCTGTTGATAGTGGAGGGTTTCAGACATGAACACAGCTCAGCAAGATTGGGATTCTGCACTGTTGTTTCCAGAGCTTATGTTGCCTGAAGGCTGAAATGAAGCTGTCACTGAAGGAGCCCACCAGATTAGTTGACTGCATATCCTCTCTCCTGAAGTATGACACAATTTAAAATCAAAGCTGATACTTTTGAAGGGCCCAGGATTTTGCCAGCTCTGTGTCAGGCAGCAAAAAGCTAACATTTTCACCTTTGTCAAACTAGATTTAATGTATCTGGGAAAATAGGCAATCTGATAATGTATCGCTACTATTGACTTGAAGGAAGGAGAAGGAGGCGTGCTTTCCTCACATAGATCTCCTGGGGAACTCAATATTTGACTACAAAAGCCATGAGCTCTTTTATCCAGGCATGCTTGATTTTAGAGGTGATACGCAGAGCACCAATCTTGCTGTACAGCTCAACTTCAGCGAGTCTTACGTGGCTGCTGTTCTGTGCTTTTCTGGGACAAGGAAGACTGGTCATTGCCTGAGGTAAGGCATCAGTAGCTGTGGACTAGGTCACCCAAATGTCAAATTCCTGTCCTCTCTGCAGCATCACAGAGGTGCATGAATTCCTACTAGAGCCTTGGAGAGCAGCTCTCGGATTCCTGGGCCTTCCTTGGTGTTACAGCCACTTTAGATACTGAGTACCTCAGATTTCACCAAAAGATTCAGAAAACAAATAATGGCCTGACATAAAATCTAATGACAAAAAGTATTAGTGTAAAACTGAAGTCATCTGAACCTGAAAGCATTCTCTGGGTATTTTTTTTTTTTTTTAAGTAATACAGTGCTGTTGTTCCCAGTCATGAAGCAGTCACATCAGCAAGGGCTCTATCAGTATGGAAGGCCTTTGCAAGTGTTTCCCTGAGAACTGTTATCTGAGGAAAAACTCTGAACCAGTATGAATAAATAATGTGCTGATAAGTTTGTCCAGCAATACCTACTCTGCAGTAAGGCAACCTTAGGTGATCAGCTGAAAACCAGTGGCTGCTGAAGAATGTGTTGATGCCCAGAGCAGAGTCATAATTGTTTCTTCCACTCTGCTACTGTAAGAAGAGAATGCTAAAAGCAACAATAATAAATGAGAATCAAATGTGGCATAGACAGCATAGAAATGTCAGACAGGTATACGTGTCCCTCTTTCTGAGCTAAAACCGTCAGTATTGTTGCTCTCCTCCAGTTAATAGAAGAGATGAAGCTACTAGCTGTAAGAGAGAGAACTGTACTGGCACTAATGGCAGTCGGTGCAGAGCTGTGAATGGTAAGGCATCTTCTGGATACCAAAGCTGAATTTATTTCCTAAAAATTGCTAGTGAGATTTTCAAACAGCCTGCTGCCCTTTTTGGCACATGGGCACTTTTAGGCAAAGTTCTTACAAGTCTTGTGCTAGGATCTCTAACAGTTAAGAGTAAATCCAGGGAGAATATCGTGTTTTAGAGATTTTTTAGGAATTTTTATGAGCACATGCATGAGCTAGTGACAGCCTGGTTCTCTGAATGGGGGCACGATTACAGCAGAGGGCTCTTTCTTACTAGCTTTGCCATTGACTGAGCTCGTGATGGTAGGTGAGCTAGTTATATCCCTTATCTGTGTTCTTCTTGAACTTTTTATTCATCATGTCATTTCAGAACTATTTAGCATCAGCGCCCAGGAGCCAACACTCACTTGCCGTGTGTTTGTGTCTAGCATAATGAGAGGCTGCACTTGCTTGGATCTGAAGGCTCATAGCAAAGCTATTAATAAACCCCAAGTTCATCAGACTGCTTTGGACATGAGCTTTGTCACTATCATTTCTGAACTAGCAATCAGGGATCCCATTGGCTAGTTATTCCAAAGTACTTGCTAATGCAATGCAGTAGTTGAGCACATTTCCAATTAAATGCAGCTATTTTATAAAGCAATGTTTAAGTTGCTGGCCTAAATTACTCCTTAATTAGGTCATTTTTTCCTAATTGATTAAAAATAGGATTTCAAATTAAAACAGAGAGATTGAGTAACATCAGCAAATGATATTATTCAAATCTGAAAGGAAAAAAATCATCAAAAAAGAAAGAACCATTATATTGAATTGCAGATTGGCTGTAGCTATGGCATTTGGGATTGTTCTCCAGAATGTCTATTATTTTCCATTTTTGTAATTAGGGCAAGGATAAAATCAAGTAAAAAAGTTCAAAGCCCAGAAGAAAAAAAGCCATTACAAGGCAGCTGATAAAATACGAACATTATTACATCTCATTTGTAGTAGGTAGTACCTAGAGACATAGACTAAGACACAGACACTGTATAGAGCCAAATGATCCCTTTTTCACAGAACTTGCAATTGAAGTAAATAAGCCATATGATAGGCAAAAATTAGAAAGCAAGAATCTAGATTTCAAAACCTATGAGAAAAGTTGAAGGCCAAAAGGTCCATTGGCCTCTTCTGTCTTTGAAAGGCCTCAGTTTCATGCTGTCGCAGCTACCAAAGAGAGCTCCAGCACAGAAGTTCACGATAGAAACTCTCTAAAATACTCACTCTAAACTACACTCTGTACTCTATAATAAAACACTACAGACTGATTTTCAGTAACTTTAGTTCCTGTTAATGTCATAAAAAACTAGATCAACAACTAAAGTTAAAGTTTATGCTGAGGCTGTTTAGAGACTATTTGCAGGGTGGTTAGTTGTTTCTTTTTGTGAAAGAAAACAAACCTTTGCAAACTGATTAGGATAGGGAAAACCTAACACAGCTACACTGATTTCTGTAACACAAGGCAATTTAGGTATATCAGTATTAAACTTTATTGACTTTGGTCAATATCTGTCAGACAGCTGATTCTCTGGTTTGGCTACTGCCACCCTGATTTATGTGAGATGAGAAACTAGTCCCTGATTGAAGTTCTATTCTGTCATTTAGACAGTGTTTCACTGCATTAATTACTTAACAGAGCAGAAATGCAGACTGCATGCTCTTGTTTTTCCTCGCTTGCAAACAGCTCTCTCCTGGCTCTATCTTCAGTTAGTATCCACCATAGCACATATGTAAGCTGGTTGTTTTCATGTCTGTATCAACAATACTTTTCTGCCATACTGCGTGTTAAAAATGTGTGTGTCTCTCTGTTCCTGTCCTCTTAAACTTATTATCTTCTCTTAGATCTGGCTTCTTAATTTCCTTTCTCAATCTAAATGGTGTGTGCACCACTCTGGAAAACTTTCTGCCATCATTTTTAGCTGGTCATGCTATAACCATGAACGCAGACAGCAATGCTCCAAGAGCTGTAGTATTAAACACGAGCTGCAGAAGAGTTTCTGCTCATCTTGGGTAGACACATCTACCCCCTAGCAGTGTTTTCCTTGATCCTGACATTGGCAGGGAAGAATACTGAAAGGAAGAGGAAAACTCACCTGATTGTGTGGCTCAGAGGCTGGAACAGTTGGTGTAATTTTGGGTTTTTTTTTGATCATGGGGAGGTTTACATGGCACTGGGCTTGTGGTGACAGGTGGAGTTCAGCTATCTCAAAGGGGGAAACAGATTCTCACTCATGAGATGTCATGAGGGCTCATTGAGAGGGCTTTAAGATATGTTTGAAGGGGGAAGGATATATAACCAGACTCACTAGAAAAGAGCTTAGCGGTGAAATCTATAGCCCAGTTCAAGTGCATCTATGTCAATGTATGCACAGTGAACCACAAACAGGTTGAGCTGGAAGCTGTTGTGCAGCAACATAGCTATAACTTTGTCGGAATCACAGGAACATGATGGCATGACTCTTGTGACTGGAGTGTTGCAATAGATGGCTATAAGCTCTTCAGAAGGGGTAGCCAGGGGTAGCCAGGGAAGGAGAGGTGGTGAAGTGCTTGTGGGTATGGATGAAGGGAAAGGCCAACCAGACAGAGGCCGTTATAAGACACCTAACCAGGATGAAGATGATGACAAAGTATTCTGCAAGCAGCTGGATAAAATCTCCCAGTTGCCCTTGTACTTGTGGGGGACTTGAACTTACCAGCTGTCTACTGGAAATACAACACAGCAGAGAGGAAACAGTCTAGATGGTCCTTGGAGTGTGTGAAATATATCTTCCTGGTAAGAGAGCCTACCGGAGGATGTGCCTTGCTTGACCTACTGTTTACAAACAGAGAAGGACTGGTGGGAGATGTAGTGGTCAGACGCCACTTTGGGCTTAGTGACCATGAAATGATAGAATTCTAGATTCTTGGTGAACTAAGGAGAGGGGTCAGTGGTTTTGACCACTGCCATGGACCTCTGGAGAGCAGACTTTGGCATGTCTAGGGCGCTGGTGGCAAGATTCCCTTGGAAGACAGTCCTGAAGGGCAAAGGTGTCCAGGGAGGCTGGACATTCTTCAAGAAGGAAGTCTTAAAGGAGCAGGGGCAGCCTGTCCCCAGGTGCCATAAGACAAGTCAGAAGGCTGAGGTACTCAACGCCTTCTTTGCTTTAGTCTTTAATAGTCAAATTAGTCATACCCAGGGTTTTCAGCCCCCTGAGCGAGAAGACAGGGACAGACAGCAAAATATCACCCTCCCCCCATAACCTAGGAGGAAGGAGTTAATGACCTGCTACCCCATCTGGACACTCACAAGTTTACAGGGCCGGATGGCATTCCCCCTGAGAGAACTAAAGGAACTGTTGGAGGAGCTTGCCAAGTCACTGTCCATCATTTATAAGCAGTCCCGGTTAGCAGGAGAAGTCCCAGATGATTGGATGCTTGCCAACGTAGCGCCCATCTACAAGAAGGGTAGAAGGAGAATCCTGAAGACTGCACGTCTGTCAACCTGACTTGGGTACTGGACAGGCTGGATTGATTGGCCAAGGTCAATGGTATGAGCTTTAACAAGGCCAAGTGTTCCTTCACTTCAGTCACAGCAACAGCTTGCAATGCTACAGGTTTGGGGAAGAGTGCCTGGAAAGCTGATCTGTGGAAAAAGACCTGGGGGTCAGCAGCAGGCTGAACATGAGCCAGCACTGTGCCTAGGTGGCCAAGAAGGTCAACAGGATGCTGGCTTGTATATGAAATGCTGTGGCCAGCAGGACTAAGGAAGTGATTGTGCCCCTGTACTCAGCGCTGGTGAGTCTGCATCTCAAATACTGAGCTCAGTTCTGGGTCCCCCATTAAAATAAGGACATTGACCTGCCATAGCACATGCAAAGAAGGGCAACAAAGCTGGTGCAGAGGTTGGAGCACAAATCTTAGAAGGAGCAGCTGAGGGAACTGGGGCTGTTTAGTCTGGAGGAGGCTGAGGGAAGACCTTATCACTCTCAAAAACTACCTGAAAAGAGGTTGTAGTGAGGTGAGTGTTGGCCTCTTCTCTCACGTAACAAGTGATAGAACAAGAGGAAATAGCCTGAAGTTGCACCAGGGGAGGTTTAAACTAGATATTAAGAATTTTTTTTTGATGTAAAGAGTTGTCAAGTGTTGGAACAGGCTGGCCAGGGAAGTGGTTGGGTCACCACTCCTGGAGGTGTTCAAATAACATGCTACTTCAGGACATGGTTTAGTAGGCATGGTGGTGTTCGGCTCACTGTTAGTCTTGAAGATCTTAGAGATCTTTTCCTACCTTAATGATTCTATGATTCTAACCTATGATCAGAGCTTCCTCTCACAGTAGTAGTCAACACAGGCAAAGAAGAGTGTAAGAGTAGGGCAAGCAACAGCAATATCCTTGCAGCTTCTAGTGATCCACATCTGGGAGGTTTCTTGAGCTAGCTGTGGCATCTTTCTTTCATAGCCCTACATCCATTGATGAGTTTGTACAATTACACTTTGCACCCATGTGAACTGTAGGTGTACTGTTGAACATGCTGGTATTTTTGAACATCCTGTGTCAAGTAGTTCATTCACTTAACTATGCAGCGTGTATAGAATTACAGGTCTACTATTTTCAAATCTGCATGCTGAACATTTAATGTGATAGCCTCTGCTTCTTGTATTCTGAGAGACACCAAGTAGTAACCATTTTATTTCCCTACTCTGCTACCCAAGACCTTTTACCCATAACCTCCACAGTCATGTTTTTACTAAAATACCAAAGCCTAGTCGTTCATCTCTCATGGTCATAAAGTTGCCTAGTTCCTTTGATTGTTCTCGTAATCCATCTCCAAAACCTTTCCAGTTATTCTTGGAGCTTTGCTGAGACCAGGATCAGAACTGCATCTGGTATTTAGGGTGCAGGCACACATTAGAATTAAGCAACAGCGCAGTGATGTCTCCTGTTCTGCTTTTGTTTATTTTGTTTCCTCTAATTTATTGAATTCTTAGAACACTGATTTGTCTCTCTCTTGAGGAAGTTTAACTGATTTTACCACTGAGGATGAATAGCCACTACTTTTTTTTAACTATATGCTTTGCATTTATTGACCCTGGCCTTCATCTGTGATTTTATCTGGTAGTTTCTGACAGATCTTTTTGCAAATATTAATAGTTAATTTTTTTTTGGTTTAAAAACTTTGAGTAATTTAGGAACATAAGAAGATTCTATTACCTTGTTCTGTATAACCTCTTACCAATAGATTTAACCAGTTCACTCCAATCAGCTCTGGAGGAACTCTAGCACTAACTTGCCTCTATTTATTCCTGCTTCTTTTCTCTATTATTTTAATCAGTGATCTATCTATGAGAGGAGCTTTTGTTTATTGCCATCAAACATGGTTCAGGAAGAGGGAGTACAATGTCCCTGAGGCTCTTTATATTGTTCCATAGTCTTAAACAACAATGTTAACACCTGCATAAGATCTTTGATTATTGTAGGTGTCTCTGTCAATTTAGATACTCTCGTGAATTTAACTTTGAGTGCAGAGGCAGTGCAGCTTGAATATATGTACAGAAAACAAACACTTTCTCATACAGACACTTGCTAAGAATATAACTCAATGAATGTAGGTTTCTGAGGAGGAAAGCACACCTCTTATGCTGCAGTTTTGAAGAGAAACTCTCATGTGCTCAGCCTTTTCTGCAAACTTTGTTACATACTTACAGTGCTATCTTCCATGTGTTTTCTGTATAGTTGTTATGAAAGCTGTTTTATAGCAGGATGATACCCTCTTCACAGTCATTAATGTACAGTAAGGATCATGCTCTCATACCAGCAACAGCTTCTTGGTTTCTCCTGTTGCTACCCAGACTGTTCTTTAATTTACACATTTTATTTGTACCCCTCCCTCCTATGGTAAATGTGTATCATATTTTTTTTATTCTCTAGCGCATACGAGCTTCCAGTTTAGTAGGTGAATATCACAAACAACAGTACTGACCATCTCCTCAGAAACATAGTTTCTGCTATCTCACCCCACCAGGCTAATGCCACAATAGACTTAAAAAAATCTGAGAATCTTTGTTGCAATGGATCTCGTCTGCCTTTTCCTAGAGATAAAATCAGTTCCACAGAACATTTTGAATGGCCAAAAATCAAGGAATTTAGAAAAGCATTTGAATAATACTGTCTGTCATGATGGAATTTTTCAAGCCACTCCAAAAAATAATTGATTCATAATTACATAATTTTTTCATCACAAAGGGATTCATGTGCTCTCCAGAAAGGTATTTGCATTCAAGCCACTGCTGAAATGCAACCTCTACTTAACAGCAATATTAGTTTACAGTATGAGGCAGGAGAAAGAAAGATGAACTTACCTAAATACAGCGATTTTCATTGAAAATTATCCCTTTTAGGAATAACCCCCCCCCATAAAATCATCATGATTTTGCTGCATAAACTTTGGTTGATTATACGACATTTAGGGAGAATATTAATATTTCTTGTTCTGAGAGCTATGTGTATTTTCCAAGTGTTTCCTGTGGCATGTTTAATTCATTTTCACATCCTTAGATTTCTGAAATGCACTGGATTTGTTGTAGCTATTCAGAAAATTTTATAGTGATCTACAAGGAAGCTTTGCCATTTTATACCATCAGAAGCCTGGGCTGTTGATAAACATGAACTTGGTAGTACAGAATAAGCTTTGTTAAATTCTGTAGTGCTGAATATGGTACCTGTGTGATCCACCTACCTCTCTGTAAAAAAACAGCTGAGTTTAAGTATTAGGTGAAGTATTTCTATTTGTATGTAATTTTTAGTGTCTGAGTCTGGAATATGTTATTTTGTAACTATTAGAATTTCTCACTGTATTTATAACTATTTATGTACACTTATGCTCAAAATAAGCTCAATCTACACATAAATGTTTCTGCCAGTGGGAAATACTGTCACAAGATCATTGATGACTGTGACTTTGAATGTGCTGACTTATACAATGTCCTCATGTCTACTTTAATGGGAGGGTAAATAAAGGCAGAATCTGGCCTAGTGAATCATGCATATTTGCTTTTGTTTAGTTCTGGATAGCCCTCCAAATCTTTTGCTACCTCTTTGATAATTGGACTGAAATGATCTTTAATTACATTGTCTAGGGCTTTGTTAATATCAGCTCCTAAGTATCTGTACTATATTTTTGGATGCCCGCTTAAGATTCCATGAGGTGTGCCAGGCTGAAGGGCAAGCTCTAGAAAGCTTCATCACTGCAGTCTCAGAGTCATTAATTTTGTGCAATGATAACTTTGTACTCAGAGAGCAATATTCATTATAAGCAGGAGGGGAAGCGTGTGAGTCCTTAATTAATGGTAGGATATCATCAGCATAAAGTAATAGTTTAATGTTCTGTAGAAACAGTGTTATGGCCTTTTAGACTCTCGGTTTTTCCATTTTAGACAATGCCAACATAAGCCTGTAATTGTCTGGATGCCATTTCTCAGCTCTCATTACTCTCCAGGCATTACCCATAGCACCCCACTTCTTATGAGTGACTCACAGCTTTTATTTAATGATAAATACCCTGGATTCCAAGAGACCTCTGTTTCCACTATGCACATGAACAGCAACTGACTTTTCCTCAAAATCCAACCAGACCTGCAGACTGGTCTCTGTATTGGCACATGGTGGGGGCAGATTTCCACATCAATGTACAGGTATGCAAAATGAACGTGTCTGGTTTATCTTGTTTGTAGGACATACTGCACCGTAGAAGCATTAGCAGAAAGTCATTGAGAGAGCCTGGACTCACATCTAGCCCCAGCCTTATCCCAGGGACCTGACAACTGAGCAGCTGAAGGCAAGCTGCTTCTCTCCACTGCCTGGGTGAGAAGATTAATTTCTGTTGCCTTGCCACCCTGAAAACAGCTAAAGAAGTTACTGCTGGGGCCCAGCAATTGCTCATAAACTGAGCTCCAACACCAAAGTACTTGTAAGAACAGTAACACTTAGAACCTATAAGAGTTTTAAATTCTCTAAGGCATTGCTTTTTGGAGCAGCAGTGGGTGTTGAGGGCAGGTCCTGTCCTGAGTTGCTCCATCAGGGGCCATTGGGCAGGCCCAGACAATCAGAGCAGCAGGGTTGTTCAAGTGGCACATGCCTGTGAAGAGAGACAAGAGCTAATAAACTTTTACTACTTAAAAAAAAAAATGAAATTAATACCTTACACAAGAGGGACAGTTTGAACTTCTCAGGGGAGACTTATCACTCTGATCCTGTGCATCCAGGGTTGTACATCACTCAGTGTTGATGGAATTACTCTGTGGAAACAGACTATATCACCACTACCTCCTCAGCTTAACAGATGAAGGCTAGGACTCCTAGGCTTATTTTCAGTGAGGTTAAGAAACGTAGAAAGGTGTCTCAAGGTTAAAATATTTTTTGCGTGTGTCAGGGAGCAAGAGAAAAATTAATTCCCGGAAGACTAGTTCTGTGTAAAGGGAAGCGCTAATTTTGGAAATGCCATACCTTCTCTCTGTGGGTGTAACTAATACTCACAGGTTCTTCAGGTGATCTCCACACTGCTCTTTGTCAGAGAACTGACACTGAATCCATATTTTCCTCTTCGCTTTTGTGAAGGTACTGCCTTCAAATGCATCGCTGCTAATGCAAAAGTTCCTGTGAACAGAAGTTATTAGCATTAAACTGCACATTTTTTCTGATGTGTTTTGGGAAGATTTAGAGAAGCTAAGTCCCAACTAGGGCTGCAACTGGCCCGTTCGGTGAAAGATAATAAGAAAAGTTTTTTCAAATATATTAACAACAACAGGAGGACCAAGAAGAGTCTCCCTGCTTTACTCGGTGCAGGAGTGACAGTAGTGACAAGTGATGAGGACAAGGCAGAGGTAGTTAATGTCTTCTTTGCCTTGGTTTTTAATAGTAAAGTGGAATGTCATTGGGATACTCAGCCCCCTGAGCCAGAAGACAGTGAGAATGAAGGTCCAATGATTCAGGAGGATTGGTTTAGAGACCTACTTGGCCAATTAGGCACACACGTCTATGGGGCCAGATGGTATCCATCCAAGGGTATTGAGGGAGCTGGCATTGGTCCTCTCCAAATCCCTTACCTTCATCTACCCACAGTCGTGGCTGACTGGGGAAATGCCATTTGGCTGGAGACTGGCAAATGTAACTCTCATTTACGAGAAGGGTTGGAAGGAGGATCTGGGGAATTATAAGCCTGTCAGTCTGACCTTGGTGCCAGGAAAGGTCATGGAGCAGATGATATTGAGCGTTACCACACAGCACATGCAGGACAGTCAGATTATCAGGCCCAGTCAACATGGGTTTATGAAAGGCAGGTCCTGCCAGACCAATCTGATCTCCTTCTGTGACAAGGTTACCCCTTTAATGGACGAGGGAAAGGCTGTGGATGTGGTGTACCTGGACTTCAGTAAAGCCTTTGACACTGTTTCCCACAGCATTCTGATTGAGAAACTGGCTGCCATTGGCCTGGACAGGCACACCCTCTGCTGGGTGAAAAACTGGCTGGATGGTCGGGCCCAGAGGGTGGTAAATGGAGTTAAATCCAGTTGGAGGCCGGTCACGAGTGGTGTTTCCCAGGGTTCAGTGCTGGGTCCTGTCCTGTTCAATCAATGATCTGGACGAAGGGATCAAGTGCACCCTTAGCAAGTTTGCAGATGACACCAAGCTGGGTGGCAGTGTTGATCTGCTTGAAGGAAGGGAGGCTCTGTAGAGAGATCTGAACAGGCTGGATCTGTGGGCTGAGACCAATGGGATGAGGTTTAACAAGACCAAATGTCGAGTCCTGCACTTGGGACACAACAACCCCATGCAAAATTACAGGCTTGGGGAAGAATGGCTGGAGAGGTGCCTGGTAGAGAAGGACCTGGGGATGTTGGATGACAACCAGCTGAATATCAGCCAGCAGTGTGCCCAGGTGGCCAAAAGAACCAATGGCATCTTGGCCTGTATCAGAAACAGCATGGCCAGCAGGACCAGCACAGTGATTGTGCCCCTGTACCCAGCACTGGTGAGGCCACACCTCGAGTACTGTGTTCAGTTCTGGGCCCCTATGTACAAGAAGGATATTGAGGTGTTGGAGCGCATCCAGAGAAAGGCAACGAGGCTGGTGAAGGGGATGGAGAACAAGTCCTGTGAGGAGTGGCTGAGGGAACTGGGGCTGTTTAGCTTAGAGAAGAGGAGGTTGAGGGGAGACCTCAGGAGGTCAACCTTTAAGGTCAACCTTAAAGAAGGTTGTGGCGAGGTGGGTGCTTGTGTCTTCTAGCAAGTGACAGGTGATAGGACAAGAGGAAATGGCCATAAGTTGTGCCAGGGGAGGTTTAGACTGGATGTCAGGAAAAATTTTTTCACTGTAGGCTGATCAGGCACTGGAACAGCTGCCCAGGGAGGTGGTTGAGTTGCCATCCCTGGAGGTGTTTAAAAGGTGGGTAGATGAGTTTCTTAGGGATACGGTTTAGTAAGTGGACAGCTGGACTTCATGATGTCAGAGGTCTTTTCCAACCTTATGATTCTATGATCCTAAGCTACAGTGAACGTGTCTCAGAGAAGGCTATACCTGCCTTTTCCCCTTCTATCCATGCCTCTTCATGGTAAACTGAGTTGTTGTTTTTTTTTTCCAAACAGAGAAGTCTTTTTCTTAAAGAATCTGCTCCTATGCACTTGGCCAAAACGTAGTATTAAGTTCTCTGAAGCACACTTAAGGCATGACTTGCTCTGTGAATGTATTCTCTTTATCAATCCATTGTAGTTCATATACGTATTTGTGAACGTTTTGCTTCAACTAACTTAAGTAAATCTTGTTTGTTATTTTTTTTCTGAAATAAACTACTAAAGCATATTGGAATAATACAGTATTCTTTTCAGTCCTTCATGAGCCCAACCCATAGAGAAGACATATTATTATTATAACAGCTATTTATACTTAACTCTGCCCAAACAATTTCCTCACGTACTTACTGTGTAATGAGAAGAGGGCATAAAATCTAAACATCTGAGTTAGATTTAAAATTCTATGGTGGATTTTTCCCAGATCTTACAAAGGACTGAAGAACTTCAAATATGCTGACAGTTAAACAAAGAAATGCTATAAATCACCTGTAGTCACTCACAAGTCACCTGTAGGAACTTATACTTTCTATCCCCAACTGAGAATAGGTTTACCTTTGTGGAGGTGGCTCTTCTGAAAATTTAACTACCTGAGTACAGAACAAAATATGAGAAAAAAGCAGAACCTATTATTTATTTATGTCAGGTGTACTGGAGATCTATGAGGATCAGTGGATATGGTCCCAGTGATAACCATTCTACATCCAGATAGAACAATAATTAATTTTATGTTTAGTGATCTGCTCCAAGTCAATGACTTAGTCCTGCAAGAAAAAGGTAAGAGCTAATTTATCCAGAAAAGGCATAATCCAAAATCTGATTGAAATGGGTAAATAACTTTAGATTTCCTCCACCAAAGCCTGACTGGGTTTGGGATGAAATCATATCTCACACAGAGCTCACACTGCACAGCAGTTGGTTTTGTCCGAGTCTTCACCTGACCTCTCCTGCCACTTGGCACTACAGTACTACCTATTCATTTCTTCCACCAACTTGTTTTAAATCGTATTCTGTTTTTTTGCTTGTCTGTTTTTTCTTGTTTATTTTTAAACGTTTCATCAGCCCAACCTAACATAGCTGGTCAGCACTTCACTAGGGTTAATTTAGTCAAACCTGAGCAGTTTATGACTTGGCATTTCAGCTGTGCCTAGGGAAGTTGTGTGCTGACATTGTGACACATTCCTTCATTGTGGCTTTTTTTTTTTCTTTTAATTTCTAATTAAACCTAGATTGCATCAGGCCAAATTTCAGAGCAGTGCTTCATCACGAAAAAACTGTGTTTTTTTTCATATGCTGGACACTTAATGAATACACCTGTTTTTTAAAGATTTAGAAGTTGTCAGGGAGCTGAATTTACAGCTGCTGAAAAGATCCGGTTTTAGAGAACCGCGAAACAACCCTGTGTGATTAGTGCAGTTTGTATGCGCCCAAACATACACCATTTACTTGAACAATGGCAATACCCAAATGCAAATTGAATGAATTGCACTACTTTTCTTTTATGAAAAGAATGTGCTGTTATTCTTTATATGAAATGGAATTTTCTGTCTATTCATGAAACAGCAATTCATATTTGCAGAATACATTCTGACACTCAAATATTTACATACACAACTTTACAGGTCTTTCAGATACCTATATAGTTTAAATAAATTTGTCCCTTTGCTGACATGACAATTTGTGGATTCCAGTGCAGCCCAAAAATCCAGGTTAAAAATGCTGCTGCAGAAAAGCAGTAGAGCTGCAGCACTGAGCAGCTGTAGTCCCAAGCTGGGAATTTGATAACTCTTATTAACAAAGCTCAGGCTGAGTCACTTGAGGGTGACAGCCACTTATGTGATAGCCACTTATGCCACCCCAGTTACTTTACCAGCTTAGAGGAACAGTTATTCTTCCAAAAAATTCATTGCGAAACAGAGAGCCCCAACTGTGCAACCCCCTCCTACAAACAGACCTGGATGACAGCAACATCCCTGCAGTCACCAAAACATGGGCTTTACAACATGCCTTCTCATGGGTTTTCCCAGCCAGAGCTCAGCCCTTGCTGCTAAAACATGATGAACACGTGCAGTGGGTAGTAACTGAAAAAGTTATTCTGCAAAGTCTACATCCACGGCTTGCAGCTATCTGGCTCCTGTAAATCACTAGCACAAAAATTTCATGTTTAGAAGACACTAGCAAATGAATGAAAAGTTGTTGTCAGGAAGAGCAGTAGGTACACTTGTACAATTGCAATGGAAATTTGATCTTGCCCAGTACAGCCGTGTGTTGGAATCTAGAAGAAGATATTTTCTTTTTGAAAAAATCTCTTTTTTTGAATGAAGAAACAATATCTCAGGCATTTTGTGAATATTCTTGAGACAACCATGATTAATAGGTACTGCTGGATGCTGGTGGGGCACCAGACTAGAAAACAGGAAAAGCGGGCTCTTACCTGGATTCCTCTGACAAGCTCTGGAGACATATCCAAGATTTTCCAGAGCAACCAATTCTGATTAGCCAGATGGCAAAATAGTCCATGATCCTGAGTTCTGAAAGGATTGGAGAACAGCTCCATGTAAAATGAGTCACAAACTGCCAGTACCCCAAACCACCAGTCAGATTTAGCACACTTTCTCTTTACCTGCTTACCTCCTTATTTCCTGAATTGTTACAACAATTTCTTGTAAAACACGCTGAGTCTGAGGCATAGAAATAGCTAATGAAGAGACCATTATTACTGGTTTTGTTTTGAATGTCATTTTCTATTTATGCTACTCTGGTATTTTATTACATTTGAGACATGGGAACACAGAAAACACACCCTTACAGTGGTTTGTTGT
The DNA here is from genome assembly GCA_033556795.1 of Tapera naevia. Classification (NCBI taxonomy): domain Eukaryota; kingdom Metazoa; phylum Chordata; class Aves; order Cuculiformes; family Neomorphidae; genus Tapera; species Tapera naevia. The sequence goes on along the minus strand of JAUMJJ010000175.1, from coordinate 2,081,655 downwards.
TTACAAGGTTATTCTCATGCGTGCTTCCTCATTTTTACATACAGCCACACAGCCATTACTGTTAACATTTCTCTGGCAAGGAGATGTGCCAGTTTATGGACCATCTGTCAGGTAGTGCCAGAGCACTGTATATTGATGGTATGTTTGTATCTAGCTCTTATTTGGAAGTTCAGTTCAAAGCACTTCCAGGTACATAAAGGGGAGAAAAAAAGATGTTGGTATGTTTAGATTACACTAAACTTTAAAGATCAACTAAAAGAAAGGGAGGAAAAAAGTCTGCTAATGGGTAGAGCTCAGTGGAGAGGCATTATTATATTACTTCTAATGCACATAAAGCATCTCCTATTAAAAAGGGATGGCAGTTTTACATCCTATTAAATATATCAAAGCTGTACCTCAATTATAAACCCTTTCATACGCATGTTTTAACAAATATGTCTTTGATAATAGAGTGCAGTAGTAGCTTTTTTAAATGCTGAACAAATCCTGACAATATAGCACAAAAATAGAAAAGGGAAAGTATCAGAAGAAGGTAGGTCGATTTGGCAGGGGAGGAAGGGATTTATTTCAATACTTTCATTCTCTGTGTAGCTCACAAGACAGAGTTTACAAACCATTCCAATGTGCATAGTAGGACACTGATAAAATAGCAGAAGCTGTATACCAGAGGAGTTTGGAAGATGCTATTGTTTTTCCACATCGGTGTCTTCGAAAACAAGCTGTGTGCTAATAATACTAGGAACAACAAAAATAAAGCAAGCTCTGCCTGGCTGAGACCTGCTTTGGAAAACACAAAGTCTCAGCCAGGTCTGAAAAAGGAAGGAGAATCTTCCTCCCGGGGGGAGGCTATGAGGTTGATGACACACATGGTTCTGACCCCATCAACGTGCCCAACAAACATCATTTCCACAAGCCGTCAAAGTCCAGATACTACCTTAGAAAGCTGAGCATGTGAAATCGTGTTCTGCAGTGGGCACTCTGGCACTGTCTGACTCAGAGGGAACCATAGCATAAAGGAGGATGAAAGAAACTCAGAGAGGGACCCAATGTGATCCAGGGTGTGAGTTAGTAAGCCCCTTCTGCATCTGCAAACAGGTGCTAGGGCTAGACAGTGCACTGCGGATTCTCCTGGGTCCTCTTCTGTGTAAAGAGCCAGCCTCTTGCATTGTTTTCCTGTGTCTGGACTCCTGGGAATGGAGTATTGGCATTTCTGATTTCAGCCTTCAAGGCACTGGAGTTCAGATCCCTGATTCTAACTGTGCCCACACCTAACCTTAAAATTATGCAAAAAACAAACTTCATTCTTACTCAGTGTGGACTGGAGTAACAAAGTTAATTAGATCAGGCAGCAGGCTGCCAAAAACGCAGCTGCATTTGCACACATCAGGTACTATTGACATCTGGTACAAGAATGAGCCCATGTCGATCGAAATACATAAATCCACAACTAGATTTTTCAGACTCCTGATTAATTAATTGAATAGAGGTTCACAAATCTCAAAAAGAAGGCAAAAGATGGGATAATAATAAAAAGCAGTAATAAATTCCGCTTAACCTTTTGTCCATTTGATTTCTTGGTTATGGAGATATGGAAAACTGTGGAGATTCACCTGGCTAGAAAATAATGATGAACAACAGCACTGTAGTATCAAAACTAGTATCCACAGTACTGAGCAGCAGGGCTGTCACACTGCTCAGAGTTGGGTCTTGTCTTGCCCGTTCTCTGCTGCTGTTCATGCAGAGCAAGGGAGACATAACACCAGGTCCATGTCCTCCTTAGCGAGGTGGAAGGGAAAACCAGAACCAGGTTAAATCTCCTTCCTTTTCCTAGAATAATGCTACACAGCAGCAAAAGTGCCTGCAGAAATCTGCACAATAAAAGTCAGTACATCCAGAGGATCAGTCCCAGCACTGCTGAGAGATGATGTCAGCTGTGAAGTAGAGTGATAGAGACAGGAGAAAGGTGGTGTTGTCCCTGATTGCCACTCCCTGTCCAAAAGATCTGTAATATGACAAAATCTCATGGTACCACATGAGCATACAGGAGCTTTTAGGACAACCAGGCTGCACAAGACAGATGCTATCTGCCTTGGCTTGCAGAAAAGATGTCACCCAAAGGAAACACTACCTCCCTTTGTCTCTGGGCCAAATCCTCTGGGTGATATAGATCAGCATCACACCATTGAAGTCAATATTACAGATTCCAGCTGGTTAAATTGGCTTCAATCCACTCAGTCAATGAATCAGATGCTCAGCAGGTGATATAGAGTGTTTGACTTGCCTAAGCAATCATTATGTCCGGAGACTCAGAGCTCTGTTCTGGAGTCTAAGCAAACAAGACAAAATGTGTTCCTCTTTTGGCTTTGTATGTATCATTTCACATTAAAAAGATTTCTTGAGTTGGAAGCATCAGCATTACTTCCAGCAGCTCCTCATGCTGAAAACTGACAGTACTTATGGCTGTGTTTATTTGTGCTGTGTTTTTTTTTTTTTGTTTTTTTCCAGCTGCCTCTATTAGCACAATGGCTAAATGAAAATTCAAATCACTGTGGTGATTAGCTGCAAATATCGCTTTTTGCAACGGATTTGGTGTCCCAAGTAAACAAAGGACCATTCTCCAGTGTGCTGGAGACCACATGATTGTGTACTTCACAGATGTCTTTGTACAATCAGCTTTTCATTACCAGCCTAAACATAGCTTTTGATAGAGCTGAGCGAAAAGAGTGGCCTGTGGTGTGAAGCAAATTTTCCCTTACCTGGCACATGGTATTTCCTCCTCTTCAGATAAATTAATTACTGAGGGGCTGCTGACCTAATGAGGTACAACAAGCATGAATGTGGCTGGAGCAAGTCCTATATAATTAAAGAAAGAAATAAAGACCTGTCCAAAAACATATGGTGACCATCCTATAGCGTTGTAATTCATAGACAGGTGCTTTTGCTTCAGTTTTTCTCTGCTATAGGAAAAAAGCTCACAGCTGAAGGCTAACAAATTACATACAAAAGGAAAGAATTGTTTCTAGAGCTAATGAGATACTGAGAAAAAAATGGTGTTTCCTGAAAAAGGAGCTAAGGCAACTTTCTTCAAAGATGTGAAACCATTACAGTTCGGCTAAGCACAAGCTCCTCAAGAAATGAAACAAGGCTGCACAAGAGAAGCCAGAGAGCTGACCAAGTAACTATTTACAAGTTTGCAAAAGGTAGGAATGAAAGGCAGGGCCTATTCTCTATATGAATAGTGAACAGGTCAAGCAGCCATGGCTCAGGGAGATTTACACTGGACATGTTTTGAACAACAGAGCATTTCTACTATGGTTCATTTTTCTGAGGCTACATAAACACATCGGTCAAGAAAAAAGTAGAGCTGATCCTGCCTTGAGGAACAAGAATACAGTAGAGGAAGTACTTTCCCATCTTTTTTTTTGTATCCTAGAATTGCGTTGGTGAAACCTTGGCATTAGGAAATCACAAATCTCTCACCTGGAGAGAATGGGAACCAATATGTTGAGAAAGAAGCAGTGATGTGCATCTGTATCACTGCTCTGTTGGCTTTATCATAAAGATGTTTGCTCAAAATAGGAAGAAAAGGGCAAAGAGCAGGCACTTAAGAGCATGCTTAATTGCACCAACTGAAATCTGTGGTGCTTAAGCATCCCTTATGTGTTTTGTTGGGCTGGAGATGCAGTTTTTTAAGGCATAAAGCTGAAATACTGGAAAAAGAAAGGCAGCACTGCACAGAGAACAGGAACATTGCAGGGTTTCAAGACTACCCGACATGAATGAACGAGCAAATTAGAAACAAGAAAGTACTTTTAAAAGCCAATGAAATAGCAAGGAAATTTTTTAAATGCATAGACCTGGACTGTGACACTGTAGCAAATGAAATAAGGCTGAAGTTAAATTTCTACTCTAACATCTCATTGTTATGCTAAGTCAGCTTTTCTTTTTTTTTCAGCAAGGAGTGATGGATAGTCAGAGAATACTGTGGTAAAGCGGAAAGGAGGTATGGCAAGACAAACACATCCAGCCACACAACAGCACCTGCAACTAATATACTTTGCTACTAAAATTGTAACCAAAATATACAGGAGTAGGAAAGACAAAAAACATTTCAAAGGGGTTGCCAACTGCTTCCAAGGAAGGGATGTTGAGCAGGTTTCTGCTCCAGGAAAATAATCAAGAAAGGCACAATCTGTTCCCAGATTTTCAGTAGCTTGCTGTGTGGCTGTGCAAATAATCGCCTTTTTTAAAATTTCTTTTGCCTCATTTTCCCCACTCTCTGTCAGTCCTCACTGTGTAAAGAACATCACGAGCAAATCAATAAATGAAGTACTTGAATTACCTGAATTACCTGACTGAAGAGAGTACAGGGAGCAGGCCAGTTTCTGCCTGAAACTTACTCCACAGGACTGCTATGAGGGTCCCATCCTTACTATTAATAAAATTTCTTAATAATGATACAATTCTGGCAACGAAATTGATGCTTCATTGTCAGAGAGAAAATGGTGGCTACAGTAAAGACCTTCTCAATGCTTTAAGGTCTAAGCAGGCTCCTAAATGCCTTTTTTTAATTCCCTCCTTTGCCTTATAGCCCAAAACAGTAAGGAAGAGAAAAGGAAAAGACATGATCAATAATTAAAGGGCTGGAAATGAACAAATGGAATTAATTGTTCCAAGAAGGGTGAAAAGAAGAACCTGAGAAATATCTTTATCTCTCAATCTGGCAGAAAATTTAAAAAGCATCTTTTAAAAGAGAGAATATGAGGTTATATATTCACTGGTTCAGGTTTCTGAGTGATGCAAATTTAGGTTTTTTTTTTTTCTTTTTACATTATGCTTTTTCATTTTATGACACTTCTCAGACTTGAATCATTCACAGCAGATGGCTCCATGAATACTAGATATTTCCATAAATAATGACAGATTTCCCTCCAGTCTCCCCACCCTCCTCCACTCCACATGCCCAAGTCTTTTGTGTGCTATCTGCAGATACACATTCAAATTCTGGTCAGCAAACAAGCCTATCTAGTACTATTGTCAGTCCTGCAAGCCCAGTAGAATCAGTAAAACAATGAACTCATCATCCCATCTAATTCTAAACATTTTTTTTTCCAAGCAATGCTGAGATAGAAGGGAAAATCGACAAGGCATTTAAGGGACTTGAATACCTTCACATATAGAACCTCTGTAAAAAGCATCCTAATGCTCTGCAGCACAAGCTAAACAGATTTCCTGCTCCTTGACTTTTAGTTCACTGGTCACAAGGAAACGTGTTCAGGTTCTCTGAATGCCTTGGTCACTAAGGAAGTGCCAAGCCTTATAGCAGATGAGGAGCTGGCCCTGAGTTTGGCTACGGAATCTCTATTTGCACAGTAGGAATTTCAAATGAAACAAAGAACGCTAAAAGGAGCACAAAAATCCTTGATATTGGGGCATAATACTTCCGTTTGATCTACCTACGATAAATGATATGTGATGTTACTGTCTTACAGAGATAAAGGCAAGGTGGCTTTTAATTCAGAACATTAAGAGGAAAATATTAAATATTTTTATCAGAGCAATAATTTATGGTTAACTTATTGCTCCAAGTGCTCATAATCTGCCATCTCTATACATTTCTATCAAATGACCCTGTAAATAATTAATAGATCTAATTCTATCAGTGTTGCCAGGGCAGGTTTCCCTGTAGAAGGTTAATGCTATGATTTAATTCTTTATTTATGTGATTAGCAGCCCCAATCAGGCTGTTTTAATGAGGTCACAGGCAGAGGATTACCACACCTGATTTGCCTGGCAGGAACCCTTCAGCACTCCCTGCCTGAATGATCCTCAGTTCTGCCACACTGTCCAGGTGCCCATGGGAAACAGCCAGCAGATATTGGAGAGAAAAGTCAGATCCCTAGCCAGGCACCAAACACTGTTTAACACTTTCTGGGTAATCTGACCTACATTAGATAGCCACAGCAGTTCAGGTGAAGTACGGAAACATAGGAACTGCTGAAGCACATCAGCCCCAAAGTTCATCTATGCCACTTTCCTGTTTCAGAGTGTCACACAAATATCACTATAAGGGGGCGCAGGATACTTTGTCACTACAGCAATACCTTAGGCTCATCTGTAATCATTAGCATTTGGATTAAAACCAAATGATGATCCACCTCACATCAACAAGAGTACCTGGCAGTTATTCTGCAATTCTTCACACTCAACTGTAGGGAAGGTATTGGTAGAAGTGTAACATTTTTAAAATCTCATAAATCTGAATTCCTATGTACACAAAAGCTTTAAGAACAGAAAGAAAGCACAACAAGTGTGCCTTTCTTTCATTTCCTTGTTTTTTTTTTTTTTTTAATATTTTTTTTTCCCCAACACACTCAGGCTCACAAGAGCTCTCTCTCCAGGCTGCTCAAGGAATTAAGTGCCAAAGCCAATATTCATTTTCATAAGGACATGCAAAACCAAGGCATTCACTTCACACCTTCCACCTAGCTGTGTCCTTAGTGCTCGTGAGAAGGGCTGTCAAGGGACCCTCTGTTGTCAACCATTCTGATTTTAACAGGGTTGATAGTAATAAGGGAGAACTGATAAAGCAGGGTCTGCCTGAGTAGGAAGTAGTGAGATCTCTGTATTTTATTATTAACAACCTCCATTCAGACTGGTTGAGAGGTCAGGAGAAATAGCTCAGATATTTCTTTTCTTTCTTCCACTTTCCCTTTTCCTCTGTCAACAAAGGTGTCTTTCCATCTCTTTATTGAGCAGTTTCGGTGTGGGTATTTTTGGTTTGCTGTGGAGCTGGAATTTTTTTTTTTTAATTACTGAATCTTGTTTCCCCAGCCAAACTGCCTTCAACTCCTGTTCTGTTTATTATATGCAGCACAGAAAGGGATGAAAAGGAACAAATCTTGGAAGAGAAACAAAAGCCTGCAATAAGCTGTATTCTCAATTACCCTGTAGCATGCTGACTGGGAACAAGAAGACTTGCCATGCTGACATATACAGCTGCAAATTGTGTTTGCCATGTACAGTGGTGTTAAAGAAAGCCTATCTCTGCATCCCTTGCAAGCTGCTATTGTGTTATGCCCTTCGTGATCACTCCACTATTATTGGCACAAAAATGTCCTTTGGAAAACAGATGGCTCAGGTAAGCTCTAGAGAAATTAAAGCAGGAAAGTAGATAAAAGGCTAGCAATATTTCTATCACTAACTCATGGATAAGTTTTTCCTCTCTAACAATTTCCACCTCGGCAAGTGCCAGGTCACTAAAACAACATCCATAACAAAGAATTAAAGATAGTGGAAAAGAACACAAAAAATTCAGTGTTCACACAGAAATGCAGAAACTCCTTCTATTTCCACATGTTTGTTAACCCCAAGCCTCCATCGGGCCAAGCACTTTTCTGCCTCACTCACACACTTGCTCAGTTTCCTGTGTTGAATCCCTCTGAAAATAATAGAAACTCAGTGTATGAGATGAAGTGAATTAATTTTATGACCAGATGGAACCATCTCAATCTTCTGACCAGATTTCCAGGAGGCTACAGATGAAAGAGTCCCAGTTACGAATTTCTGTGCCAGGAACAGGGAAAAAGACCCGGACTCCTGTTTTCAGGGACTTGACATCACAGTCCCTGCTGGTTTAAGTTACATTTAACGCTGCAAGTCCAATGGCTGAGACAACATCAACATCCAAATGTAGAGATACAAACCCCAGCAGAGGGACAGGGGTGACAGCTGTGATTAGAGAGTATTTTAAAATGTCCCATCAGGAACTGAGAGTGCATATCGTTCACTGCCCAGTGATCTGGCTGCTGGGCTGGCAATATTCCCAACAGGAATCCTCTGCAGGTTATAACAATCAATGTACTTTGGGTTTGCTGTAACTAAGCATAACCGGGTGACATAAGCTACTCTCTCTGCATAACTGTCTCCCCTTATCCTGGCAGGGGATAGTGGCCACTTGTTTTTGTATGTTGCTGTTTTCCATCATTTCAAAAGGAACCATGGAGGCAACAGCAATATTTTTCCCCAACAGGCAAATAAAAGAGAGGAGAGTGCTGAGCCCACCAGCGCTGCCTGCTCAGGCTGCACATTATTGCAGGACTCCGGAGAACAGCTGTAGAGAGCTTTCCTAAAGACCCTACTGAGGCAGTATCACATACAGAGCAATGTCCTCATTATTGTCATGCAGCAGCAAGCAGTTGCAGGGGACCCAAGGGACCAGGAGGGAGGGAGGAGAGCATCCAGGCAGCCTCTCATACATCTTCACCTGTAGCAGCTCCAGCAGCGGGCAGCAAGCCAACCTGCACTTGCAGAGGAGAGGCAAATGCTACCCATTACGTTTGTGCTGGATGGTTTTCTAGCGATTGGTTTACATTTCTTTTTTAAGGAAGAATTTTCTATTTGTTTCATTTACAAACAAAACCTCTGCTTAAGAACTCTTACTCCCACAGGTCTCCTTCTGTTTTTTTTTTTTTTTGCTATGGGGAAGAATTAATCCAGAAAGTGGAGATTGGTGAGACTTCTTTTTCCTATATTTGCTGCTGATTCAGAGGGTACATTCGCCTTCTTCCCTCACATCCTTACAAATACTGTTTGCAAAGTGCTGTTCTCTTCAATTATATGTCTTTTCACATCTGGGTTTACTCTTCTATTTCACATTCTTATTCCCTTAAAAACACATCCTAATCTCCAGGCAGCTCCAACTGCCAGTTATTTACATTTCTGAGTCTTTTGTTCAGTAGGGTACTCACTTCTGTTCCTGTCTTTGGATTGGGAGAGATATTTATACAGTGCAGGACGGCTTAGAGATCAAAGCAAGCAAAACTCCTCAACCTGTGCCCAGGCTAACCTGAGGAAAGGGATAGGAGAGCTGTCTCATCCACACTTTGATTCCTCCAGTGCCACCCAACAGATTAGGAAATCATGATTTTCACCACAAATCCTTGTCTGGCTCTTTGTCACTATGATAGTTATTGATACTTCCACACATTCTGTTATTATTCTGTTATTATTATAGCTTCTATCAAGGTATTTATTGCAAATAATTGAGTTTACTACTGCAGAGCTCTGTGATTCTCTTAAGAAACAGCTAAAGAAGTGGTGTTATATTGGTCCTTAACCTCTCATACCAGAACACAAGTTTGGGGATGCTATAGTTGCCACATGACCTATTTCACCCCTGCTCTGCCAGGAGAGGCATTTCACTGTAGGAAGCTCCCAATGCTCCTTCATAGCAAAATCACAAAACATATTATTTTTCTGAACAGTCCTTCTTTGTGTTTATTGTTTACTGGTCCTACATAGTCCAGCAAATTTCCTGCTTCATGTCTTTGACACAGAACATATTAGGAATATTTTTGTTCTTTCTCTAAGTTTCTCTAATTCTTCTGGCTTGTCTTATTGCATTTTTCCTGTAAGTTTTCTGGGTTTATGAATCTTTTTACTTTTCTCATTTGTCAGGTCCAAGCTATTTGAAGGATGCTTTCTTGCTTTTGGTGACATGCCATACCTCTGGTTTAGCCATTTCAGCTTCCTTCTGTTTTTTTTTGTCAATGGGATTTTTTTTTTTTTTTGATAAATGGGATACATTTACTCTGGGATTCTATTACTGTGTCTTTAAATAGTCTTTATGTTACTTGCTATGATTTAACTCTTTTAAGCTCTTCTAGCTTCTCTTTTTTTGAAAGTAAGTATGAAAGCAGGGGATATTTTAGCTTTTGTTATTTCTTTAAGAATGCTCAATCTAAATGTATTAGGCACCCCACGGCAGAGTGGTCATTTGACAATAATATTATGAATGACGTGTAGTCCACTGGCCTGGCTTTCAGTTGCTGCTTCTGCTCTTGTGGCTTCCCTGACTGGCTGCTCCATGAAGCCATCACCGATGTTGTCTTAAAGAGTAGAATTGACACTATACCCTGATATGACATTTAGCCAAGCTACAAAAGGGTCACAGAAATTTTTAATCTTTATTGTTTTTCTGCCCTCAGCAGCAATCTGTTCTCTCACAGAATGTCATAGTCACCATTCTGGTCAGTCAATGGATAATTTACTCCCAATGCAGCATTTATGCTATGGAGGTCTAAACTTGTATCTGAGTTGCCGACATGACTATTGTACTGATCTGATTTGATTCCAAGCCTTCACTAACACAACGCACCACTATTCCAGCAGCTCTTGACTCTGTCTTTCATGTACACATGTGCTCCTTGGTCTTACAGTGCTCCTTGACCCTCCCTTTTCCCTCTTGGAGTCTTATAGGTATTTCTTACACTCTCTTTGCAGCAACTATTGATTACCTTTCTTGATTGATTGCTGCCAATTTCTGCCCTGACCTTTAATTTAAGGACATGGAATTCTTATGATTTTACCTCTTGGAGAATGCATCACCTCAGAGCACATCTGGTTTCTGGGAAGAACTAGTTTTGGCTTAAATCCTTAGGCTACTGAGATGTTTTTCTGAATCCTATAGGCTCAGTCCAATTTTGACAGTTTGTGTCACAACTGCTGGAGACATCAGGGACATCTGCATCTTATCCTGCATGCATTGCTAGTACAGATCACATCTTAAATTATTCCCTCATGTCATCTTCAAATGGGAAAGGGGCAAAGAGCAGAGCTCTTAACAAACAACTGCTTTGTTCTTATCAAAGAGCACTACGTACACTTATATTCTCATGCGCCCACTGAAAATAAACTTGTATCCCACAGCCAGATATGAAAGAGCACTATAAAGTGACATTTAGGCTGTGAAGCCTTAATTTAGGCACTACAATGATTAGAGTGTTTTAATATCATAATAACTGATAAATAGACTATGTGTCAGACATTTCATTCCCTTTTAATCAAAATTCCTAGTCTGCTAAATTAATCACCCCCTTGGGGTACAGTAGCAGATTTCCAATTTAGTCATAGAGCATCATTAATAATGAAAAATTCTGGAGGCAAATTCTTCTATTCATGTCCCTTTGTATGATCCAGCAGGTTTAAAGAGACAAGAAAGAGAAGGTAGAAGTCATCAACACCTTCCAGCAATCCAAATAAACAAACATAATTTTTGATGTCAATCTCCTATTGATTCTCCTCTTTGAATATTAAGAATATTAGAGAAACAGAGAGCCAGCCAGAAGAGTTTTGATTTTTACCCAAATGGCATTAACAAAATCAAAGGTAAAATGCATTAAGAAACAGAAAGCAATGCTGCATTTTGAACAGCTCCTCTATTGTGGCACTGAGAATTAAATCCCTTTAAATTGGCTAATTTCAGCATGAAACTGCTTCTGAGCAAGAATTCTTTACCTGATGTATCTTGATTTTTCTCTTATAAAAAAGAATCACTAAAAACATTTTTTCTACTCTTCTGCCAAATCATAAACAGATTTCTGCACAGAGAAGAAATTTATGCTCCACTCTATAATGGATGTGCTTCATTTTCTGTTCAAGTGTTGTCTAACTACGTACATAAATTTTTGACATTCTTGATCATAGTGGTATCTGGGGAGAATGAGGCGAGAGCAAGAGCTAATGGCAGCACTAATTTTGTTGGGTTTTAGGGAAGCATTTTCCCTTGCCATCCACACTTACATCTTTCAATCTATGCAGCATGGCAGGCTGACTTTGAGCTGGTGAAAACTTCTCAGGACACAGGTCAAGCTACAATTTTAAGTGCCCATTCATCTCTTGCTGTCTGCTCTGTTGCGCAACAATGGCATAGGTACTTCAGAGTAAGTCCATGTAGCCATCCTTCACTTTCGGTGCTTCTGCCAGAACCAACACAGGGAGAGCAGAGCTTTAGGTAGCCACCACCTACCCTGAATTTACATCTTGACAGTTCCAAACACTTTGTTTTTTGCAACATATACTGAGCTATCAGGTTTAGTACCAAAAAAGATAATGCACATTCACTTTCTGCTTGGATGCCAACCAAAGTGAATATATTGCTGATTCAAATGGACACAGCTGCAGTTGTTAATACAGACAATATCTCCATATATTTATATCTGTATTTCAGTTGTGTGTCTTGAGAGATCATCTAATCCTGATGCACTGCTTAACTTTATGCCCCATAAGTAACAGACAAGCCCACACTACATAAACGAGGGAGCTCTAGCTATAAGAACAAAGCTGATTAGAAGGTATCTGTTTGTTCCTGGGTCGTGGAGGGAGTTCTCTAGGTGCATGAAGCTTTTAAGTAAACCCCTTCCGCAAATCACTGTGGGTGTGCTGACAGCACTCCTGTCCCTCCCCCACTGGGAGAGCCATAAAAGTCCAAGGCCAGAGACTGCTGCTGAACCTACAAGCAGGAAGGATTTACAGCCAACAGTAACACCTGACCTCATCAAACTCCACTCTGGGCCATTTATCACTCCTCTGTAGGAAAGCAAAAGCATAAGGATTGGGGAGGGATCAGAGGAGAAGGAAGGAAGGGAGAGGAAATCACAGTCACTTTAGCTCCACTAAAAGACACAGAAAAAACCACTAGCAATACAGACAAGTGCCTAAATGCCCTTGAAAGCCAGTGTGTCAGGAAAAACAACTATGCATTAAGTGAAATGGATTTAAAACAAATGTTGAAATTCTGAAATTTACCAAACAGCTGAGTAACCCCTTGTCTCTAAAGCTATACAACTAAGGAGGATTTGCTCGGGATAAAAAATAAGACCATCTGCTGCAGCAGGGAAGAGCATGCAAAAAAGGTGGTCAAAAAGCCTTTTTGATAAATGGCAGTCACAGAGGAGTTGACTAATATGCCTTTTTCCTGGGGGGCAGAGCAGACAGAGCCTTGAAAGGGGACTTAGTACAGGGAAGTCTGTCGGCACCCCAGCTTAGTGTCATTGCCTTTGTGGTGGTAACAACCCATCAGATATGTAAGTGAGGAAATATTTTGAACTATGATATTTCAACATTTGACCTGCTAGCAAATAACACATTCAGACAATGTATATACAGCCAGACTGGCTTGCTCAGGGTGGGCAGGAAATAACTGAGTGAATGCACTGGACTGACTACAGACTCTCTTACTGGTAGAAGAAATAAATTTCAAAAGACAACAAGTGGGAGAGTTGTACTGTGTCCTGCAAAATAGATAGAACAGAAAGATATTGAAGCAACAGCTTGGAGGAAGTCAAGAGGTCTGATCATTTAAGTCTTTTATCCAAATAAATGTTGTCCCAGAGGAATATTTCTTAACATTTACCCTACCAGTGATGCATACATCCTGGTCCCTTCTCCTTTGCTCTCTATTTTGAAAAGCACATGCAAAGACAGCTAATGGAAGGTTAAGGGCAGGACAAGAAGAATCTCTGTGTAAAGGGAATAGTGAAGAACAAAGAGTTCACAAAAAAAACTTTCATGATTTCTTTTTTCAGTGTCTCCTTCCAAATTTCAAGCTCTCCCAATGATGCACTGAGACAAGTGCCTAAGAAGAGAGACACTTCAAACCACTATTGGCTTCTAAAAATCCTAACTTTATGTTTTCTCAGAACAATCCGAAGCAGAGATGCACCTTCATCAACCCTCCAAACCACACATGCAGGCTTAATTAAGACAGCTGGGACCCCAGTGGCCATTTATGCCATCAGGAGATAAGAGCTGTTCTGCGTTGTTACCATCCCCTTCTATCGTATCAACAATTTCTGGTGAACCAATGTCTAATGGTAAGGTGCGAACCCCCTGACATTAACAGGGAAATCACAAGTTCTCAAAGAATCCCAAAGGGCCAAGGATGGGCAACACAATTGCTATTTCACAGCTGATTCACTGAGTGTCGTAAGTAAACAAAGACCAATGCAATACTGATATAACACAGCACATTAATGTACAGTAGTAATAGACAGGAAATATGTGAAGATTACAGTTTAAAACATACAGTACGGAAGTAAAATCAGTGTAAAAGAAAGGCAAATATAGGCAATCAAGAGCAATGAGTATTCTCCAAAAAAACACTCACAGATAGTTACTGATTAGGGAAGAAACACATGCTACATAAGAACAATAATTAAATGACAGAGAGAATTTTCACATCTGCAGATAGAAATCACTACTAAACACAGGCTCAAGCATGAAGGTGTGCACTCAGGCTATCCATTATCTCTTTTATTGTCTTAAATTTTACACATTAGTAGGTGCTTTATAAATAAACAATTTTATTTTATTTTAATAAGTTGCAATATTTATGGGATGATGAGACACTGAAGCTATGTCTACTGACTTTGTGCTCACAGAAAACCTAACATGTTTCTTGCACTTCTAATGTTTTCCGTATCTGTTACTTCTGTGTATTCTAACAAACCCAAGCTTAACTTAAGCTTTGGCTACTCACATTCACCAGACTACTATTTATCATTTTTACCTATTCTGTCAATGGCCTAAACCAAATCTTTTTATCAGGTTCTTTAAAGTCAAGGAGTATTTATGAGTGAAAAGGGGTTTTATATTTCTGTGAGAAAATTTTATTTGGAGCATGAAAAGCAAATATGAAAGTTGTCCCTAAACCTCAAAACTGTTCCATTGGAAATAGCCGATTAAGAGATTGCATTTCTCACATGTTGATTCTCCCGGATCAATCTAGAGTGATGTTGTCTTCAATGACCCAGCACAGCCATGCTTCAGAGGGAGGACAACCCATCACAATGCAGGGTCTGAGAAGGGTGTACCACAGCAAACACAACCTGACTACTTGAGACTGATTTAGATTATAAAGAAGAATTAGATTGAGGCTTTAAAGCTGCAGCTTCCAGAAAGTACCATCATTAAAAAAAAAAAAAACCAAAAAAAAACCCCACTCTTTTTCTGAACTATGTTGAGGGTTTTTTTTTAATGGTTTGGGTTTTGTTTGTTTGTTTGTCTGGTTTTGTTGTTTTTTTTTTGTTGTTATTGGTATTTGATTTTTTTTAACTAAAATATATTTTCCATCAGAAGTCTGGATTGGCTGACTTTTCAGTAATCCTAGCACCAGACAAATTACAATATTCCTCATTACAGCTTTCCAACCCAGTAATCCTACAAAGAACTGTGCAATCAGAATTTTAAATGCCCTGGGAACTAAGTTAATACCAGATGGTATCCAGCTATATTCATCATTATAATTTCCTAATATTATATTAACACTTACTAGTTTAGCGTTTGAATCATCTAGCACGACACTGCTAAAATGCATGTCCTGAGCACAGTACCATGTGGAACAGTTTTGCCTCTCTTGCCTTGGCTGTCATTTCTTCAAGTTTTTAATAATCTTGATCTTTTAAAATTTTATGGCCTTATGAAAAGGGCAAGCTTCTGCATGTGATAGTATTTTGTCTTTTCAGTTACAATCACAGAATTAAATTAATTCATAAGCACTTCTGGCTTTTCAACAGTTTTTTAACAGTATCAAGATGCAAGTGTTTTACATTCTTTGATGAGAGCTCCCAATTTCCTTATGTTGTTCCTCCCAATACTGAGGAGAAAATATGCTGGAAATCTGCAATTGTACTACTCTCTCTCTCCTCCATGTGCAAATTTATGGTACTTAAGATAAATACTTCTTATCCAACTTCACATGAAGGGTAATGCATTAAGTTTTATTTGGTTGTAGAGTTACAATGATAAATTATTTTTACAGTGTGTGGTGGTTTGTTTGTTTGGTTTTTTTATATCATATTACATACGTTTCCAAACTTCTTTGGGGCACATTTTTCTTGGAATAGTTCTGCATTTTGTCTAGTGTTCAGCTCTGGTTGGCAATAAAAAGCAGTTTTGTTTCCTACTCTTCCCATCTTGTGCTTTCAGTGTATTCTATAATCGATTCACAGTTTGAGGAGCTGACCTAATCCCTGCTCTCCCAATACCTGAGACTCTTTCCAAAGTAGAAAAAGAATCAGCTCAGTAAGCAGCATTTTCTTGGCTTTCAATGACTAGCACAGTATTTTGAGCAGTTCAACTGTTTCCTTTTTGCTGTGGTATGAAATAAAGAGCTTTTGAATAAACACAATCTAAGACACTGTTCATTTAAACCATGAGACAGTACCCAACATCTATAATGCAAGGCATACCTGTTTACCTATATATACTGTAAATTTTTCCGGTCATTGTCACTAGAAAAGCAACGGGTAACACTCTCCTCTTGAAATGATACTTTTTAAGAGGGGGCCCTCTGAACCCAATACTTGGTGGCTCATCTTTGGTCTCCTTCTTTTACTTATTTCAGGCACACTGCCCTTATACCTCCTCAGCCAGTGGAATTACATTGAATGTATATCATGCTAAGTCTCTCCTTCATACTCGGCACTGGTGAGGCCGCACCTTGAGTACTGTGTTCAGTTCTGGGCCCCTCACTACAAGAAGGACATTGAGGGGTTGGAGCGCGTCCAGAGAAGGGCGACGAGGCTGGTGAAGGGGCTGCAGAACAAGTCCTACGAGGAACAGCTGAGGGAACTGGGGTTGTTTAGCTTGGAGAAGAGGTGGCTGAGGGGAGACCTCATCACTGTTTACAGCTGCCTGAAAGGAGGCTGTAGCAGAGTGAGTGTTGATCTCTTCTCTCAAGTGACAGGTGATAGGACAAGAGGAAATGGCCATAAATTGCACCAGGGGAGGTTCAGACTGGATATTAGGAAGAATTTCTTTACTGAAAGGGTGGTCAGGCACTGGAACAAGCTGCCCAGGGAGGTGGTTGAGTCACCATCCCTGGAGGTGTTTAAAAATCGTGTAGATGAGTTTTTGAGGGATATGGTTTAGGTCTTTTCCAATGGGAAGATTCTATGATTCTATGATTCATGTGATTTCTCATAAGATTAGGTATTTATCTACATACCAAGACTATCCAAGTCTAACATCAACAACAGAAAGCACGCTGAAATAATGATTAAACTTTATGCTTCAGGACATAAGTTGTTACAATTACAGCTCAGCATAAGAATTAAGTGGGAGTAGATGACCAATGTTAACATTTGTTTACAGCACAGGGCTTAAGCTTTCCAACTGATATTTATTGCTAGTTATGCCCGCTGCTGGAAACCAACCTAGCTTTGTGTTTGATCCATTATGGGAGTTACTGGGAGTCTGTGTATTTGGATAAAATGTGAACCTACACTGTTAGCTTAGTTAGATTGTATCAGGAATTGTTTTCTCATCAGAAACACCATTGTTCCTCCTTCAATTATCCTTCTGACATTCTTTGCCTTTTTTTCATTTTTTCATTCTGTGCTTGAAACTAAGAGGTGCATAAGTGGTACGACTGTGCCTAAGACTGGCAACTGTGGTCTCTTCCAGCCTGATAAGCCACAGGTCAGAACCTTCATTGGTCCACACTGTCTTCCTCCTCAGGATGTCAATTTACTTAGCGGATGATGTGTCTCCATAATGCTATCTCTAAAAGAAGATGCATAATTTAGCCTCCACGAAGATGACATAAAGGCTGGAAGACAATCCTATGATCATCTAGTCTGATATTTTACAGATAATTTCACTTGGTGACTTTTAGATCATGGGGAAGCAATGTACCAAAGATGGCTTTGAAAGCATGCAGCAATTTCTAAAATAACATTCTCAAAACCACCATTAATTAAAAAGAAAATTGACAAAAGAGCACACAACATAAATTTTTGTTCTGAAATGGGGTAATCAATAATGCATCATTTGTTTTAAGGGAATAGATGCAAAAATATACAGGTAAATGGCTACTGTGATTTCTTATTGCAAGGGAGGCTAAATATACTTTTTGAGAATTGTTTTTTTTCTGCAAGTAAGCATCTTTCCTGTTGTGCCTACTATGCATTCATTTGGAGAGGATGCCTCAGTCTCCCATGACAGAAGGAAGTTACCAGTCTGCAGTACATACCCCTACATATTAAGAATTTTTGCCAGTTCTGTGTTAATATCACAAGAAAAGAATGGAAGCATTTTCAGCATGTCCATGCAACTTAGGAGCCAAACATTTTCAAAATTGAAGTAGACAGGTGCTTCAGGATCAAAAGAATTAAATTGCAAGACTGCCATCTAGCTTAACTCTCACCTAAAAGAGCAACACCTGGACATTCAAAAAATTCCACAGGAACCTATAGCCTCACTGTGCCCCGAGGTCCATGCAAGTAAGATGGCTATGAAGATCAAATCCCATGACAACTCTAAAAATGGCACACAAGGTCCAAAATTCCCTAGTAAATGCAGAAAATATGTTCCAGAAACTACTGGAATATAGAACTTAAGACATTTCAGTCTGTAACCTCCTTGCCATGGATAGCAGTGGCAGCAGCTGGAGTCTGATATCATATCAGTATTGTACTGCCTTTTTGCATGCACTAGATTTTTGTTCTGTTAAAAAGAACAAAGAATTTATGAGATCAAAAGGCAGCATTGTGAAGACAATTTATATCAACAGTGTCCGTAGTTTGCACAGTCAATGTCTTCTACATCTTCAGTTTCACCTCCAAAAGACTCCTGAGATTCTCTACCTCTGTATTCTCTACCTCTATATACCTCTGTATATACTATGTATATACACAGTCTGTGTATTATGGTGAAAGGTGACCAACTTTCCTCATTTAAACCCACTCAGGCTCTCTCTCAGACAGTGTTTATCCCTGCTCATTATTATTCTAGGATCCCAAATTCTTACTGGTCAAACATAAAATGTTACAGTTTGCTAAAAATCAGAAGAAAAGAAAATTTGATGGCAGCTGGTAACAAATTCTGAATTGAGTTCCTGCACCATGAATCTGTCCCAGGCATTCCCTGTGTGCCAGGTAGTGCTTCTACAGAGCATGTTTCTATTTCTCTTGCAGTCTTCCTCTAGCACTAAGAACACCAAAAAAACAACTCCCCAAAATAAGCATTGATTTGGCTGTAGACAACAGAAAAAACAGCTGGATAATCCACTCTTGATGGCATTCATTGACACACAAGACTAAGGTTTCAGTCCCTGTTCTCCTCTAAACCTGGTGAGTAACTTGAAGAGATCAGATAAGAGTAGAAGGGTTAATTAAGAAGCAGCAGTTTATAATAATACAGTGTCATCCACAGTCCATTGAAACAAATGGAAAGTATCCTTGTAGTTAAATCAAATTAATTAACCCAGCTATGATTGACTGTTGAGTGCAGTATGCGGTAAGCTGGGTATCAGAAACAGTTATACTTTATGTAAGACTTTAAAAGCCAACATGGTCAGGACATAAGAAATAGTAGTTTTTACATTTTTTGTAGAGTCAATGTGTCCCTTTGCATGCTAAATTTAGGCTGGAAAACTAATATAAGAAATTAATATAAGCCATTGTATTTTGCAAATCAGTTAAAAAAAAGGCATCTCCTTTCTTCTAGACATGAAGAAAAGCACAATTCTCATCAAAGCAAATCTGTAGCAATGAGGAAGTAGAAGTTAAACTCACATTTTGAAAAAATATTTTTTTCAATGCACCATTTAAAAATAACATTAGCAGTGCCTAAACGTAAAGCAGCTGCAAGTACGAATAGGGTGTCTTACAATGTGCCTCTCCTGCTAACCCAAAGACCCCGATCTGCAACCTAAGTTGTTGGAACGATGCTTGTAATTCATAGCAGATTGATGAGAACTAATGGCATCATACTGAGCCTTTTCCTCAGCAAGATCTCTCAGGATGTTCCCATCCCCCAGCATAGTTGCCTCTGATCAGTTACTCCCACTGCCCATCCTCTCCCTTTAAAATTTCTGTATGCTTCCACTCTACATGTTTAATACTTTATTCTCCACCAAAGAATAATTACTGAAGAGAATACAAATGATACTATTGCATCCTATGAAATCAATATTTTTAGTACCGAAGAGCTGAGATTTGCTTAAGCATGAGCACTGTTCAGAATTATCCACCCAATATCCCAGATGGTCAGAAGCGTGACATGTACTATGCTGTGGACAAGCCATTCATGCCCCGACTGTCAAAGCCAGTAGTCCTGCATCCCCCTTTTAACTCCATGTTATTATCTGTAAAAAATTTTGATTTTCCCAGTGTCAAGCAACCAACACCGTAAAGAGGCTTATCTTTAAGCATCCAGAACTTGCCTCTCAAATTATACTCTCAAGAGGATGACAGATGCAATACAAAGAATCTGAATATTTGCTAAAATCAGAATGTTTTGTTGAGAAGAGACAGTTTTCATGAACTCATCCTAGTAAATAAAATTCCATCGAAACGGGTGCAGCACCCTGCACTTTGACAGGCTGGCTGTTATAGAAACCAGAATTTTCTGGATACCTTCCTCTTGAGTGACCCTCTCCCATGGAATTCTCAGGACCAGGAAATTCGTAGTCTCTGGGAGTTTCCAGAGGGCCATATAGCTAATAAACACCTTGCGTCTCTATATTCTAAATTCTCTGTTTATTTCTTTTAAAGGAGATTGTGGAAACAAGCTTCATTTTCATATTCTTTTCCTTTAACAAACATCACATAGTGAGAAAAAGCACTATGGAATCTTTAAATCCAAATCAATGAGCAGTTATTACCTTCCCAAGGTCACATCAATGGTTTTATTATCAGTGACACAGGAACAAATGTTGCAGAAGCACCTATGTATTATGCTTCTGTGCATGCTCTGAAGCTAAATTACTTTGGCTGTTGTGCTGGTGATGGTTCTGATAATATGTTTTAAGACTAGACACGGGTCATGTCACATCCATGGATTATGTATGGAACTGTCAAAATTTCAAGAAAAACTTCTGTTGCTTTGTGCACACATCTGTGAGCAGGTAGCCAAGTCCGCACTGTTACTGATAATTATGAAATGCCAACAAGAATAAGCATGGGAAAGCATTTATGATTTAGTGTTCCACATATTTAATAACAACATACACTGACTTCTAGTTGACCATGATAGACCTTAAAAATATATACATTTTACATCTTGAGAAACATAAAAGGGAAGAAAAAAATAGAAGATAGTATAATCCAGAACACAGAGAAACAAGACAAGATTTCTCCTATCTAATGCTATATTTCCAGAAAAAAATATCATAAGGGCCTGAGAAAATTTTCTCACTGCAGATCACAAAATGCCATGCTAGTCAGAAGACAGAAAGACTTTTCAGCCACAGCCTAGTGTTCCTTCTGTGGATGACACGTTTCACTCTCTCAGTTGTACGTATACATGCACATACACAGCACCTGGGCTTGCAAACACACCAACCCCAATCAATACAGCTTGACATGTATTTCTTTTGAGAAGCATATCCAAACTAGATGGTAATATATCCAAGTGCACTAGAAGCAGCTTTATGGAAACCTGCTGTTGGAGTTGAGCTGGGTTTATCTACACTGGTAAAGGCAGCAAGGGCTGTTTTTCTCTCGTCTCAGTAAGTACCAGGGAGGCCTGAGTCACAGAGAGGAAATCCTGCTCTGAGAACAGCTGAAAATCCCTGAGACTTTCCTCCAGCTCTTGTCTGTGTAAAACTTCTCAGCTTTTCACTTTCTCCAAAGAACTTTATTATTTTTCACCAGCTATTCTCTAATGCCAGTAAGGGCAGTAAATAACTAGGAAGGTGATTTTAGCACACAAAAACACATAAGATTTGATAACTGTTGTCTTGGAAAACAATAGCACCCTTCCTTTGCAAATTAATTTTAATAACTGTGGCTGCTTTCTGTGAGTTGAGTAGTTTTGCATGAACAGACACAATTAAATTAATATGCAAATGTTCACATACCTCTGAGAATACCAAGAGGCATTCTTTACAGTGTGTGAGACAAAGAAGAGGAAAAGAAAAATATAGCAGCCACCACAGAAGAGTCTTGTTTAGAAGGGTGGGATGTCTTTTCTTCAGCTAAGTCACTCAAAGGGGATTCAAGCCTGAATGAAACAATGCTTGTTGATGAAGCAGAAACAAAGGAGGAAAAGGAGTCTTTGGAGATAAAGGAAAGAGGAAAAGACTGGAGCATCCCATGTTGTTACAACCAGACCTCAGCAAGTCTAAATCTTCACAAAGGTGGCATTTACTCTGTCAGGCCTCACAATCGTTCCCATTCTTCCCTTGCCTGCAGGGAATCCCTTTTTCTCCAGCCATGTTTGAGCAAGGGCCTCAGATAATTAGCAAAGAGTCTGGCCCTTCACCCTTTGACTGTCAATCACCTTCCCAATCAGACGGGCACCAGAACAAGAAAATATAGATTCCAAGCTGCTTTGCCTTTCAGGTCATATCTATGCATGGAGGGCCCTTG
Organism: Tapera naevia; assembly: GCA_033556795.1. Classification (NCBI taxonomy): domain Eukaryota; kingdom Metazoa; phylum Chordata; class Aves; order Cuculiformes; family Neomorphidae; genus Tapera; species Tapera naevia. The sequence goes on along the minus strand of JAUMJJ010000175.1, from coordinate 2,059,498 downwards.
GGAATGGCGGTCTGGCTGGGAGAGTGTCAGACTCCCTGACAGTAGACACCCAGGGGATCACTGCATGCAGGCAGGGCTCTTTGTACAGCTGAAGCATGAGAGCAGGAGCATGGACGGGCTTCCCAGGAGCCTCCTTTCTCTGTCACAAAAGACCCACTGGGAGCCAAGAGGCCAGAATGACTTAACAGTCACTAAAAGTTATTATGGAAAAAGCAAACCTTTCACTTGGACACTTTCTTGCTGGCTTTCCAGACTTAGTCAAAAACAACTACTACCCAGACAGTGAATATATCATAGGACAGAGTGAGTGTGAGACAGAAAGGTAAATTAGAAAAGGCTGGGAACATGAAGACAAGTAGATATAGATGTGGATCTTCAAGGGAGGGAAGGGGAAGAGATGGGACACAAAGATGCTCCTGTACTGCTGGTGTTCTCAGCACTATGCCTTTCTCTGACCTCATGTACCATGTTTAAAGAAACCAAGACCACTGGTAACACTACAGTGGGAACGAGTTTGAAGCAAGGCCAAGGAACCAGGAGGTAGGACATAACTCCTGATTCCTCTCCTTCCAAATGGCCCCAGCCTGGGAGTGAAAGAGAGGGAAGGATCGTGGGAAGAGCAAAAATGCACAGGCAGCAGCACAATACAGCCTGGTAGGCAGGAAAGCACTCACCTCTAATCTGAACAGCAATGGAAAAACAATCAGAAAAAGGAGAAAATCCTGTTTTTAGCTAGAATAAGCCAGTCAAGTCTGAGACCAACTGGAAAGGGCATGGCTCTGATCTGAAACAATAAGCCTTCTACAGATGACTAGTCAGCTGGTCCCAAAGGATAATTGCCATAATTCTGCTCACCCTCTTTGGCCAGGGAAGGAAGCAAAGGGCTGGAAAACACCCATATTCATTCTCCTTACATCCTTGTTTTGCACAAGTTTTGGAAATTTTGCGGTGGCGTGCAATAAGCACGTGCACGTGACAAGAGAGAGAAAGCAGGGCAACATGCCTTTCGCCTACTCAGCACATCTTGGATAGCATGACAGGGAGAAGATGTCATCCAGGGGTAACCAGGGCTCCCAAGTTAGCATCTAGCACATTGGTGCTTTCCGTATTTACTTTTTACACTGTCCTTTCAGTCATGAGAGTGCTGTGAAAGAACGGAACTAAATTCATGCAGAAAAATCTGACAGCTTAGATCATTATTTACACAAACAAGTGTTTTGCTAGATACTATATCCATTTCTTAAAATTGCATAAATATAACTGCAGAGAGAGGTTGCAGTTTATTAAGACCCTCTACTTTTGTTGACATGAGCCTGCCATTCCTCACTTGAAGGAGTCCAGCACACCTGAGAATGAAAATGAACTGCTTCATTTTCCCTTTAAAATCCTATGACTGGTTAAAACTTACTGAGATTTTAATAAAAAGAATTGAATTTGGTTTTTTTATTTACCTCCTGTCTTTAAGAAACAAATTTCTGAGGAGCTTTGCCAGCTAAAAGAAATAAATCTTTACATAAATCAATCAAAAATTAAAGTGAACAAAAATAAACAAATAAAAGTCCTGGCTTCCAAGAGCTGGCATGGTAAAGGAGTGTACCAGATTGTGCCATGCTCTGAGAAAGAATAGCAAAATTTATTAAGACTTTATGCATTATTGTTGCCTTTCTGCTGTTATTACTGTGCCTACTCTGCCTTTTTCCTTCCTTATCCTGTGCACATCATCTGCTGATAAGGAAAAGGAAAACAGGAAAAGGGTATTATTATTTGTAGCTGCAGACTAAAGCTGCAGCATGGGAGTCACTATACAAAGTGAAAGAGTAAAGATGATCTATGTAGAAGAATCAGAGACCTAAAAAGATGAGGGTGAGAGAGCATTCAGAAGCAGTGAAACCGTCACTTGGCCTTGGAGGTCTAGGTCTCAGTGGCAGAGGTGATGCCCTTAATTTTAATTGCCTTGAGGAACACAAAGAGGAGAAAGATTTATGGCACAAATAAAGAAATTACAATGAGTAAAATGTCTGTCTGAGCTACAGTGAAAGATTACTGTCCCAGAGTTTTATTATGTTTTTATTTAACCTCCTCACAGAAGGCAATGGGAAGGAACAGGGGAAGCCTCAGCCAACACCCCTGTATAGACAGCAGCAGACAAACACAGGCCACAAACATGAGTTCAGTTCTCATTTTGAGTGGGCTCAGGGGTCCCAAAGGGATCTGCAGACACAGACACAAGTTTTTCAATATGAATGTACAGGTACTAAAAATACTGTTTCATGGGCACTGAGATCCCTTCTGCCCAAGACCAAATATTCCACCAAACCACTGAGACTGAAGTAAATAGCTTGGAAATGTGCTATTTTCTTCCTCTTCTCAAAGTCTAGTTTCTGGGGAGCTTTCAGACAAGAGCTGAAAACCAAAAATCTAATTTAAGTATAACTCCCATATCCTGAGGAGGAACTGCTTGGAGGTGCAAGAGGTGCAACTCTCAGATGTGCTCTGTCTCCTTACACAAACAGGTAAAATACAAGCTGTGGTCAAGGCTCTGCTCCCCAGCTGTATACCGGAGATAGTATTTCTCTACTTCATGTGTCTACAGTTAGCCATAAGCTTAAGTGCTCAATGAACTAAGGCAGGCATGCCTTCTATTATTTAAATATATTGTAAATGCTTTTCAGCTTGTTTGCCTCTTGTTGAGGAGCAGTTAATCAATTTTGAGAAACTTTAGATCTTTGTAATTCAGCTTGCTACTGAGCAGTATTTATTTTTCTGTTCTGAAAATGTGAATACCTTGGAAATTGAAAGCTGTGACCTGAGCCAGGTGAAGTGACAGAGAAATAAAAATTGTAATAACAGACAAACTGAGATATTCCTAGAACAGCTTCCAGAAAGCAAATGCTTCCTGTGATGGTACTGGTAACAGCTCGTAGTAGATAAAAGCACATTATTATTACACAAAGCTGTGGCTACTTATGATAAATCACAAAGAGTGGGTCAGAATGAAGTCAATTAATTCAGAACTGCTTGCATTTATACAACCTCCAGGTATTTAAATCTTGACTTCACACTGACCTGGGGAGGCTGCTCATTCACCTTCATGAGTGAAATGAACATTTAGACAGTGGTACAATGAGAGAGGACAGATGGGTAAAGCAGTCTCATGACTGTGTGGCATAGCAAAGAATGTAATAAAAATACTACCCAGGGAATAATCAAGGTAAGTTCACTCAGCCATATGGGAGATTTGGACTAGAAGTTTCAGCAGCTTGGGGGATTTGAAAGCAAAGCTTCCACTGTATCTGAAGGGAAGTGGGATTGGCTTGATAACTCAGCCTTCTGATTTTCTTACACAATCACGTTGTTTCACAACAGGTAGAGGTACCTCTATATCCCAGGTCTGTCGGGATCACTGTATTCTCTTTTCCTGACACTCAGAAAATGTAAAATGCCCAAAATATTTGCTCATAATATTTGAGCCACCAACCTCTGTGAGAAGAGATGAAGTCTCTGTACTTGAGAGCTTGCATGGCAAAGGGTACCCATACAAGAGAGTACAGAAATGTAGTAAGCACTGTATGGTCTTGGCAAACACACGTAAAGCAGATGACTGAAGAGAGGAAGAAAAATTTGCTTTTCCTTTTGCTTGCCAGTGGTGGCCATAGCCACACCAAAGCAGGTTTCAGCCAGCTTCCAGGCCTCTCATTCCCAAGCCAATGGCTTGGCCATCCCTCTGCCTGCATGATTTCTTTCCCAAGCAACAAGCATGTCTGGCCAATGACATATCAGACTGGGGTCAAGGAAGAAAGCAGTAAGGCTGCACTCAGAAGCAGCAGCAAATGTGGCTCTATGTCAGTTCCTCAGGCAGCAATATCAAGGAGGATGATGCTGGAGACCTGCTCTGCCACACCTTCAGCTCTCTCATCTGGGTGAAGATGCAGATCCTCATGCAAACCCCAAGATACATGTTACTGTCTGTATTCACCACTGAAGTTTCAAGGCTGAGGCAGTAGTGCCTGCTTGAACTCCCCTGCCATGCGCATCTTGCATCATTAATTTTTCCTGAGCTCTCTATCATCTCCAGCAATCATTCCTAAAATAAATTGCACCTGGAGCTTTCCTTTATATGTCCTATACAAACAATTGTGAACAACCTGATTTCATATTGGGAGGAAAAACTAAAGGCAGTCTCGGTCTGCAACCAAAGTAACCGACTAGGAACAGCATATCTGTAGTAAGGATTTCAACCCTGTTTGAAGAGCAATGCTGTTTTAATACATGAAATGAATAGCTGAGTTGGCTCCAAGGTCAGCACAGGGAACATGAGAGCAGTTACAAAACTGGCTAGGGAAGGTATACTTAGATTTTTATAAGAGAGTTCTGTTCTTGTCTTATTCACCAATCAAGGACAACCAACGCAAACACTAGAATTCAGGTTCTTTCCCCCACACATTATACAAAGTTAAAAACAATTACTGGAATTAAAATCATTCTGTGATGTCTATGTAGAAACCACATAAATCTTTAGTGAGCAACAGAGAGCAGAAACATGATAAATCATAACAACACTTCTTTGAGCAGGTGCTTTGGCAATTTTTTATGAAGCAAAGACGCCTCTGTTGTTCTACAGAACAGACTATGGCTTATTATACAAAGAATGCAATTTTTCAAGGCAATTTTGAACTTTACATCTCAGATAGGAAAAGCAAGCCAACTTGAGATGTACCTTAAAATATATATTTGACTGCACCTAAAGCCAGTGCTTTCCACAGCATTAGAATTAAAGTCCTCAGAAAACCCTTTTCTTATATGCTCAAAAACATCCAGACCAGCCTCTGCTTTTGAACCTCTTGTTGAAGGATCCATTGATGCCCAACAGTGTTACAACATAACTCCAGGGTTACCCTCCTAATGAGAAACTTAGGTCTTGTCATTTCTGCCCTTCCCTTAAAGAATCATTCCAGTAGCATTTACCAGGAGGAGACAGCGGGTACAACCGTGCTGCCTAAGAACTCACAGTACCTCGCACTTTTCCAAGCAATAGCAAACCTGCCTTATCCAGCTGTCACCATGAGAGGTGAGTAAAAATCAGAAATCCTGCTTTCTCCAAGCGAGATCAAGTCCCCAATGAGATTCTTTTGACACATGTTCTTCCCAAAAAACCTCTGGTCATCTCTACCCAACCTCAATAATCCTGACTGATTGCTTTCTTAAGCTTCAAGAGTGACTCATAGCTGGAGAAACTCTCAGGTCCTCCCTACAGCCTCAGACTAGCAGAACCTCCCCATACACCCCCAATACATCCAGCAAAGGCTACAGCACATGCTTCTGTCAGAGAAAAACAGGTGCTGTAGAAGACCAGGAAATGCTGATGGGAGATCAAGTACTTGATGCTTTATTACCATGAGATATCTTATGTATCAGAGTGAAACAGAACAAAAGCCAAAAAGAGAAAGACTAATTTATAATCTAAGGAAAAACACCTGGCTGTTCTGACCAACTCAGTATTCCCAACAGTTCTCCTCATAGTGGAGGTTAGAGAATATCCATAACAGGAAACTACAGGAGTGCTGCTCAACCAGGTGGAGCTGAGCATTAAATAAATCAGATCTCTGAAAGCAACATGAGGTGATCACAAACTGCTTTAAGTGCATCTTTGTGACTGTCCATTCTCACTCATTTGGGAACAAAATGGGATCTTTAATCCTATGGTAACACCTTGTAGAGGAAAAACCATCAAAGAAAAAAATGCATTGACCCCTTCTTCCCAAGCAGAGATCTATAGCAACTTTGAACGGAACACAACCTCGCACTTTCTAGGTGAATGCCATGCCTATTACAATCTTTAAACTCACTCTGTATCAGAAAGTTCAGCTGCTACATAGTCCAGACTCCATTTCAACATATCTGGATGTAATATCTACCTATAATTCACCTAAATTCACATGTCTGAACTTGTTGCCTTATATAGGTACAAAACTAAACAGAAACAAGAGAAAGAAATAGTGGCTCTAGAAACTCTTTGTCCATATGTTAAAAGGCTAACACTGCTGAAGCAGGAGTAGCTACCTTTTAAGCAATATTAACAATATTGGTCTAAAAAGAGATGCTTATGCAATACCAAAACAATATTTTTCCAAAACAAATTTCAATTCCAAGTATCCCATATTAGATTTGATTCGCTACTACATAAAAAATCATTGTGATCAATCTTTTAGTTAATCTTCATCGTCCTTCAAGCATCACAGTGACATGGCTGGGACATGCCAGCAGTCGAAGATGCTTCATTAAGTAGTTAATTGGCAATAGTTGTAGGGGTAATTCAACATTTTTCCAAAGAATTCAAACAGCACTTTAGGGTAAAATGTGTCTCTCCACTGATATTTTCTGGGTTCTTGTGATTAAGCATAATTAAAGTTCACCACCTTTCCTCCAAATAATAATAACACAGAGGAGGCTTGTGAATGCCAGAGGGTATCCTGGCACATCAAAGCCATATTTTTAACAGTACATGTGTGGGTTTTATAGTCTGCACCAGTGGAATTTAGAAAAAGTGCTCTGATTGTGTATTAGAGAGAATTTCTTTACTGAAAGCCCCACAGTGAATTTGATCTGTGTGACAGGGTGCAAAAGCAAACACTCAGAGCAAACCAGAAGTGGCCATGTTGTAATGTTCTTGGCTCAGTTCAAATACTTGTCTAGGGGAGAATCCCTTTACTAGCAGCAGCATAAACTTCTTGCAGCTAGAGAACATTTGGACAGTTTTGTCAGCAAAAAGCATAGCTACCAGAAAAAAACATAGCATCTGCTACCAGAGACAGTGCAATTTTCAGCACGCCATGTATGTACAATGGTCTGAGTAGTACTAACAGCTCTACCAGTTACCCTCTTCTCTCCTCTCACTCAAGCTGTCAGTGAGGCTGGTCGACCATTTATCACACACTCAGCCATGAAATAGCACATAATTTGCAAAACAACTCTGATTCTTACAATATATGCATCTGGGTGCAAGCCCATATCTCAGAAATAAGTTTCAGACCAAGACATGTGTATTCTCACTATTTGCTGTCCACTGGACACAAATAGTTACTGGAGTACTTAATGACATGATTAATGCTAGGGGAATGGTGTCTAAGAGCTCTGCTCTGTGGTCAGTGGTCAGTGCACAGAAGGATGACCTGAGTCCCCACAAGGCATTCGTCTCACACACTTGTTTCCAAACCTCACACAGATTGCTGGACTAACTCAGCGAAGGGAACTCCAAGTTTCTTCAGGTATCGTAGTGAGGATAGGAGTGATGTTTGTGCTCTAAATTCTAGCAGCTTTTGGCCTTGAAAAGTGTTTCCATTAAACCGGGACCCATCTGACTCTCAGAATATTAAAAAATGAGAGATCTCTGAAGAGACATCCAAGCAAATCCAATGTTTCCATCTGTCAAAGCTTTCAGTCAAAATTAATTACATGTCAAAGCTGTCACACTGGCCAAGCTGAGTGGCGCTCAAGGGCTGCTGGAGATACCAGCACTAGCGTGTGCATTAGCAGCCACATAGAAAGAAGACACTATTCAGTGCTCTTGGAACATGCATCTAGTGGGAAATACAATGCTGTTCAGTCACTCCTGTGCTTTCCTACTAAATCAACCTGCTACCACCGCTAGCAGTGCTCTCTTTGACCCTATCCTTCCACAAAAAAGAACAGCCTGATATAGAGTTTCATTAAATCAACAACAAATGATGGTCAGGGCACTGGGGTGCATTGCTGGGAAGAGGAAGAAGAGAAGTTCACCCTAACATACTGATCAATGAGGCTGGAGACTGGAGAAAGAAAAATAATGACCAAAGCTTGAAGTAGAGTAGGATCCAGTGCTGTAAATCTTCCAAGAAGGTAAACATTAAAAAAAATAACCTGTAAAGTCAAAACTTCTGACTTTGACATATGTGACATATATGCTCTTCTTCAAATGAAAATAAACTTCATGATTCTTACATTCATATTCACATTACAAATACACACCAGGATCATTTCAAGTATGTATTGCGCAAGTCTACTGCAAAAAAATGCTCTGCTTTGACAATATTCACATCTATTAGGGCCTCACACCTCATAAATGATTGAGCCAAATGTATAAATGTGTACTGATATTTTGTTGATCCATGCAAGGGTTAACAACAACAGTACAGTACAGGGGCCACAAAGGGCTGAGTGTTAATATACAAGCAAGGCAATGTTACTTAGAAAAGGTGTATTATGCATTAGAGCTGCCAAGGCATATTTGAATGTTTGTATATAGACCATCCTGCTTTCTAGAAAGCTTTTACTCATTGCTGTTGTAAAAGCTTGCACAGCTTACTTTTCCAAAGGAGAAGGGAGCACCTATGTCTCTTTGTGCTGTAACAACTCGAGTACAAGTACAGTTTTGCTATCAGCAGCGTAATGTTCATGATTTTGTACCAAAAATAACATTTCCTGGCACAAAAGCTGTTGTGCAAATAGGAGCACTTGCGAAAAGGGAATCATCAGACCTGCTGCACATTTGCTCCAGAATTACTTGCTCACATTGTGAAATGGGATTCTCCTGGAAAATTTCCTCCTGTACTTACAAAGCACCTGTGCAGGGAGGGGCAAACTATGCTTTTGAGAAGTGATTGAATACAGGCGTATGTTCGGTGAATCTTCCAAAACAGTAATCTAGAATGGTTAGCCTGGACTTGGTCTGGACTCTCAAAGCATCTTCTCATGTAACTAGTCATTTGAAAGTATAATTTCAAAGCAATAAATAAAACTTAATAAATTATTTAAAAAACAATGACCAAAATCACCAACTAATATACTTAATAGAAGACAGCAAAAGCAACTCAGAAGATGGTCAGGCTTTAATTGAAAGACAACTGGTACCACTTTCATAGGGTGCTGTGGAAGAACATGCCCCAGAAAGACATTCTCAGTCTTTCTGCATTTCCGTAAGTGGCATTTTCAGCCCCGTTACAAGACTATGGGACACAATAATGTGAGGCTGCTCACAAAAGAACTGATTTCTACTCTTGTATACTGCTCTATCCCCTTTCAAAGTACAGGCCATGAAATTCGGTGGGACTCTGTGGCTACTTAAAGATAAACATGCACTTAAGTGTTTGGAGATTCATATCCTTAGCATATAACTGCCTGCTCTCTATGTGTAAAAATAACATAAATCTGTTACCGTGGGTCTGAAACAACCGTTCCTGCTCCATGACTGAAAATGTTAAAAACATCTTCATCATAATAAAGTTAGCTTGTTTGAATGATCTCTGAACAAATACACACACACATGACCTGGCTTACTGATCTAAAAAGTTCTTTCCAACTTTGTGTTGTTTTCAGAGTACAGATCCCTCTTTCCTCCAAGACATTTGACAGGCCTTTAGCTTGGGCACTGAACACATCCTTTAGGTTTAATTAAAACTTGAAGGATACTCTATTATCCATATACTAGAATATGAAAGAATTTTCATGTTTTCTCTTTGCTTGCAGTTTAAACAGTCTTTAAAGATTCTCATATTTTTTCCAAGCACAGATGCTCTCCTTTTTGACGGTATTATAGAGAATATATTTTTACTTATCTTGTACAACTTTTTCCCCTCCTGCCATTCTAAGAATATACTCCAGGCTTGCTGATATGTAACTGTCATTTTGTTTCACATGAACATTATTTTCTATGTTATAGAAAACATAGACAACTTCATTTACTGCTAGTGGAAACAAATTAAAGACTACATGGAAATTGCAGTGAAATGTTGTTGCCCATTCAAAATATTGTAATAGTATTACCTCTGAAAAGACGATGCTGTCTCCACAAGAAGTAGTATCTTATTCCATAAGCAACTACACCATCAGCTTCGTCTTTACAATATTCACCATTTTATGACATTCAAGTACAGAAAACACCTTAGAACTTGATTCAGATGTTTTAACTAATGCCTAAGTGTTTTGCACCACACAGGATAATTAGTAGAGAAAGACATTACTCAGAAGGAGAAAGGTTCTCGCCCTCTAAAATTTGGTAATAGCAGCATTGGAATGTATACATTCTTGTAGATGTGGGCCCTTCTCACTGTGTCACTGTGAGGCACCTGAAAAAATGGAAGTATATCCCAACTGCACACTCACTAAATATCGCTAGAGATATGCAAGGTAGGTTTCAATGAGATTTATTACAAACAGCTGCATTATAATATTCTCCCCCATGGCAAAGGTTTATTGCTCCTTATGCAGTCACATCCACAGTGATTGGGTAGATCACCATCTTGCTCTCTTGGAGGGATGCTGGCAGTGTCAGAACAACAAAAACAGGTATGGAAAGTGAGGTTTTCATACGCTGGCTTTGCAACCAGACATACCTGCTTAGCCTACTGCAACTGAAGGGTTGCAAACCAACTGCAAAATTAATAAAATAGTACTGAGATTGTTTAAATAACTGTGCTGTAAACCTGCTATAATCATGCTGGTACATTTGCACACTCTGGTACAGTGTAAATGCAGTTTTACTGATGTGTTCTACTGCCAAAGCGTGCTCTCAGGCTGTCCAGTTAACAGGACTGCACTGATGAAACTGTCTTCAGCTTTGTTTCACTCTCCCAGCCTCTGATTTTATTCATAACACTCTATCAAGCCTGCATAAAACCCACAGAGAGAAAAGCAATCCAGGAAATGTTTCAAAGGCGACTAGTGAATTGAACATGTTTTGTCTAAGGGGAGGCTTTAAAAACAAGTTTACTTCTGAAGCTAGGAGAAAAGCAGGAAATTTGATGCAATAATCACAGGGTAAAATTCAATAGTCTGTATCACCCGAGAGGTTAGACCTAATGATCACAATACCTTAAAAGTATGAAAACAGAGAGTGACTTTAAGATTTGTGGACAGGTCAATAACATTTACACTGTTTATGAAGTGTTCCTGGTAGACATAAAATTAACTCTCTGTAGCTTCTTGCTCATTTCTGCCCTATGTCATTTCTTTTCCAATCCACTATCCTTCTACTTGTGGGTTTGTTGCTGTGTCTGCAGATCAAGCTTCCATTTGTGCTCAAGATTTCCTTCACCCTGCTCTGCTCTCTTACCTATTCACTTACTCCCCCATCATCCTACATAACAGCAGACATGCATCTTGCTCTGCCATTCAGCTATCCCACACATATACACTTTATATATTTCATCACTTTATTTTCTGCTTCAAGGGAGACACATCTGAGCAAAGATCTCTGGAGGACTGGCAGGCAGGGACAGACAGGGACTCTGGCATACAGCCAGTGGATGCCAACACATTCGAAACGTGGGTTAAATAGCTTCTGAATCCTTGCTCTCATGATTGATCTCTTGGCTCTTTCTACATTGGCAAACATAGCCAAAAAACAGGTGTATCCTTATCAGACCTTGAAGGTCAAATGAGTCTTTTGAGTAGTCTTCATTTGAATTACAGAGTCTGAAATGAATTTGACAGAAAGAGTTTGATATATTGGCAATTTTGGAAGGAAAACAGAATCTTGGGATCACTAAACTGGAGGGAATTTCAAGGTCTTCAAAGTGTGATCCCACAAGTGGAATATACTGTGAAAAGATTTTGAATCCAAAATGTTCCATGCTGCCTTTGCCACCGACACACTCCAGTGGCCACAAAACACTCCACTAACATATAGCAAACTGAATACTTACAGGAGACCAAAACCTGCAATATTATACACAAATTGAAAGCAAACACAGAATTATAGTTTCCTATTGCAGCTGAGGAATATATCAGGTAAAAATGTGTCACACAGACTGTCCTCATCTATGTGTTATTACAGCATGGAAAAGAATATGAGTCAGAGTGTACAAGAGATGTAGTTCACAGCCACATGATTGTATCTGAGGAGCAGTCAGAACTCCTACAACCTCACAAACCCAAAGAGGAGAAGCATATCCATTGGGAACACCCTGATGGGGAAACAGCTCTGAGCCTTCAGGTGAATAAAGACAAGACCGCTCAGGATCTGGCCATATAGATGAAAGACCACCTTGTCATACTGCTCAGCTGACTGAAGAAGAACTAGGTTAAGAGGAGTTTAACTTTGAGGGGGATCAGTTCAGCCTGCAGGCTCCCATTTGCCATGTGTGTGAGCTGGATACTCCACTTTCTCCCAGCGTATTTTAGCTCAGAGAGGATGTGAATGAGAACTGGAGTAAGCCAGTGGACTGCTCTGATCAATCCCAAGTAGCAGCTTTTAGTTGGAACTCATCGCTAATTTTTTTTTTAACTGCTCTCTTGTGCTAAGATTTTTCAAGGTTATATACAGAAACTGCATCAAATTACTGTGTAATTTAGTGTTTCAAATACTTTTTCTGTGGCTATATATGTCTGGCTCATTCCTGCAATAAATATTGAAGTGAGGGAATTAGTTCTCCGGCTGACAAAACTAAAACTGTAACATTTGTCTTCAACAGAAACTAATTCCCCTTTCCTCAGGTTCCCCTCCCCTCATTCTGGAAGAAAGTATAAAACACTCTTCATTTGTCAAACATTTCACTTAGCTGAAAATACAACCCTTTCCTCTATGGGAGAGGTATTTTTTCCCTTTAAAAGTTAGAAATGAGCTTAAGTGAAATGTCATTCAGGTAAGAGCATATTTCCAAGTTATCCCAGATTCTTAGGAAACTTATCCTCTGTTGGCTGAAAATATTTGACCCAAGTTCATAAATGCTTTTGGCTAACATGAACAAGGTATTACTGTCAGGAAAAAGAAAAGACATAAAGAAAAGGAGTTTTGTTTGAATGTTTCCTTATTTCTAGCTAGAGGCAAAACTTCCGTCATGTTCACTGAGATGGAAGCTGGGTTCCTGTGTCCTCTAACTCTCCTCCAAGGTTAGTAATTCACACTCCCTTTTCCTCTTATGTTGGGGAACAAAGTGCTTCATTTCACTGGGTTTTTTTCGTGTATCCCCCCCCCCCCCCCCAATGGCAGTGGTGGACAATTTTAAAGATACATGCTTAAAATCCATGAAAACCTTTTCAAATATAAGTATATTCGGTAGGGACAGTGAGAATTCACAAACTAGCAGACAGATTAAAACACGGACAGCACTGTGCACTTTCACGCATTGCCTTAGGACTAAAAAAAGAGTTACAGAGAGAAACGAAGGGAATAAACCTGCTGATGATAGCACTTGCATTAACAACATGAAGGGAGTAAGCTGCTGTAAGCAACATCAGAGTGCTCGAAGCAACAAAGACATAAAAAGAAGGTGGTAAAAATAGATAAGAAGCATCTTCAACATTTCACTTTGAAAAAATGAGGAATTATGCTTTTTGGATCTGATTCTTTGTTTTGGTACTGCTGCTTTGTGGAACTTGAGCACAGAAAGGCAGGGACCTAAATCACAGACATACATTTCCAGGGTACAGTATAAACGAGGTAACAAAGTCTTATGTGAAGGGAGCAATCAGCCTGCAACTGATCAGGGCAAGAGCTTTACCTTGAAATTTAATAGGCAGAGGAGGGCCAGAAAGGACAGTAATCATTGTCTGGATAAGAACTCCTGTTAGAGATGACTGGTAAAACTTCTGCAAGCTAGTCCCTTTGAAGGATGTTGGGGGGAAGGATCAGTTTTAAAAACAATATACGTCCAAACATGTATGTCCAGGTTCCTCTGAGTGCCATTTCCATCTAATAAGAATATAATTGTTGTGGTTTCCCTCCATCAGACCTCACTGCATGAAACTCACATGTCTTCTGCGGCTACAAATCCAAAAGTGATTAAAATTTCCTGTGGGAATTTACAAATACCTTTCATTTAAGCAAATCCCTAAATTTTGTTTAGAAATTATAATTTTTATTTGTACTTTTGAAAGAATGTAAAACTGTAAATGGAGTTACAGATTAGATTATTATTATGAAAGTAAAATTAATTACATTTAATACAGACTGTGTAGGCACTTAATGAAGGAACAAGAAAATCAAATTTGGTAGTTGGAACTCAGTAATTTTTAAAAAATATAAGCTGTACCTGGAAGTATTGAGTTCTGTGCAACTTATTTTGATCATCTGGCTCATTGATTTCTGTGCCATTGCATTTGTTTTCTGAAGAACTGGTTTTGGAAAGTTTGGGGGTCCTAACTTTACCACAACTGTCTTTCTGCTCTATTTAGCTGCCAGTCACTCACATAACTGCTGGATTTTCCTGTACTCAAAAAACTAGTCCTAATAACCTCAGATACGTAATACTTTATACATTTCTGACAAAAGGAAAGGATCTTTACAGCACAAAGGATGTTGACATCTATGTCCAGCTGAAGAAGGAATGGCAGCTTAATTCCATTAACAATCCAGCCAAAAAAAATCTTGGCTAGTGCACATACTGGATTTAGCTTTTGTTTTACTATTGTAACTGGAAAACTGCAATATAATTCCCTGGGGAACGTTAAAAATTGGGTAGTATAGGTCCTTCAGAAAATTCAAATGCCTAATTCTCACCCAGAAGCAAACTTTTATGGCAGTATTCAAAGCTTCTCAAAAACAGTCGGTTGCAGTGATAGAAGCTGAAGTGAGATCCACATCCATTTTCTAATGCCTTAAAAATAACAACAGGAATAATGGCCCTTACACAATAGAGTTGTTAAAAATTAGAGGTTTCACCAAAAGAGTTATTTAGATGAGAAAATTATAGCTGCACGTTTGCACATCTGCACCTTGACAATCATATCCATGAGAATGTTGTAATTGCCATGAATTATGCAAAATGCTAATTAAGAACTCTAATTCACTAATCATCTCACAGGGTCATAACTAGAGCTGAATTTTATTAAGGACAGACAATTCTGTGAAATGAATTTCTGCACTATACATCTCTTTCCAGAAGAAAGAAGGGAGGGCATGTGGTCTTTGTGGTTCAGTTGGAAGGAAAGGATTCAAGAGGAAGCTGTCTGGGCAGCCCAGCTAGTGGCAGCCTTTATGACTTCTGATGAACATCTTTGTTCCTCAGTTTCCCTCCATGTAAGACTAGGACACTACCTTCCTTCCCTCCCCAGGGATGTATAAGGCTTAGTATGCTTATCTCTATAACATATCACCTGTGTAATGCTACATAACTTTTCAAAAAGCTATGTAATGTTTTTTGACCTTATAGATGTCTCTGCTAAAAAACAATAAAGAAGAATTTGCTGCTAGCATGCAACTGGTATCTCTTATGGAAGTCTGAGGCAGAGAGAAAAAGAAAAGGCAGCGACTACCCTGCAGCCAGGAAAGAAGGAAAAAAACATGTAGTTCAGGTTGCTATTTTGCGGACAAATGGGGCTCATCATATCAAAAGACTACTCACATTTGATACAGTATATCTTCAAAATGTTACTAACCCAGGGACGACACAGCTAACCTTCAGAGATTCTCCTGATGCAATGTTTAACAATATAAAACCAGAAGGCTGCATCAGCTTAAGGAAATTGCACCCCTGTGGACAGACACAGGCAAATTCTCAGAGGAAAATGCAGCAATTCTAGAAAAGATCTCAATGCCTCATTCACGTTATAGTTGCTGGGGATAGAAGCTTTCAAATCCATTAGCTGGTGCTAAAGATCTCACTTACAAAGGTTGGATATCACATCTTGGAAATACTGCAGGCAGGCAGATGATAGATACAGGCACAGACAATAAAATCAACCACCCTCTCCAGTCCTTGTGCTATCGAGTTTCTCAGAGCATTTTGGCAGACTACAGAAATACACTTCAGATTAAAGATGGCATAAAGTAGTCACTGTAAAGCATGTTGCTTTATGTCATCCATCTAGTGGATAAAGTAGATGTGGAGATCTATGTGTGCTGAGAGAACACAGCAGCCCGGTTATATCAATAACAAAAATTCACACCAACTTCACAGCTACCAGGGGAAGACTTCCAAACTGGTGACAGTCAAAAACTCATTTCTCCCTTTTCAAGCTCTGTCTGCCCCCAAACCTTATATTCTAAATTATGGCAAATTAACAACCAGAATGCAAGAGAAGGAAAACTTATCAGGACTGGTCATAATTTTATCATCCAAGTGCATGTTGACTCCAAGGGAGGCCCAGTTGCATCTCTCATACTGGAACCTAGGCAAGAGAAAACAAGAAGGTAAGCACAGCACCTAGTGCTGCTTCTCACCTGCTCAGCATCCTTTTCCCAGGGGGATGCAAGAGAAGAAGGAGATCCGAGAAAGGAAAATCAGAACATCAGGAGAATATGTAAACGCATATAGGTCACCAGGAGCAGAAAGCTGGAAGACCGGCTAACACTATGGTTTCCTGCCATGCATCTTTCCCAAGTGCTTCAGCCCTGCCTGTAGAGTGCCTTCTGAAGAACTGTCAGGGCAAGAGCCAGAAATGCTTGCAGGGAAATATTTCCTGACCTGGCGTAAAGAAAACTCCACCAGTGAGAGAGGATGTAGCTTGATACTTTCTAGGATGAATGCATCTACTTTTCAGCAATGGGCAAAGAGGAAGGAAATACATACTTAAGCGCAAAAATAAATCCAATTCGAAAAAAATAGCTAATGTTTTATTTTAATCCTTTATAATTTATGTCTCTTCATTAAATAAACTAATTTAAAAATATAATCAAATCCAAAGAGCAGTCTTGCAGCATCTACCGACAAAACAGATAGAAGATGCTCCACAAAGAGGCCAGAACGAGTAATTTTTCCTCAAGTTCACTGCTCCGCTATTACCACGACTCAACAGGAAGATGGACAGGGAACTCAATGCCAGCAGCATTGCAAATGCAACCCATAACATTTTGAGATTCTGCTGGCACGATAAAAAATATTAGTTTTCATTCTGACTCCTGCGCTGAGAAGTGTGGCCAGGTGAGCTTGTGGGTCATAATCAAGAAATGTGGATTCATTGTACGGATTCATTGTATGGATCTGCCATGGACTACGTTGCAGAACCAAAGGGAAAGTCATTTAATCAGGCTGTGAATCTAAGATACCATCTGTGGTTTTTTTCCACCCTGGCTTTCTAGTTTATTGAGCTGCAGGCAGTGTGACTGATAAACTCCCACCGTGTGTCTGTATTCCACCCAAGAGCTTCCAAACCAGGAAAATCTTCCTGGACAGCAGGAGTGCCTCAGATGATAAAAAATCATTATCCTCTTGCTTTTACTTCCGAAACATGAGCATTTGACATTCTTGGAAAGGTGTTGTGACGCTCAATTGCTACTGTGTATTCAGATCAGTATTACGATTATTGTCAGTCAGATTATTGAAGGAGTGTGAGTACACAATAACACATAACAGAAATAAACTATATAGATGCAAACTGCAAAATGGGCATCTCAGGTTAGAGACAGGGTAAGACCTAAATTGTTCTTCAAGATATGTTGCCAACATTGGTATGGCAATAGCAGAAAAGGGCTCTCCAGTTGCTGGAATATGAGGCTGGATTATATGTCTCAGACTCTCCTTCCCTCTGGCTGGAGTTCCCCAGGCAACCCTAGCCCAGTGTACTGCACACATCAACAATTCAGTGATGAGAGGGTCGAACACAAGATCTATCAAGTAAAGCACAGAGATTCTCCCCAATCTAATCAGAGCAACAGGGAATGGCTTAATTTGTTGAAAGTGTTGAACAGAACATAAAAAGGGATGGGAAAAGGGTTACTTTAGGAAGGAGCTATGCCTGGCTGACCAGTATCTTTAGGTACCCATTAGTTAAGAGAAACAGTGCCCTGATCTTGAAAGTGTGGGAAGGGCACTGCTGAGACAAATCTTTCGCTGGTGGAAAAATGCAATATTAAAAGCGTTCCATTCCTGCACCATCTGCAGTGGAGCTGAATGAAGGAATCAGTCAGTTTGTTCTTTAGGAGGAATAATCACAAAGCAGTAAATGGCTAGAAGTCAATATTTATTAAACTGCAAGCCAATTGCATTTCACGAGCGCCAAAAGTGAGAACATTATTATAAGATCTGTTAAATCAAAGCACTGAGAGTAAACACACTGTGTAAGCTACAATTATATGCCTCTGCAAGATCAATAATTCAAGAGGTTTCATCCACATTACACATGATGGCCTATGGGAAGTTGGCCTCTTGAGAGTGCTTGCTTGGACTAAGAACAGATGCGGGGGTTTTTGATGAATTACTGTCTCCAAATTTCAAGTGGCTGACCATCTTACTTGCAGAGATGCAGGACCAATACTACTATCTATAGTAGGTTGGGAGGACAACTGTTTCTCTTGTGTTAATATCAGGCTTTGCAAGGACTGTTCACATGTGCACACCCACAAGCTTTTCAGGGAACGCATACCTCCTCTGGGAATGCTGTGCAGTTAGGACCAGCTTGGTGCCAACATGATGTGCTAAGGACTGCCATTCTTCACTGAGGTCCCTACTCCAGCAAAAGGAACTTAGAAGTACTCCCTTCACTCTTCCTATGAGAAGCAGAATAACTACCTTGCTTTCCCTTTTAGGTAGCACCATCTGCAAAGATAATGGCACTCCAAGAGTTCTCTAGACAGCCAGACCCAGAGGACCACATTGAGTTGTAGGAGAGAACTGATATTGTGACAAACCCTTAGAGAGATTTCTCTCCAGTTCTCCCACTGTTCAATGAAAGTGTCTCGCTTCTCATGCCAGCAGCAAAACTCCCAGGATTTTGTTTTAAGTACGTTATTCTGGTGTCCAACTGTTGATGTAAATTCCCCTAAAAGGCCGTACAAATTGCACTCTTGCATTGGGAATGGTCAATATCATTCCTTCTTGTGCTCCACAAGACAGCAGTTGCATTTTTCTGAAGAATGCTCTCAAACACAAAGACTCCTTGTCTTTGTGCATCTGTGCATTTGTGAATATGCATCTTTAATGCATATTCAGGGCACGTTTATTTCTTAGCCTTCTTGTTCAGGTGGGTACCTGTCTTGCTGTGACTCACTTATACTCTGCTGGAGTAGTCTCTATACTGAGTTGACTGATTAGCCAAAGATTCATTTATCAGCAGAGAGGTTGTCAGGCTGTCTTAGATACACTCCCCAGCAACCTGCTTGATACTGATGTCATTTGCAGTAATAATACCATAAAGTAAACAGCCTTGCTTTTGTTATTTGCTTTAAAGAAATCAATGCAGGGTGCAACTCATTCGTTCCGAGGCTTAATCAAATTAACTATATTTGTTCCCCACTTATTGCTATGGATTTCAGTCCTAATTAAGCTCGGAATCCATGAAGTTGTTTTCTTCCTGAGATACTATGGGAAAGGCTGTTCCCACCTCCTCTCCCTCCCTCTCACACAGCATTATGTCAATAGGAAAGCTGTTTCCTTAAAGAAGATGCAGTTACTTCCGCTATCAAGTTGCCAAAACTCAATGCCATCGAGTTTCTAATTAAAAATCAAAATAATGTGAAACCGGCTAAATAAATTACTCCAGAAGGGTAGTCAGTTAGCTGAGCTCATCAGAAATATGTTGGCATATGCCAAGGCAGTATCTGATTTTCTAAGGATGGCTTAGTTTCCAGGCAAACTTCAGCAATGTGGTTATAAAATCAGATTGTTTTAGGAAGCAGTAATTCTCTCTAGTTTGGAATATTGTGCTCTCCTAAAGAAAATGGAGGAATATTCTCTTTGCTTCTGTGTACTAATCCTCCATGAAAATTTCTGAACTTTTTGAATCCTCAGCCCTGCAAGGAACTGGGCTTCTCTGCCAAGAGCTGAAAGCTGTCAGTTCTTGCTGAAGTTCCACCTTCCGTTTTATTCCCAAAACAGTCAAACAGGGTTCTGAGTTTTAAAAACTCAGTATTTTTTTGTGTGGTTTTCCTGGATCAAATTATTTGAGTCACCGTGACTTAATGGATAATTTGGGTCACCTGATATAAGCCTTTTTTATGTAAGAAGGATTTCCTCTGAAAAAAATTATCTGTAGTAAGTAAGTTTCAGCTTGTGCTTAAAAGCAGTAATTGATGTTTAAAACAATGACAACTATCTCCTATTAATAAAGTCATGAAAAAACTCTGGGAGATCAACAGCAGCTCTGATTTGTTGTGAACAACTGTTTCTTTTGAGAAATTCTTGCCCTCAACTCCTCACAAAACCACATCATCCCGAACCTTGCCCAAGTAAAAGCAAATGCCCAAATATTCCAGGTTACTTTCTCAGAACTGTTCAGTTAAGTGTAATCATTACTAGCCATGTTTTGGCATCTTGCCTAAGAAAAGTACATTAAAATGCTTTAAATAAAATCCTGCAAAATTAAGAAGAATACCAAAAGCGAGTTCTTTTTTTTTTAAAAAAATCACAGATTGGTTTTTTTTTTTGCATAGCCACCTTTTTAAAAGGCAGGATAACACTACCGCAAGGATATTATTCTCTGTATTTGTGAAAATTTCTCTTGGAAATATTTAGATATTATGCCTCCTACCCAGGAAATTCCAGTTAATATATATTATGCATTCCTATATTAGTTAAAATTTTATATAACAATTCTAGCCAACTGCAAATACCACAAAAGAAGTGAGTACACTTGCAGGCACTGAAGCATCAAAAGTGCAAGTAAGAACATAGGTAGCCATGCTCCTTGAAGGCTTTTCTGCTTACAATTTAAGTAGGATTAAAATACAATGGTCTGTTGCTCTCAAAACTCAAGCATACAAATACGTATATACATGCTTTCATTTTATGAGAACTGTGACATTGATGAAAGGAACTCCAGTGTGCACTCACTGAAAATGTCTGGTTAAGCACACATCTAAAAGCCTTCCTATATAGCAATCACAATGCATAAAACTGGCCAAGTGGAGAAGATTATTATGACAATTCTTTGATTCAACAACCTCAATCACCATAAATGTAACTGCAGTTGTGTTTCCCAAGAGGTAGCAGCATTTCAGGCATCCAAGATTTCTACATACAAATGTACTTGTCAAAAGCATCAGCCAGAACTACATCGCTGTCATAGCTCAGCTATCACTGTTATTTTCTATTCTGATTACAGGAAAACACCATCTGCAGTATTTGCATGCGTATTGACTGCTGTGCTAGCTAGCAACTACCATCCTGCCTGCCGA
Source organism: Tapera naevia (assembly GCA_033556795.1). Lineage (NCBI taxonomy): Eukaryota > Metazoa > Chordata > Aves > Cuculiformes > Neomorphidae > Tapera > Tapera naevia. Next base: position 2,038,473 of record JAUMJJ010000175.1, on the reverse strand, counting down.
GCAAAGGGACCGATCCTGACTGATTTTAAATACTTCTGAGTATTCATACAAAACATTACTACTTCAAGTCTAACGTTTTAAAACTTGGATGCTTTAAATGATGCCATTAAATCCATACTTACTCAGTGCATAAGTGCCCTGAATTCCCGAATAACTCTCTAAATCAAATCTTACCCAGATCAAATCAATCATATTGACATTTTTTAAAGTCTCAGCAGGTGACTTTACAGGGAAACTTGTGGAGCCACAGAGTTTGAATTGCCACTGGAGGACCTGATCTGCTCTCAAAGCTGCTAGGTTAAAGGACAATCCCACCTCAGTGAGTCTAGGATAAAGAGTGCCCTTGCATTCTTGCTGCAGATTGCTCCATCCCAGACAGCAGAGCACTCCCCAACTGCCCCGTACAACCTTTACTTAATGGCAGATCCAGAATCTCTGGTATGTAATGAACTTCCTCCTCTTTTCTTTAATCATCACACACAGACAGACAATTTTTCACAGTGGTGCGAGAAAGAAATGGAGCATATTTCTATGAAGTGCTCCATTAAGCAACAGTAGAAAACTAACAGGTGCAACAAAGTCATCAGAAGTGACTCACTATCTTCTCTTGGTTATTAAAAACAAGGTCTGGAGGAATGAAAAGGACAGGAATCATAAAGCAGGAACAATAACTGTGGAAGGCACCATACAAAGAGGAGACTGCAAGGAATTCCTCAGACTCCATACAAATCCAGGCAATGGGATTTGCAAATCATGTTAGAAAAGACAAGAAATAGATCTTGAATATTGAAGTAAAAAACCTGAACCCCTCATTCATCTACCCCAATCTAAGTTTATCTCCCTAAAGGCCTGGACTTGGCCTCTTGCACCTTGCTACCTCTGTTCTTCTTCTCTGGTATAGGTCACACTTTGACTCCAGTGAAGCCATCTCCAATTAACAGACATCCTCACCCTCCCAGCTGCACCATTCCATTCCCTCAGATGAAGGTATTCAGAGGGTTACTGGTAAAGTAGGGCTGACATCAGCACAGCCAGAATTCCACTTAGAAATGCACAAAAACTCCTCCCCAAACCTCTGACCTCTGCAGCAGCTCCCAAACCTGTCCAAGGTAAATATGCTTTCAGATGCAAGTGACCCTCTAAGCCAGCCCTGCTCTACCACACTGTTGCTAATGCTGGACTACTTGGACAGTCCCAACACCACTATGCAGATGCCACACCAACATCGCAGCTGAGCACAATCAGTGTACGTGCAAGGCACATACAAAGCACCTGATCTCTGTCACCATTACCCAAAACATTCTGCATGAAGATTTGATAGCAACTGTCTAAGAACTATTAATTTCTACCCTGGAAAAAAGTCTGTTCCCTCCTTTCTTACAATCCCCCTTTAAGTACTTAAAGGGCTCAAGAAGGTCTCCCCAGAGCCTTCTCTCCTCCAGGTTGAATGACCCCAGCTTTCTCAGCCTGTCTTCATAGAAGAGGTGTTCCAGCCCTCTGATCCTTTTTGAGGCCCTCTTGTGGACTTGCTCCCACAGGTCCATGTATTTTCCTGTGCTGAGGGCTCTAGAGCTGGATACAGTACTCCAGGTGCAGGATATTGATACCAGGGGTTTCCTTGACCTAGACGTAGGACTTTGCACTTGGTCTTATTGAACCTCATGAGGTTCACGAGTCCACTTCTTGAGCTTGTCCAAGTCCCTCTGGATGGCATCCCAATGCATAAAGATTTGTAAAGCCACTCTGTTAGCCTGCTCCAGCAGAATAGAGACTTGGATGCAAACTCTCACCTACTGCAATGGGCCTGCTATCATTAAAGGTATGCCAATCTCTGCCAGCTCCTGAAGCACATTCCTGCCCCTTGTGGTTGTTACTACATCAGAGGGAACAGGGAGCAGAGGCACAACGGGATGGGGCTGAACCGAAATTGCTGTTATCACTGCTCAGCATCTGTACACGCACAGTTACACAAACTCTCTGCTTTCCTGTGCTTTTTTCTTCTTTTTTTTTTTCGTATCTGTCAGCTAAACCAAAGATCCAAATGTAAAATGTACCACTTGGGAAAATTACGTGGGTTTGTGGCACTCCCTGGAGGGCTCTGGGTCCGTGAAACAACGAATGGATTATAATGAGTCACAAATACAAGACTTTCAACTGAGACAGGATCCTATTCTGCTTTTCACATAATATAAAGGCAAACTGTCAATTTTCTCCAGACCAGTAAGCTGAAATCTCAAGGAGGGAAAGCAAAATAAAGAGAAAACTTCTCTAGGTAAAAATTAAGCAGACAAATACACCAGACAACATATTTAACAGCTTGGGGAACTCTGAGTAAGAAAAATAGGTGCAATTGTCTTTTATTTGTTCTGAAACATAATATTAGAACAGCTAGATCAGAAAAGAAGCACCATATTCAGGAGAGGAAATGAGGATGCAGTTGTACATATGATCACTCTTAAATTTTGTGATCTTTCTTTTGCTGTAAGGCACATTCTCAAACTCTACTGTAGGTTTTACATATTAGGGTTATTTACAAAGCCATTGTCCATTCAGAGAGGTGAGCCTTTCTTCTTCCATGTATGCGTGTCACCTTGTGTTTCAACCAGTTTGATGAGCTCTGGCTTACCTTCTCAGCCACAATGTTCCAACTGCCTACTTGCCTGCTTCTGCTAATACTATCAGCAAGTACTACTTTGACAGCATGCTTAATACAGAGATCTTTGTACCCAAGCTGGTAAGTAACCAGCTTCCAAGCAGTCTGTTGCGCTCTGAATCTGAAAAAAAGACCCGTCAGTCATCCTCATTTAAAGCAGCATTTGGATAAACCAGATGGACTATTCCTTCTCTGAATTCACACCCACTGAGCAGGTCCATCACACATGGCAAGTTTTCATGGTTAAACTGAATGACAACAGACAGGTTGCTGATTTCCAGTAATTAAAAGGGCCATCATCCCGGCCTTCTCTGCTTATAAAAGGAACATGCTTTTCATATTCAGGCTGAAAAAAAACCCTGCCGTGTCTGCCCTCATTGAAGCGTGATCCTAGTGATAATTCCCTCAACATGCCTTCATCATACTGATGCTAAAAGCAAATAAAGAACAAGGTATCCTATGCCTGTGTGTCACTTCACTTGCAACAGTTCCCCAAAAAGGCCACAGGACATCTTCCCTGCCCAGACTGCACACAGGTACATAGCATTTGAAATATAAGCAAAAAATTATTCTGGATCAGGTCATTGCCTGTATAAGAGGGAAAGAGCACAGGTATTTGGAGACTTGGAGGGAAGAAAGTGTAAGTAAATACATGCAGATGTCTAAAAGGACTAGCTTTCCTGAGCTTTGTATCAGTACTGGAACATGCACCTACGGAGACTTCTGTCTTAAAGCAACAACAAAGCATGTGGGAAAAGCATATACATTGAATCAGTGTAGTTTGTCTGCACTCTAAGAGCAGTAATAAGCACACAGCTCAGGCAGACTGCTGAGCAGAGATGTGAATGCCAACACGTTTCCAAGGCTGAGAAACAAAGATTCCTTCTTGATGTTCTTCCCAGCTGTTGCTAAGAAGTTTTACTGGGTTTTTCCCCCCTGCATTTGCCAAGAGACGTTTCTAGAAAATTTGCATGTGGATATCACCCACTTAAAATGGAAGAGAAATCATGGCTCAAGTGAGATGATTCTCTGGTAGTAACATAAGTAAAAGAAAACAAGTGGGACCAGTGAAAAGTAGTGGCAGAGGTTTTAAAAAGTAGATGGCTATAGTCGCTTGTTTTCTGTTTAACAGAAACTGCTCAGAGCTGTATTGAATATCAGGCTACTTATTTGGGTACTCCAGTCCATTTAAGTAGGAATTTAAGACAGACTCATTTGAGAAAAAGAGAATTGTGAGTTTTCCCATGCGCTTTGTACTTCAGAATTCTCCCCTACACAAGAGTGTCCTATTTCCTATGAAATGTTTACACTCACATTATAACAGCAAAACTAGAATTTCATTTCAACTGTTAGTGATTTTTTTTTAAACTTTCATTTCCCAGTAAGCTTTCCCTTTCCAAACTAACTTAAGACCTTTCATCTCTTTCTTTCTCCAATTTCCAGTTCATTGTCTTTTGTACATGCCTGTAATTTTAGATTTCAATTCCAACAGCAACCCCCTGCTTTATTAAGAGGACTTTCAAAAGAGCCTGAAGGAGTTGGGCACTCAGCTAACAGACATATAGCTTGTTAAAGCATCACTGAAGTTCCCAGTCCATATAGAAAGGAAAAATAGCTCTCCAGAACCAGACTTATGATCCATCAGAAAGCCAATTTCCATGATTTGCTACATCAGTGTCTCCCTGTACTGTAACTAACCCCACATGTGAGCAGTTGCACTGACATCAAAGGAATTGCTCATAGCTTGAAGTTAACAATAATTATGCAGATCTTAAGGAGCATTTAGTCTGAGATGTTATTAAGAAGGTCAATACTTTTATTCCCATTGTGCAGATGAGGAAATGGAGGTGATAGGACTGGGCCAAGCTGAATGGCAGAGCCAGGATAAATACCATGATGAATAAAGGCTATTGGTTATTACCCAGTTTGCAAAGTGTTTAATTACTAGAGTATCATAAGAAAATGTATGAAGTAGAATCCATTTCCCTCTTCTCCCTCTTTCCTGAGCACTGATTCCAGCTAATCATCATTCATCCTTTGTGCCATCATATGAAAGATAACTAAGAAAGAATAAAAATAGTATTTATACAGCTAAGGAAGAATTTACATAGCTAGTTCCTTAGAAGTTTTTACTATGCACTGGATCAAAAATTAATTTTTTAAAAATTGTCTAAATAAATACTTATTTTCCTTATGGACTGTAATAATTCATTTAGAGCCCTAATAGTGCAACGAGGAAACAAACTTCACTCTTGTATTACTATAGGAAGTTCCTACTCATCTGAATGGATCCAGGACCACTCACCTATACTACCATTACTCTACAGTTCCCACTGCAGAGGCTTTGCTCCTTATACCAGACTGACCACTGCCAGGAGGAGATACCCTGATTTACGGCAGTCTCAGTCCCAGTCTTGTCATTTGCCATGCCTTCCTCTGCCCTCAGCAAACCAAAAATACTGTGCTGCTTTTCAGTCTAAACAACTGGTATGCATTGCATCTTTATTACTGTTACATACACGTAGCTTGCTCCTCATCTGGGACAAGCAGGAACCTACACCATTAAGAAAACACTAAGGGTCAGTCTTATGAGCAGCACAAGTTTCTTGCTGCTTGCCCCAAAAATGTGTTTGGTCTTCAGAATCCAACTTAGTTTTCTGTGTTAGAAGTGCTATATTTATCTTAGGCCTAGCTCATCCTTCACTTCCACATGACAAGAGTTAGTTTAATGTTAAAAATTACATTGTTTTAGAATTTCCTGCTTCTGGGCAGCGAGAACAGAGTAGGCAGAGTTGTGAATATGTAATCTTGGCATGACTCACTTTACATTTCCTTTACTGGCCACTAGTGGGATATTACAACAAATAGATTTCTGGCAGAATCAGTTCTGTAAGAGATTTCTGACTCCTTCTTGCTTAATTATTTTTTGGTTTGGACCTTTTGCTGATTATTTTTAATTAATTGTGAGAGAAGGGTGAGATTTCTTTGGGTCTTTTGGCCTCTAACATATTGAAAATATTCTTTTTGATTTATATCTCCTGTAGACAAATCCAGAGTGTCCATGCAACAATTTATGAAGGTTCCCAACAAAATTCTCAGTTCTTTGACACCTTGTGAACCCCTATGTCTTCACTCTCCTCTCATTTCCGTGCAAGAGTCAAAACTTTTTAACTTTTTGTTGCTTTAAAAATGCACTGGCTTTCTTTAAAGCCTACATCAGATATGTATACCAGAACAGAAAGAAAATAACCTGCACTAACCTTCCGCTGGTTCAGGTGCCAACACAACATTCAGCACTCTGCAATAATACTTGTCAGTGTTATTAGTTCTTGTAACTCAGTTTTCTGGTTTTATATACGCTACCCACAACCGTGGGCTGTTCTGCACAGGAATTCCCCCATGATTTTCATGTAAAGAAACAGTAAATGGAGTCACTTTCAGCTTCTAGCCTTTATTTGCTTTCCTAGCAAAGTAAGAGTGTTTCATGCTGGTTTTTTTTGGTTTTTTTTTTTTTTTTGAGTGCTTTTTTCCATGGACAATTTTCTGATATCTGATAGACCCCAATGGTTCACAACTGCCTATTGGTAAATGCTGCTGGCAGAGAATCTGGCACTTAATTTTATGCACCTACGTAATGTGTGTGTAAAAATAACACCAAAAATTGATTGAGCTATTACAACAACCAGAGCATTGCCTATCCTCTTTACATACTCTGTTGACTACAGATAATGTAGGAAAACCCAAATTAAGAGCTCACGCCATCTGAAACAAGAGGAATTTATTAAATATATTAAATGCAAATACCAAATGAAAACAAATAGAGTTTCCTACAGGCCCCTTCTCTTTTGTTGCCCAGTGAGTATTTTCTGACTAAAATGTTCTTTTTAGTGTTGTATCTGTGTGATACAATAAGCCTTACACAAATTGCTACAGAAAGTCTGGGTAAATGCACATTCAGGTTATATGCACTCATCAAACTGGTGTTTGGGGAACCATTTCCCAAAAATGTTTTTTGCACCCTCGGGGCTTAGTTTATAGAAGGATCAAAGCAACATTTTATCCAGTTATAATCAAGTTTATGCCATGATTTTTAAGCTTACTGTCTTGGTTTCGATCTCTCTGACTAGACATTTTTTACTTCATCTACTAAGCAATATTTAGGAGGGCAACTTTCTCTCTATGAAACTCTTGCACATCCAAATAGCCTAAAAAGGCTTAGTAAACAATTAGTTTTATAAACACTAGCAACCTCTTATACAAGAAAAACATGACCTAGAACACAAAAAATATTCTAGAAAATTCTACAAAATTATTTCGTAATATCTTTCTTTAATATTTTACCATATATTTTTCCCAAGTTATGACTAATTTGACTTATCAGATACTATCTTTCTCCCCCAGGAATTTCTTTTCTTTCCTGCTTTTTTCCACTAAAGGCATAACATTTTTTCAGAAGATGATTTATGACAAAGCAGCGACTTTTCATAAACAAAATGCCTCTCTTACAGACATCTCAAAACTTCTGAATCAAAACACTCCTCATGCTAGAAAGGCCTTTAATTCATTATTCTGTTGGAATGCAGGGAAGGACTAACAGCCTCAGTACACAGGTTTGGAGCCTGGTCTGGCTAAGGGGCATGGACACAGTCAATCAAGCAGACACAAGCCACTGCTTCAGCCTCTACAGGATTTCTTCTCACTGGCTAAGCACATGAAGGACTTCTTTGACACTAGTCAGTTACAACCCACAATTCAAAAGGGCATTTAAGAGCAGCTTGGGATGCTTTACTTAAAGCAATTTATTCCATCACCTCATGCACACAGTTCTTTGTTGAAGTTAAATAATTTATAATAATTTAAAAGGGGGAAGTTGAAGGGCAAGGTGCTTTGGGAATTATGGATAAATAAAACACGAGACACATCATCTGATCCAGCATTTTCTAGAATGCCCTTGTCATGCTCTTCTCTCACTGCAAGTGTAATCCTCAAACTCACCAATGGCCACATCATCCAGTCGCTTGTGGCTAGGGACACCCTCCACTGGTCTGTGCTATTTGTGCAGTTAGTGTGTAGGTCACCATTTGTTCACATATGTATATAGAGAGGAAATAAGCTAAGAGTAGCAGGCTAAGTTGCTATTGATTTGGTTGGCATTAGTTAATGGAAAATGCTTGCATAAAGTTCATTATTTATCTTCTCTGACAAAGATTTGTCTATTAAAGAAAAGCAGGTCCAGAGGTGCTGTGGTAAATGCAGATTATCAAGAGACATTCTCAGACAAAAGAACACTACAGAAAATTAACCTTCACATAAGTTCTGTAAGGCATAAATTTTGTTTAAAAAATTAAACACATTTCAGGTATCCTCCAGATGTGCATGGAGCCTTTATACTCTGCTTAATTTGATTTTCCCCTGTGCTAGAGACGTGATGACAACATTAGCTGCACAGGTGCCTTGCAATGCTGGGACAGCGCTGTGTCGATCACATACAAACTCAGACAGGAACTGTAGATAAGTACCACATAGTTCACTCTTCACATGGTCACAGCTCAGTTACCTCTCTAAAGCCTCTTTTAAATATAGATATCTACTGACTGGAAAAGAAAAGTGGGATGCATCTCCAATCACTTTGCTTGTGATTATATTGAAGGCACATATTCACACCATCTCATTTTAAGCACTTAATTTAGGTACCAAAGTTATTCAACTGATCAGACTGCCAGAGGGTGCCCTGAACACCTCAGTCAGGCTGATGGTTCCATGTAAATCTGACAGAGATGTTCCTTTTGCCGACTACAGAAGCAGGCGTGAATTACCTCTACAAATACCAAATTTCAGCCTTTTGACTAATTCTGCTACTAGAGACCTTGCACTTTACTCCCTAAGTAGCTCAGTGAAATTACTGTTATGTCTGAACCTGCCCCCTGAAGTCCATAGGACCGCATCTGCTATCATGGCATCAAGAGGCAGGGCACATAAGTCTCATTACTCTATCTCCTGTAGATTTACTTGAGTCCCTGTCGTGAAGGCTTTACTATCTCCATGATCAGAGGAGCTACACAAACCAAACCAAACACACCAGAGGTAAGGACACACAGCAGTCTGGCAATAGTCTAGATAAGGGTACTTATGAGCCTTGATTTGGATGCTCAACTACAGCACAGGAGGAGAGATACCTCCAAATAAAGGAACCACTCACTGGCTGCGTTCAGATGCATTAATTTGGAAACCCTGGGCTATGAGGATCTGTATGAGCTTATGACATGATGCGACTAGTTGGTAGGCAAATGGTTGAATTGAACACTGCAAGTAATTAAGAACCACAGTTCTAAGATCTTTTCCCTAATTTATTTCTTTTTCTCCTGCATCACTGCTTCTGTAGTAGGTTCACACAAAATACAGTAGTTTGATACTTGAAAATGTTTCGATGTCAGTGCTTAATCATAGAAATTTTTCAGTAAATTATTCAATTTCCCATTTTGGAGGTACTTTCTGCAAACCATAAACAATTGATCTATTGATCTATACTGCCCAAAATGCTTATTAGAAGCAATACCATTTTAAATGCCTGCATGACAGACACAAAAAATCACCTGACAAAGGAGCTCCTGCGACACTATGCAACATTTTTGAACAAGGTCCCAAAATGAAATCAGTAAAAAAACTTATCACACACATCTGAGTAAGTAATTGAAAAGTGGAGATTTTTGCAAAGACAATAAGATTTGCTTCCCTCAAGAAACTATTCACTGCAAATTATTTGCTCAATTCCAATAAATACATAGCCTCTCTTTGTTTTTTCAAGAAAAAAGTCCACAAAACTCCATAAAAACCTAAAAGGAAATACTAGATATATTATTTACACTTAAACAGAACGAATTATTCATAGGGTGATGAAAGCAATATTTTCAACAAAGTGATACATCATATTGTTAAGAAGCCAAATTTTCAGAAAGGCTGAGCACCCAACAATTCCTGATGAGAGCAGTAGCCTATTGAAAATTAAGCTACCTCATGGACATAAGAGCTGGCAGTTCTGGAAACCTGTCCTTGGCTTCCTCTACTCACACGCTATGCACTCCACCTCACACAGGCCAGCCCATGTAGCCTTATGTTCTCTCTTGAATGTCATTATCTGCAGAGTGACAAAGACAACCTACAGCATCTTCAGACAGAGCGATGGAGACTGTAAAGAGAAATCACTGCACCTTTCCCACCTTTCCAGTTTTCCCCAACTCCTGAAAGAGAGCAATGCAGCCGTCTCTCTACAGGCTGAATGCTGGCAAGGAGAAAGTAGCAAGACCAGAAGAACAGGATCTCTGGTTTTAATAAAGCCGTCAGGGTTGACATACAGTATCTGCAACTTTTCTGTTCTCCTCCATCTCAAGCAGGATAGAGGGATTATGCAGATGAGCTACGGTATTGTGCTGGGCTCAGAAACATTGTCCCATACGCTTGGCATAGCCTGAATTTGTTTCTATATCCTCGAATGCCCATGGCTATCAACTGTCTTGGTGGGATAAACACCTTAACAAAGCTGTTTAGCAGATTCACTAAATGCTTCTGGCAGGCAAAAACATTTCTAGTGAATGAGAGCATGTGCTCTCATCCCCCTTCCTCATTCTCAAACCTCTGAAGTTTTATTTATGATGTATATAAAAAATAAGACATTCAATCAGGGCTCATGGGCCCTTAAAGTGACACTGTTCCTTTCAGGCAAGTACAGAACTGTCATTCCAGTTGTAAAACCTCTTCCACTTTCCAGCCATAGAACAAGCCATCACAAGTTTTTCACTGCTAGTTCATCTCTGTATAGATCCACACTTGAGGAAGGATGAAGGAAGGGAAGCTTTCAACACAGTAGCCCCATTCATCTAAAGAGAAGCCAGGTGAGGCCCTTCATTTCATTCTCCACAAGCTGCATAATCTGGAAAGGAGGCTTTGTTTGGCTGTTCTTATGGCAGAAAATGCAAACCCTTAGCCTCGTAAACAAGTGTAGAGTACATAAGTCAAGGAGTTTGGATGGGCTTTGCAGGACTGACTCCTAGTATTATCAGGACTGCTGGAGCAAGTCTTATTGCTATTTCACTTTTGCTTCCTCTTCTGCAAAAGTTCAGGTCCAAGAAGACATGTTTTTTTTGTATGCATTTATAAGCATTCTTGGTCACTCAGCCACCCAGAGCCACTTCAGCTTTCTCACCCAGCCTTTGCCTCTGTGTTTCACTTTAACTTTCACAACACATGGCCAGGAAAAAACTGTGCACATGGTCTCACCTTACCAAAGGCTCCTTCACAGGCACAGCCGAGTAACGATAACATGGAAGACCATAATTATGTTCCTTACTGCTATTCCTTTGCTAATTATGCTCTCCCAAAGTTAGATAAAACATATGTTCTTCCTAAGAAAAATGAAAATAACAAATCCTTAATTTAACTTGAAGCCTGTCTGTGTAACAGCTACAATAAAAGATTACACATATTAACCTACCACACTATTACTATGAAACTGTAGCCATAAAAATGTATCTCCAACTGATCTCTCTTAAGAAGGTTACATCCTAGTGCAACCTGAAATACTAATGAAGAAAAAGCTTGGGCCAGATGAAGCCTAGATAGAGTAGAGCTACTTTATCAATTTATCTCAATGACTTATTTCTTTCCTGCACTGTACAGCAGCTGATGGCAGTGAATCATGACAGCATGGACCACTAAAAAGTAGTCATTGTAATTTGATTGTTGATCTAGTATCTATTCTTTCCCTTTTGTGTCCCGGATAGGGCGAAGAATAAAGAGATAATAACACATCAAAACAAAGCAAGCTTTAAATACCAGTCTAGACACATTACCTTGTCTTCTGTGTTTTGTCAGTATTTTAAGAATGAAATGACGAATTTGACAAGATACCAAAAGAATATGAAAAAATGTCAAAGCTATGGGATCTAAGCAAGGCAGACTGTACAGGCAGCTTCTACAGAAAAAAGGGCTGTGTGTAGGTGGTCTGCATACTAAAACTCAGAAAGGCAAGCAGTAACTGGAGGGTTTTTTTCCCTGATTTTAGGGAAACAGAGCTCAATGTTGTCAATCTCTATAAACAACCTGGAAAAGCTCCTGCTCCCATCTTTCCTTTTCTCCTTAGGCACCCAGTATTTTCCCTCCCTTACACACTGATTAGCTCCATTAACCTTGTATATAGGCAGGTCGAAGTGGTGGCTGATAGCAGGTCTTTGTCATGCGAAGAATGAAGGCAAAGAGGGGTTACTGCAATGCATCTGAAAAATATGGCAGGCTTCTTCTCAGCACATTGTCTCAAGAGGCTAGGTCCAATTAGAATATCATCCAAAGATCAGTTTTAATTTAGCTTCTATTTATGAATGTTGGCTTAATAAATTAATTTAGTTTGCTGTGCAAACAAAACCACAACTCTGGGAAGGTGAACAGATTCATAAAATGATTTTTGGAGAGGATGCCTACAACCACAAGCTGAACAAGAAACTAATGATTTGGCTTGTGAGAATCTCAGATAATATCTTCTTGAGTTTACTGAAGTCTAGGCTTATTCTTTGTACGTTTCTTTGCTGAGTGATGGAAAGGTGACAAAAAGTAAATCGAGTTAGTAAATAGAGATAGGTTAAATAGTGATAAATCTGATTGACTTATTCCTTTGCATTCTCTCTTCGTATTTCTGTATTGTAGCAGCTGATTTCCTTATGGGCTCTTTGTCACAACCACTTTTCCCATCTAGGAAAGAGGAAGCCATTTCAGGCTATTTTACTCACTTGTTCAGCATCTCTTCTCTTCCCTGACACCCTTTCGCTACAACAGCCACTCAGAACACACCCGATTTGCCTCTTTCTGCTTAGTCTCCCTCCATACCATCCTTTTTGAAGCAACCCCTTCTCTGCGTCAGTCTTCCTAATCAGAAACCCCTCTCTTAGGTTTCTCTGCAGGCTCTGCACCTGCGGGCTGTTTATTCTAGAGTCCTGTGCCTGCTATCCAGGAGAAGAATTCATGGTAGTGCCCTTTGCAGTGTGTGTGATGAGCAGAGAAGGCACAAGAGCTGAGGAAGAGCAAGACATTCAGGGCTCTTAGATGAAACCACTAGGAGAAGAAAACGGAGCAACAGCATAGTCATATTCATTGGATCCATCCTCTTCAGCAATCATGCCTAAGCAAAGACTAAGACTGAAATATCTCCTATATTGTGCTGCAGAAGGCACCCAGCTGAAGGCTTAGGTGCCCATGGCATGTAAAGCAGAGACGTAAAGGTGGAAAAGATAAGCAAATTAGCAAAACTTCTCCAGGTATTTCTGTACTTGTAGCATGGGAGTTACAACCAAAGCCAGCAGCATGTGCTGTAGAGTTTTCACTGCTGTATGTGAGTTCTCTCCCTGATCTCCAAGCAAATTCTGCATCACTCTTTTTAATTTCAATTAAATCCCTGGGAGCCTTTCTCTGAGCAATCACTTGTTTAACAGATTCTCTAAGGTTCACATCATCCACGAAAAAATCCAAACACCAGAGGCTGAAGAAAGCTGCACCTCTTTTGTCTATAAGCAATGGTATTTAAACAGTTTTAAAGCACTCTCAACAATTTGCATTCCTTTTTGTAGAACAGGACAAATCCATCTGTCATACGCTAGGTTCAGAAGAGCAGCGAGTTTTCCAAAATCAAAAGGAAAAAGAAAAACTGCAGGAAGGTATTTGGAGAATTAGAAGAAAACATTTCAAAACCTCTATAGATATGAATCTATAGTAGCAAGTGAGAACTTTCATCTCACTTCCCGTTTGAAGGACTGATAAGTGTTTCTATTTATTGCAAGCATCTACTTTGTTTTAGCCCCTTTAGCACAGCTTAGCAGGGACATATCTATTATAAATTAAATACAATAGGATTATACATTAGGGATGCAAGCCACGGATGATGAAATTCTGCTCAAATACAGTATCGCAAAACTGAACAGTTCAGTGGAGTTTCTCAGGCTCAATACTACTGTAGTTAAAACCTGCAGTGAGAACAATCTCTGACTGTGCCACTCACATTCAGCTGTAGGGGTTTTTTACTACAGTGTTCACTTTTTATGTAGAAATCCAGATTTTTAATCCTCACTTTACTGTTTTGCATCTGCTGTTCTATTTTTTTTAAGTATACTGCACTAACAAATCAAGGCAGGTATTTTACCCCAGTTTAAATGAATCAAGGAAGATCCCAGTAATTAAACATTAGACTTTCTGCATTTTGGTGTGTCTAAGTTGTAATATCCAACTTTGACCTTACAGCTGAGGAGAGATGATTAGCATAGCTCAGTCTGTAAATATTCCATAATCGTCATTCTTTTCAACCAACATAAGAAATTAGGAGTGCAGATACCTCTCAGAAGTGTTATTTGCATGAGCAAATTTCTATATTTTATTATTTGCATTATCGGCATATTTTCTGTTCGTATGTTTTAACTGATTTTAGCAATATTTGCTTAAACAGTACCATTAACACCTGTGAGATACACACATCACATCTTTCCTGAAATAATTTCCAGATCTACCTTTAGATACAATAGCTCCTGAGGAGAGCTGGCTGAAATATTTTTTTGCTAAGGCAAATTCTTCCAGGAACTATTTTCAAGAACCACATCATATTCAAGATGCCTCCACAAACATTTATTTTCTTCTGGCAAAGAAAGACCTCTGTCTTTTCTCTTCATATTAGAAAGACCTGTAAGTTGAAGGCACAGCTACTGATATTATGGCGTATTATGAAAAAAATCAGAAGCACCTGGTTTTCAAAAGAAGTGCCAGTTCTCAAACTTGTTTTGAAACTCTGAAAGCTGTTGTGAAATGAGCCTGATCTACTGCAGGGATCTTTTCAAAGTCCTGAACAAGCCTTCTCTATTCCTGTACATCCACAATTGTACAGGGGATGCAGGAGAGAAATGCAGAGCAGCACTTCAATATTCTCCTACTCAAAGCTAAAACCCAAATCTTAAGTTAATTCTGAATTTTTCTACAAAATTGAAATACTCTCCCCATTGCCCCTCAGAACATCTCTGGCAAACCTATGTTCTTAAGATTCTTTTTTTTTTTTAAATATCATTAATGTATAAAGGAGTTATCCACTATCGGGCGTTAAATACATGAGAGGATCTGACTGTATGTTCCACGAATATCTCTGAATTAAATAAATTAATTTGATATGGAATGCCTGTGACCTTTGATGGTCCCTTTGGGGTAAATCACAGAAACTTTTGGCCTACACTGATAAAACAGACAGCCAAAAATTGGATTTCAGTTGATAGTTTCTCTTCCCCTGAATATAATCTTATAATGAAAAACAGAGATACTGGAATATACTGCGCTTTTTTTTGTTTGCCATATTAAACCATAACTGGTCTGAGGCTAGTCCAGAAAACTGCCAAATATATTGGTTCAGCATTTGCAGAATATAAAGCAAATCTGGCAAACAAAGCTGGCAGTGAAAGCACAGACCCACTAAAAGCGTGTGGGAAAGCTCCCAATGGTGAGAACAGAGGCAGAGCACACACACATTGATGGAAAGCAGAAAGCAATATCATAGGATGGGAATTTTCTAGGGATTTAAGGTGTCAGGCACACTGATCACAGTGTAATTCAGCTTCTCAGAAAGTTCCAGCTGCTCACCCACAGCTGGGTCCCAAGTTTCCATTACTCCTTCTATGATTTGTTCCAGTAGAGTTCTAAACTTTCTCTAACACTGGCTGAAGGTCACATATATGTATTTGTATATATTTGTATAACAGCTAACAAACACTTGCTGATACTTCCCAATATTTGCTCCTATTGCTTTGTTAGCCTCCTTACTCTAAGCAACCATTTCTGATTATTGCTGCTGCGCTTCCCAGATCCTGTTGAGTTGTGACTGAAATTAACTTCCCATCATCACTGGGCTTTACATGGATCTTGCAGAAAAGTGTGGAGGCAAAGGCAAAGTTGTTCCAAGTTTGGCAGCAAAAAAACCTAGACATTATCAATAAGACTAGAGAGACCTGTCATTGGAAAAAGGTCAGATACAAACTGCCACCTCTGATTTCCACATCCTCCCCTTCTGATAAATAAGTAGTGATTTAGGTTTATTTCACTTGCTTGTCCCTCAATCCAGCAAATAACATTTCTCCTTGCCAATCAGTGCCATCTCTTCCACTCAGCAAACTTTGGCAAAAATTTTCTCCCTGCCGTCTGTGCAAGAAGCTGGCTCTGCCACAGTTCAGGTTTGATTTTTCCTTATTTTTATTAGCATAGTCTTATAGCAGCCCAGCTTTGGGAGCCTGGCTAAAGTCCTTCCAACAGCCTTGTCATCCTGACAGCTCATTTGTCCAGCAGCAGCATAAAAGCTATATCATATACATGCAAATTTTAGATACCCATTGATTAGAAGGTGGGTGTAGCTGGGCACAGGCCAGGCATTCTGGTGGTAGTCCAAAACAGTAATATTTTAGTTCAGAGGACAGAACTAGCAGCATATAAGCCCATTTTTGGTTACCTTACTAGAGTACTCCACTACAACACAAGTGTTCACTGGTGATACACTTGCTTACACCCTCAGCAGCATCCTGGTTGGGCTAAAGTTTCTACTAGGAATGAGTTTGGTACGGGAAAGTGAACTGCATCTGTTTCAGTACAACCTCAGTCCTTCAGTTCCAAGAGCTGCCTTTACTGTTGAAAGCAACAAAGAACATAAATAGACTCTACTCTCACATCTTCAAATCACAAAGGATTATGTCAGAAACAGCAGGTGATCTTCTCCAGTTCTGCTCTATCCTCTGCACAGGTATAAAGGTTCTTAAAAGAAAGAAACTGACATTTCCTCCCTATGCATTCTTTTTTTACTCTCCACTGTTTTTCATTTTTAAAAAATGGGAACTAAACTAAGACAGAAAAGGGGATCTGACATCCTTCAAGTCACAAAAACATAAAAAAGTAGAGAGAGGGGGCTGGTTAAAAAAAACAATAACAAGAAAACACCACAAAACCCAACAATATAACAAAATTTACAAACAAGAAATTATTTTTGCCTCTTGTCTATTTTCTGATTTAATTTGGGAGACAGTAAAGCACTGGAAGAGCTTGACCACGGCAGTCAGGAATCTGTCTTTGTGGTGAAAAAAGCTTTGAGCAACCTGGGCTGAAAGTGCTGTTGGCCTTGCTCAGGGTGGGTGGTCAGACTAAATGACCTCCTGATCACATCTGGTACATCTGTAGTATTGCCACTGTTGTTGTATTCTATAATTTATTTACGCAAGATACTTACAACGGTCAGTATTTTTGTTCAACATTTTTAAGCAGGTATACCACTAATATTATGCAAGACCTCAAAGCAAATCCTAAACTTCTCCTGGCTTGGTCTCCACTTCATTCAGAGCTGATGAGAAACCACTGTAGGGAGCTACATTATAGATATACCTGTAACATCTTAGCCACCGCATCCTGTATGGGCTGGGAAATGCTCTTAATTCCTCCAAGTGTAAATCACTCTCCAAACTACTGGGTTAGAGAAATTTTAGCAGGAGAATGCTATTACCTTGCAGTTCTAAGATACTACCCTTTATGATACCTAAGCAACGGAAGCCTCTGATTTATCTATTCACAAACTGCCCTCAAAAATGCTTAGCTAAAAGAGGTGTGCATTCATACAACTTTCAGAATTCACATTTGCACTAGGAAGAAAAAGCACTTAAATATCCTGCAAGAAAGTCAATACATCACTGCAGACAACAAGTAAACCTTGACTCCAGCATCTCCATCTCTCTGCCTTGCACTCAGTCAATGAGTAGGATGACCAGACACAGCAGATATGCTGTGACAGTAAAGGAGTTGACAAGGCTGCCAAACCTAATTTGCTAAGCCAGTGCGTTATTCATGGCTACCAAACTCAGCACCGGAGACGGTGTTCTGCCCCTGTATCATGTATGTGTGTCAGCACCCTTGGACTCGGAGATGTATCATAATTTCCTTTGGTTAAATTCCCAGTCTATGTCCATCCCACTTCAGATCGGGGCCAATTTTCTTTCTGTATTTTCATGAACCCCTTCTTACTTTAAAGGATGTTCCCATATATCAACTTTTCATCTACAGCCGCTTTTCCCTTTTCTTGTGTGCAGAGGGAACAGTTCTGAAAACTACCTCTCTGGACATCTCCAGATCTCAGCTCTGCTCCCAGGTCTACAAAGGCCGGCTGACAAACAAACTGATGCAGCGAATTGTTCTTTGCCATGTGTGACTCATTCAGTTCATTACTGTCTTATCCTTCATGTCCATTTATTCTCTCCACTGTTACCGTCTTTCCCAAGTCAAAATTAAATTTCTTGAATCTTTTTAGTCCAGGCTTCTGAAGAACTCTCAGCATGCATAACCCCAGGCAGCATTTCATAAAGGTGTAATTCTCCTTTAACTGTATGTATGAAAAGATGAAGTTTTCAGACATGCCCAGCAGTGGAAACAGCCCTCAGTAGAAGATATTAAAGACAGAAATGAATTCCAGCATCAGTGGTTAACCAAGAACTGCAGAGGCAGGCTTCTCAAAAAAAATTTCAACACCATCCATGTTTAAATGGCAAAATTGACACAAGTGTCTCACTCTCCACTGTAATTGAGTGTTCCAATTCTGGTATTTTATTACCAGTTTCAAGACTAATGTTCTGTCTCATGGGGCAAGGGGAAGAGGGCAGGCAGAAATCAACACTTCTACTGAATGGGAAATTCTAGTAACTCAATCTTTCTTCTTCTGTGTAGGAGAAAATAGAAGTGTTTACAAGAAAGCATTAATTTTTATTTTTCAGCATAAAAGAGTGCAGAAAAAAAGATGGTTTCTTAATAGAAATTATTAATTTACCTTCCTGCTTGAGGAACTCACAGTCCATATTGTTTAGCCAAACAAAGACTAGGCACATTAATCCTTTTCCCTGTTCCTCCAAGGCCTGCCTGCAACAGAGTACTCACAGCTCCCTCTTTCAGGAGGAGCACTTGGAAATGCCACATGCCACTTCAGATTCTGCTGGGCTGGGATGCATCATCCCCTTGTATGCCACAGAGTTTTTGCTACAGAAACTTTCAAAAGACTAAGGAAAGTGGCTGCACAGGAAACAACTCCACAATTGCATTAGCCTTCTTAATCAGTATAAGTCCCCCTTCATGTAAACAAAATTAGATACCATAACTTCCATTTCACTTGGTTTTGCAACTTTTTTAAGTCTATGATTAATGCATCAGAACATTCACTGTTGTAAAATTACTTGCATTTTGGCTTTGCTGTAAAGGCAGGTACAATATCAAACTTATATCCATGTCTCCAAAACACCGTTAGACCTGATTAGCCACTGCTGAGCCTCAGCAGAGCTCGTCCTCAGCTGACATATCCCTTCTGAGTCCCTATTTCCAAGATCAGCTGCCTTGCCATGCAGTAACAATGTTAAGTCATTCAGCTCCTTGCAAAGCACTACATTACACAGCTCCCAGCATCCTGAATTTGATTATTCTCCTTCTCAGGGACCTTAGTCTCCTCACTTCACCATTTGCTGGTGGAAACATCTCCCACTGCAAAGCAAAACTTCAATTTCTGTGGAGAACTGCCTCCTAAGTAAGAATCAAAGGAAAGAAAAATCAAAATACGTATTTTTTTCTTTATGCATAATTTTCTGCCATCAAACATTTTAGACAAAACATGACAGTGTGCAGTATTTTCAGCTGTTTAAAAAAATCCATATTTGCTACCAGAATACCTCTCAGTTGTGGCATTGTCTTGCTTTTTGTTGAGAAATTAGTTTTGCCTGAAAGAAATCACGCAGTTGTTTTCTCCATTTACCCTGCTATGCCAAAGAGCAGCTCCCAACATCACCAATCTGCCTGCCTGTGAAGTAGCTGTTCCTCCATTGAGACAGACATCAAGGAAGGTGCTGCTACTTGTCCTCTCAACACTGGGACTGCAGAGCTTAATGCAGTCTCCAAGTGTGGAGAGACCCTTGAGATCCCGAAAGTGGAGACAGAAAATATGGAAAAAGGAAGAATTTGTTCTTCTCAGAGTTCTGGTACCTGCTTAATACTCTTTGTTTAAGGCTGGGGATATCAGAAAGAGTAAAGAGCGACCTGGACAAGCTAGAGAAGTGGGCCTGTCTGAACCACATGAGGTTCAGCAAGGCCAAGTGCAAGGTCCTACACATAGATCAGGGCAATTTGGGGTTGCACTACAGGAGAGGGGAAATGACATGATTGAGAGCAGTCCTGCGGAGAAGGACTTGGGGGTGCTGACTGATGAGAAACTTGACATGAGCTGGCAATGTGCACTCGCAGCCCAGAAAGCCAACTGTATTCTGGGCTGCATTGAAAGAACCATGGCCAGTAGGGCAAGGGAGGCGATTCACCCCCTCTATGCTGCTCTTGCAAGACCCCACCTGGAGTAGTGTCTTCAGTTCTAGAACCCCCAAAATTTCCATCTGTTGGAACAGGTCCAGAGGAGGGCTACAGAGATGATCAGAAGGCTGGACCCCCTCTGCTATGAGGACAGGCTGAGAGAGTTGGGTTTGTCCAGCCTGGAGAAGAAAAGGTTCTGGGTAGACCTCATAGTGGCCTTCCTGTACCTGAGGGGGGCTACAGGAAAGCTGGGAAGGGCCTTTTTACAAGCGCAAGTAGTGATAGGATGCGGGAGAATGGCTTTAAATTGGAAGAGGGAAGATTTAGATTAGACATGAGGAAGAAACTCTTCACGCTGAGCGTGGTGAGACACTGGCACAGGTTGCCCAGGGAAGCTGTGGATAACCCCTCCCTGGAAGCGTTCAAAGCCAGGTTGGATGGGGCCTTGAGCAGCCTGGCCTGGTGGGAGGTGTCCCTGCCTGTGGCAGGGCGGTTGAACTGGATGGTCTTTTAGGTGCTTTCCAACCCAAACCATTCTATGATTCTATGAAAGTGCTGTGGGAAGCGTTCTAGCTCATGTTCCTCCCACCAGCTTCTCTACATACATGGCAAGAAACCCAGACAGCTTTTTTTCCTTTCCTGAGATGCACATTTTTGACATGGTATTCCTGTTCTTCAAGCGTTTTTCAAGATCCACCTCCAGCCTGATTTTGCTATTAGTGGTGTCAGCACAACAAACTCACCAGAACACGAAATTTGGAGCACATTAGTCATAAAGATATGTTTTCCATCATCTTACAACTTCTATTAAATCCTTCATAGG
Organism: Tapera naevia; assembly: GCA_033556795.1. NCBI lineage: Eukaryota > Metazoa > Chordata > Aves > Cuculiformes > Neomorphidae > Tapera > Tapera naevia. The sequence goes on along the minus strand of JAUMJJ010000175.1, from coordinate 2,017,624 downwards.
ATTAATTTTAGTGACTCAGAGTAAACACAAATTACACTATTTAAGTTGTAAATTACAGCCTTTTACAATATTTGGAATCTTGCACACATTACATTACTTCCACTTAATTGTTAATGAGATTAAGTATTTAGAAATATTTTTTCTCTAGAACGTTTCCCATTAGGATTAGCTGGAAATGAACTAATGTCAAACAAACAGGTTTCCCCTATCATTGAAATGGGAGGTCAATACAATGAAGGTGAACATCATTAATACAGAGGCACCTTTTTTGTGTCTCTGAGTTGAACTGCTCTATGCACAAATGCAAAAGTTTCATTGCTTGCTACACAGAGGCCTTAACAATCAGAAATCTCCCTGAATGAAGCATAAAAAATTCACTTGAATACAGTTCAACTTCCTGCCTGCTTAACACAGAGTGACTCAGAAAAAATCAGGCAAAACAAAGGTAAGCTTAGCATCACGTAAGACCACGCTTAAGAGTGGGGAAATAAAACTCGTTTTTCTCCTTCCCTTTTTGGCCAGTTAATAATTATTATTGCAGTTCTAAAACTAGGAAAAAAAAAGTACAGGAGGCAAGAAACAAGTATGATCAGCTGAACAAGAAACTCTTGGACAAACTTAAACTCAAATAAAGAAGACTACAGAGGGTGGAAGCAAGGGTAGGTAGACCATGAGGAATGAACAGGAATTGTCCAAGTAGCCAGGGATCAGGTTAGGAAAGTTAAAGCCAAGGGCATCAAGCACAACAAGAAAAGCTTCTATAGGTATGTTGGTGATAAAATGAAGAGTAGGGAGAATGTGGGCCTTCTCTGGAAGGAAGCAGGAGACCTGGTTAGCCAGGATATAGCAAAGGTGAAATATTCAACAATTTTTTTACCTCAGACTTCACCAGCAAGGGATCAAGCCACACCACCCATGGCACAGAAAGCAAAGGCAGGGAATGGGAGATTGAAGAACTGTCCACTATAAGAAAAGATCAGATGTGAGACCATCTAAGGAACTTGAAGGTACACAAGTCCATGGGACTTGATGAGATACATCCACAGGTCCTCAGGAAACTGATGAACGTATTTGCTAAGTGACTATCCAGCATACCTGAGAAGTCATGGTCATCCAGTAAAGTTCCCACTGACTGGAAAAGAGGAAACATAACTCCCAGTTTTAAAAAAAGGAAAAAAAGGAAGACCCAGGGAACTACAGTCTCACCTCTGTGTCTGTCAAGATCATGGAGTTGATCCTCCTAGAAAATCTGCTGAGGTACATGGAAAAGAAGGAGGTGATTGGTAACAGCCAACACAGTTTCATTAAGGGCAAATCATGCCTGACAAAGTTGGTGGACTTCTGTGATTGGATTACAGTGCTGGTGGATAAGGGAAGAGTAACATCGTCTACCTGGATTTGTACAAAGCATTCAGCACTGTCCCGCATGACATTCTTATCTCTAAAATGGAGAGACACAGGTTTGACAGATGGACTACTCAGTGGATAGGGTATTGGCTGGATGGTCACACTCAAAGAGTTGTGGTTAACGGCTTAATGTCCAAAGGAGACCTGTCACAAATAGTGTTCCACAAGAGTCAGTGTTAAGACTGGTGTTGTTTAACATCTTTGCAAGTTTGCCGATGATACCAAGCTGTGTGGTGCAGTGGACACGCAGAAGGGAAGGGATGCCGTCCAGTGGGACCTTGAGAGGCTTGAGAGGTGGGCCTGTGCCAACCTCATGAGGTTCAGCAAAGTCAAGTGTAAGGTCCTGCATCTGCTTTGGGGCAATACCAAACACAATTACAGGTGCTGGATGGAGAATGGATTGCGAGTAGCTCTGAAGAGGTGGACTTGACAGTGTTGGTGCATAAGAAGCTCAATATGAGCTCGCAACGTGTGCTTGCAGCCCAGAAAGCCAAGCGTACGTGGATCTGATAGAGTGAGACCAGAGGAGAGCCACAAAAATGATCAGAGAGCTGGGGAACCTCCCATGTGAGGACAGGCTGAGAGAGCTGAGGATATTCAGCCTAGAGAAGAGAAGATTCCGTGGAGAACTTATAGCAGCCTTCCAGCATTTAAAGGGGGCTTACTGGAAAGCTGGGGAGAGACTTCTAATCAGAGAGTGCAGTGATAGAAAGAGGGGTAATGGTTTTATGATGAAAGAAGGCAGATTTATATTAGATATTAGGAGGAAATTTTTTCTGTAAAAGTGGTGAGTCACTGGAAGAAGTTGCTCAGAGCAGTTGTGGATGTCCCACTCCTGGAGCCGTTCAAGGCCAGATGAGACTTCAAGCAACCTGACTGAGTGTCCAACCCTCAGAGGAGTTGGAACAAGATGACATTATGCTCATTTCCAACACAAACCAGTCTATGAAACAAAAAAATAACAAATCAAGTTAAATAACATCTATTTTTCCTCTTTCATGTTTTGAAGTTTTGGGGGGGGAAAACAGTTAAATTTTTTGCAGCTCTTGTCTGTTAGAAATTATCCTATGATTTCACTCACTTATGCACATGCTCTCTAATAAACATAGCAAGTCTTAAAGCATAACCTCACAAAGCAGATCAGTTGCGTCTTTTCTTTAGCTAGCCAGGCTCCTCTTAATACAAGTTTCATGTTGTTAAGAACAGCAAAATGTATAAGAATGGTCATATTTGGTCAGAGTAAGGGCATATCTAGTCCCATAGACATTCTTGGACAGAAGCCAATCCTTACCCTTTACCTTAGGCACTCATTAAGAACAGCTTAACAACAATCAGTTATTGTACCTTCCTCAATGGTCCTCTTCCAACACCTAACCATTTATGGACTCCAGAACTTTGAGTCAAATGTTGTTTTTATGTACTTAGCATCTTTCAATTGTTTTATTTTCAATAAAGCTCAACTCCCACAGAAACAGCGACAGCTTTTATCCACTATAAACAGCAACCACTAAATTATTTGACAAGTGGCTCCACAGATAATCGTTAATGAAAAGCCATCTTCTCTTGCTTATAGTATGCTTGCAACCGGCTGACCTCCTTCAGTGTCCTCTAGTTCCTAGTTCTTTGTGCAGTCAATTGAGACAGATCTGTTAATTCAGGGAGATAATTTTGCAAGTTGCTCCACACAGTGCCACAGGTAAATTTCAGACTGGGATATTTCTTTCCTGAAGGACAAGTTTTAAAAGACTACAGAGAACAAAATGGAGCAAAATTTCTCCATGCAAACTAAGAGAAACATACAGAGACCAATTTGTTGCTGTACAATTTCAGTGTAGAAAATCAGCTGAAAAAACACAGACGAGTACTACACTTACAAGAAAGAGCTACAATCACATGAAAGAGTCTGCAAGATCAAAGGCTCAGTTGCAAGGCCTTCCCAGGCACACTATCCTGGCTAAAGATGAATTGATGCAAAGGAAGGAGTTATCTGGTTTTGCTACGCATAGTAGAAAGTGTTTTCTAATTGGGAGCAAGAGTGTGATTTCCCTGAAGAAGTCCAGCTCTGCCTCTCACTTGAGATTGAGGAGGAGGGGAATGACAGCAGGGGAGTGACAGCTAATCCCTCTATCGGGTACCTATCACTGCATAGAGAGAGAGGAAAAGACGAGACATTCTGGCAAAATCCCACTTGCCCTGCAGCAAGCAGAAGCCTTTGATCTCTCTTCCTATTTTGAAGTAATTAATTACCACAGAATGGTATGGTTAAAGTCAGTTGTTCACCAAATAAAATAGATGACTGCAGTGTTTTCTGCCAATTTGAGGCTAGTTCTTAAATGACAAACCCTTGGAGGCAAGGCAGAAGGAAATAATTTCTTTTGTAAAGGAGATTTATTGAAAATAGCAAAAATGTAAAGAAAATCCTCTCTCTAAGTACCAGCTGTGCATGTCCAATTGATTTCACAGATCTATCATCTTTTCTCACCTTTCTCTCCCCTCTGATGAAGTCACAACTAAGAAGTCTCCTACCTTGATCCAAACACATGGTGAAAAATCTAGGAGAAAACCGTTCAAGTAGATGCAGCTTGGCATAAAGGCCTGCTATTAATGAACTGTCACTAGAAACATAGCTTTCATCTCCTGCAGGGTCAAAATGCTAAAGGTACTCTTTTGCTCAGAAACATGGTCTTGACTGAGCTGACAGAACCCTGGGAAATTACATTTCTGTGGAGTTCAAAAGTAATGAGTAACAAGCTCAATAGCCTACTAGCCCAATAGCCAGGTTGGTATATTCTGGCTGCACCAACACCCCCCAGTCAGCAGAATTCAAGCAGAGCCTAGTGTGCTTGCCTCTGTTGAGATAATGGCTTACCTTGACAGCTTATTCCATGGATATATTATAACACCTCATGATTAAGGGAGGAAGATCAGCTTTCTTTCCAGAACAGATCCCACACAAGGCAGCATGACTAGCAAGGAGGAACCTAAGGCACAAGAACAGATACTATTCATGGTAGGCTTGTATCAGTGAGGAGAGAACACAAGAGGCTCCCCTCTCACTTAAACAGTTAAGAAGAGAGTATATCCTCTCACATTGTCTCACTCTTGGTCTGATATGTAGGTCTAACTTATTCAGGCTCAAGACAGGAAGTACCAGCACAAAGTTGACAGGCAGCAGAGTGTTTCTCCAGACTATCCAGGCCCTGATTTTTGCTGCTGAGTTGTAACGACATGTGGTAAACACCCACCTTCCTGTGTTGCACTACTGTAAGCTGGAATCCCACTTACATTGCTAAGATAAATCAGGCCAGTGCATGTCCTCCTTCACAGCAGCAGAAAGTACAGGTATACAGCCTTTGACCAGGACTGAAAAAATTAACGCAGTCTTGTAAATGTATTTTGTCTAAACAGGCTTGAGGGCCCAGGATGTGGCAGTTCTAATGTTTGGACCATTATCTCTTTTACTGTATAAATTATATTCTTTGCTGCTGCCACTGGCCAAAAGATCAAATTATAGTGCTGTATGCGTTCCAACCCCCTATGTAAAAAAATGCACACATTAGCACTTAGCTACCAGTATGATGTGAGTCTCAGTGATTTTACACTCACAGAAATAATGTAGTAACATACTTTAAGCTAAAGTACAGGTCCCATCCAAGTTTCTCGGCAACTTTCTCTTTTCCCAGCTTCCCACTATTCAGGTTCTAACTGCTTAATCACTACCCCATGCAGCATCTCTAGGGAAACCAGAGGGACCTCAGCTGAAAGCAAATCCTTATAGCACCAACCACAACAGCTGGTCATGATAGCCTACTGAACTAAGTGCTCCTGGCTTCAAACCTTCCTGTTAATAATGGTCCTTTGGGGGTTTTCTACTTGCTTCCTTGTTTGGGTGGGGTGATGGACTAAGGTGGCTGTCGCCTGTAAGTGCAGGCAATTGCAACAGCACATACTTCTAGTCAAATGCTTTTCATGTGATAACACTGTGCTATGAAATTCAGTGCAATGTGCTTCATAATCAAAGTGAACTGAATATAATGTATTTTATTTGCACAAGGGACTGCTTTTCATCTCTCTCCCACTGCCATCTGCCCCAATGTTCTATCAAGGATTTTCAAAAACCCTGTGTTTTCCTTTTTCATAACATCTCAGACTTCGATGACTGTGCCATCATATTAAAAGCACCCACCTTGGGAGAAGCACTAACTGCATTAGAAATGCGGAGTTGAGGTTCAGCACACACGATTTCTAATTCCAGCCTTGCCATTGCTTTACAAATTCTAGCAAGTCTTTGAGACATGCTTGAAAAATTATCTCCTCACTGTACACAGATAAAAATTTACTAAAAAAGCCTTCTCTCTTCATTTGGAGATCTACAAAAGAAACTTTTTTTTTAAATGACACATTGGTTCCAGATTTAAGAACTGGAAGAGAGGGGAAGGGGGTGGGGAAGGGAGTGGAGGAAAAAGGGGAAAATGAAATAAAGCAGTACTACAATTTTAATCCAAAGTTTCCAAATGGAAAAGTGCCAGGATTACATTAAAATTACTTTTTGAGTAAGAAAATAAGATTTTCCTTCTAAAACTTGTATTTTCATCTAAAAAGATATCTTCAAATAGTTTTCAATCCCCATATATCAATGTTTAAGTTCAATAGAGGTGTTGGCATGGAAGAAAAATCCAGGGTGGATAATGCTTTAGTTCCAGGTCTTTCAGAGAATTTTTCTCCCCTTGCCAACACAGGGACTGGTGGGGGAGGGGCTTGGCCTGGCCTGGCCTGGCCAGACCGATCGGGGCTGCGAGTTTTGGGTGGCAGTGCCACTGGGAACACCCTGGAAAAGGGAGTTGCTTCCAAGGTGGGCACTTCCTCTCACGTGGCGGCGGGAAAGAGAAAACCCCCCAATTGTGTGGGTAGTTGAAGGAAGCTCCCTTCGGATCGTTACCCCCACTCCACGCATGCTGTGCTGTTTTTCTTCAGAGGGAGAGGGAGAGAGAGAGAGAGGAGTGCAGTCAGCGCCAGCTGGACTTTTCTGTGGACTCTCTGGGCTCCCCCCGACCCCAGCCGGTGCCCTTGTCGCATGAGGAGAGTCTCTGCACTGCCCAGGAGAAGGATTTCAACCTGTCACTTGTGACTGTCATTCCCCCACATGAGTTTTGCTTTCCCTCAGGATCATTACCTCTCTCCCTGAACACCATTTTTTTGGAGCCCAGATGGATCACTGGGGAGTGACTTTTCACCACTTCTGTCCCTCCTACCCCCACCCTGAGGTGCGGCAGCGCCATAAGGAGAAAAATAAGACTGAACTCATTTGAAGGGTTGGATTACAGCATTGCTGTCTGTTCTGTTCTGTGTTTGGTTCTATGTATATTTGCAGTTGAGAATTGTTATCTTTACCTATAAAATTTCCACACCACACCACACCACCCCCCTCCCAAATTAAAGTCTATTAAGTGCAAAGAGTTGTAGTGATTTTCTAGTGGGAGATAGCCCTTATAAACATCTTAGTCTTCTTTTAAACCAACACAGTCCTGCAATAAGTACTCTATTTACACTGTTGTAGGCTTCTGTTTGTTGGGTTTGTTGATAAATGAAGGGGAGGAGGTAGAATTGTGAACTTCATGCTGAGTACTTATTGCTAAGTTGATAGATTATAATGAACTAAATATGAGGTATGATAGAAAAAGCCCTTAGACTGTGCCTGTAACTTTTTTTACCAAATTAAGAAAATTGACTACGATCACCTTCAAAATAGTTCCCTTTTGAGGTGACACACAACTGCATACAACGCTGCCAATGTTCAAAGCAACTCCGCAGATCATTTTCTGAAAAGCTGTTGAGGATCTTTATTGGTTTTGCTTTCACGTCTTCTACCAAGAAAAGAATGTTCCTCTGAACACTGACTTGAACTTTGGGATCTCTTCACTGTAATCCTCAGTCAATAACTGAAACATTTCTGTCACAGATTTCTTCAGTTTCTCAAGTAACTTGATGTTAAATCGCTGTTCACTCTTACACACCAACATTTTGTGACTGAGGGTAAGAAAACATCTGTCTGCTCATACTGAGTGAAGCGATTGAGTTGAGCCTTGTCTCATTGTGACAGATTAGAACATGTTCTATAACCATCTCTTTGTTTCTCCCTTCCTATTTTTGGTTCCCAAGCTATAGAACCAATCTCATGTTTTGGTGTTTATTTGGGGTGGTTTTTTTTTTTGGTCTGGCCTCATATGTTAAAGTCCCATTTACTTAATACTATGGACAATGAGAGAATGTATTTGCTAAACAGCCTTTCTGTCTTCTCAGACACTCGGCAGATTACAGGAATGGAATTTCAACAATCACTCATCTTTTTCTGCCAAACTTCAACAACATGCTAAGCTTACAAAAGACATAATGAAATAGAGTTTGATCCTGCTTACCAAGGCTTATAAAGTAGGCCCTTTCCATGTCTGTTCAATTACAGATAATAATTGAAGGCATTAATCACATATTTACAACAAAATTTTTCACAGTTAGAGACACCCTGCAAATCCAACATACACCCACCTATTCATGTTGCTGTGGCTATACTCTTCTTGGTCAGAAAGTTATAAACCAAACTTAAATAATGAATGTATTTTCACATTTAATGGGCTGGGTTTTCAGGCTAGCACAGCAACTCATTGGCAGTGACCCTCTCAAAACTTACATTTTTCCTTACTGCTGTTGGAGGGTCTAGGAGCTATCATCCCCAGCAAGCTTAGGAGCATGCTCACTGCTAAAATAAAAAATGAATTTGAGTTGTTCTCAGTCACACTATCCACCATGAAGTATGGAAAGCTATTTTAAGCGATGTGGTATTCTCTTATTCTATCAAGTTAACCCCAACACTGGGGAACGTACTTTGTCCTGTATCAGCTGAATTAGAAACTAAAGTTTTAGACAGTCAGCAATGTCTAAGTCACTGCTCAACTTTGCTGGCTGAAAGACAAGGGAAGTTTAAACTTGCAGATCTAGCCCTGGACACAAAAACAGAGGCACAAGGATGTCAAATACCATTTTAAAAAGAAATCTAAGAAGGTGAAATAACAGAATTAAGTGAGGTAACAGAAAAGGTCACAAACTGAATACCCAGGTCCCTCAAGTTTCCTGTAAATAAGACTAGGACACAGCATTAGGTATATGTTTCCAGCAGTGTAACAATGGAAGACCTTGCAAAAGCCAACATTTTCAGGAATATCCTGTAACTGTTAATAATCTTTCTTTTAGCACTCAGTCTTTTAAAGCCATCTTCATCAAAAAAAACCAAGCGTTTCCCATGTTGTAGAGCCTTACGCCAAGAGCAGATGAACTCATGTTTTCCACTACTTTTGTTTATCCATTGTACAGGTGAAACTAGTGTGATACAACTTTTTACTTTTCAGCCCTTTAAAACAGCAAGTTACAGGTGCAAAACAGGAGGCCAAGTCAGAATCACTGCAACGAAGTTGCACAGACATTTGTATTTTGATAAGCCTTTCTTCTCTGCCTTTATCCAGAGAGGAAGTGGCAAATATTGCACCCTCGAATACTGCCATTTTCACAGGACTGCTCTTAGGATTTATACTTCTCTCTACGAACAACACAATGCCTCCAGCTGGAATGGGGAGAAAGCATTCAACAAAAGTAAAGGAAAGGCAATTCATCAAATCCAGAACACTTAATGGAAATTGCCTGTTTTAGGACCGCTGAAGTACTGCCGCAGTTTACATGGGGTTTCACTGGTCTCCAGCAGCCTTCCTGCTAAGACACCAGGGAGCCTTAAAGGCCATACATAGAGAGAGCCATACAACAGGTGGCAACACTGAGCCTACTTGGGTCCTTGTCTGTAGGTCACTGGAAGGGGTCACAAAGTGTTGGGATGCAGGGCAAGCTTTGCCCCTGCTTGAAATGGAGTGGAATCATAATCCCCAATGGCCCTGTGTTAATCTCTTTCTCCTCATTTTTAAAAAAAAAATACTGTGAAGCAAATAAATAGTACCCGGCTTTCACGGGACCTTCCAGAAAACAAAATTGTTGATTACTGCAGAAGATGTTCAGATTGCAAAGGGCAGATTCAGAAGGAGAGAAGGGGACCTGCAGGGACAGCAGGCTTTTCTCCTCCATTTGTTCTGCACTCGCCACGGCAAGCTTCACATCGCAGAGCATTTGTACCCTTCCACATCCACATCATGCTGCCTGGAGCCCTGCACTGTCAGCTACACTAAGCAGACATATGAGAGCCTCATCTGCTGCTGACAGGCTCCACAGGAAGATTCCCGTTAGCAACAGGGGGCTCTCACAGCACTACTTACATTAGCCCCCCAGCTCTGCCTTGTGAAAGGTTTTCAGCTGCTGTGGAGATAATCAGTTATGTCTCTGGTAATACCATATTTCACAGCTCCATTTGCTATAGAACATAAAGAAAAGGTCTTACAGAACACAAGTTTTTTCTTCAGAGTCTAGAGAAAGTCACTAGAATCTCTCCTTTGTGCTGTTTCCTCAGGACAAGGCTGTTTTATTTAGCACTGAACAGCAGCCAATGTGAGTTCATGTTCAGTGACAAGCAGAAATCAGTGAAGAAAAGCAGCAAAGAGGGGCGGGCAAGGTGGGAGAGAAGCCCATGTAAATTGGATTGAAAACCTTGGGAACTTCCTGAAGTTTCTCTGCAAGGAGATGAGATCTGACAGAGAAACTACCCTTTATTTAGAAAGGATCTGTCACAGGCTGTCACCTGTCTTGGAAGAAATTACACACACTGTACCAAACAGAAACATTGTCAGGGCTTAGTTTAAGTGCACATGTACATGGCAATAGTAGTTGTGTCCTATATAATATCCCCATCACTAGGCAAGACATTTACACATTACTTGAAAGTTTTCCTTTCCCCTATGGCAAGTCCACACTGAAATCTATCTACATGGCAAAAACGCTTCCTCCAGCATATGTTTCCAAAAATCATTATGAGTTTGACTGAGATACTCACAGTGTTTTCCATTTTTCTAAGTGTCCTACTCCTGAATTCCTGTGAATACATGAACAAAAGTCGTGTGGCTATAAAAAATAATGTATAAATTTACACAAGGAGAGCAAAAACATATTTTTCTATTAAAAAAAATCCATGTTCTTGCAACTTCTTCCTGAATATGTATAGGCAAAGAACAGCTGAGGTGTGAACACTGCCATTTGGCAAGGGAAAAGAACAGAGCTCTTAGAGAGCACTGTCATACATGGCTTATTTAGACAAAGGTAAGCAAACTCTTTACTATGAAGCCAGTCTCACAGCTGAGGTACACAGGAAGATAAAAGATCTTTCCTCCTTAGATTACAAGGCATGCACTGAAGTCACCTAGGAAGTTTTGAAAATCATTATCTCCATATCTGACTAAGGAAACTCAAGAGAAAAATCAAGCCAAAGAATACAGCATGCATCCAAAAGCTCTTTTGAGCACTCTTTTACTAGCAGCCCAGTGATTAATATTTGATGCTTATTTTTCCTATGTCTTTCCTGTTCTTCTGTTGTTTTGCTATTTGCTAGTCCTTGTTCCTTGCAGATATATCTCCACACATGACACAGAAGTAGCACCACTTCTTGTGTGTGCAGACCAGGATGGCTGCAGCCACAGCTGTTCAGGGAGAGCATGCAGCCAGAGCACAGAGGGGTTAGCTGCTTTGGCACAAAAGGAACATCCACAGCTACTTCCAATAACATAACAACTCAAAACACAGGTTTGCAAAAATGGCTAGAAAGCATCTTTCCCTTGTTGTTTTTTTTTTTTTTCCTAAATAATATCTTCTTTTTATGTCTCCTACTTGGCAACAGCCGTAGTCAGTACCAGTCACTTGATTCTGGTCAGAAAGGAGAAAGGTTCCTATACAGATTTACTTCATGGCAATTCACATCACCCTACAGCATGATGACTTTGTGGCAGCAGCAGAAATAAATTATTTATTTGTCTCCAGTACTACTGGCAAAAGAAATAACTACGAGATCTGAGTTCCACAAGTATTATTTTATGTAAACCCAGTATGAAGTTTCCATTGGCTCTAACTTAAGTCAAAGCCACTGAGTGACTGGAGTCTTGCTAAAGGATAGAAAAAAAATTCTTTTAACAACAGCACAAAGTCTGAGGGCCTACTTTTCAGCAGACTTTTATACCAGTGCTAACTACTGTTTGATGTAGGTTTTGGCACACTAAGGTGTAGTGTAGTTAGAAGACCGATCTGCCAGAATGTAGCGATTTATCTAAGGGCTTTCTTGCATCCGCAGCTGATAGAAACGAGAAGTCACAAAGTCTAAGAATTGAATAATAGAGCTGAGTTTGAAAGAAAAAAAATCAATGTTTTCTTCCAGACTTAGGACAAATGTTGACACTCTTTTCAGAAGTAAACAAAATTGCAATTTGGTGGTGGCAAAATATTTAAGCCTCTTTGGCATTAAGCTCTGTTTGCCAGTAAACTCAGTCACCTCTTGTTTTCAAGTCTTTCCTAGACCAGAGCCTTAGCAAAAGCAAAAACTCAGGCAACACACTCCCAGAGACGGTCTTCTTGAAACACAGCTCAGTGCTATTGAATGCAGTGCTGTATTCAGAAAAAAAGGAAAAAAATCAAACCCAAACCAAAACCAAACAGACCTTCACTGAAGAGAGAATGCACATTGCCCTTGAGGAACCATAACTCCTGTAAACATGTGAACTGACTGGAAAAATAAGCCAAGATACCAGCATTAGGTCATGGGATAAAAGCTGGTCTGCACACACATAAAAGAACACAGATGTACAATGGTGGGACGCACATATTACAGGATGCAGACAAAAAGCACTTGAGCCTTGCAGAGGACTTATTATGGCATGTTTAGGAGAGGAATCAAAGGCAAGGAAAAGGATAGATCTAGGTGATTTGGAGAGGAGCAACTGTGGGAAAACGGAAGGGGATAAAAAGGACCAATCTCTTACTAACAGGTCTGCTCTGTACGTTTGTCTGGCAACACTCTCCACTCAGTCACCAAAGTTTGTTTTATTTCTCATCAAATTCAATTTCTATCATTTTTGCTGGTGAGGGATCATCTTTTTTTTTGTGTACATGTGTGCATATGGTGGCCTGCAGTGCCAGCAATTGGAAAGACGAGTGAGTGAACTTAAGTATCAGCAACTAGAGTGGCACCTTAGATCCCAGGGGCTTGTGAGTCCGAAGTGCCAGCACCTGGAGTGAGCAAGGGTCTAACTCCCCAGTGATTCCAAAAGGCATATCCTTTTGGAATACATCCTGAAGACAAGCATCGTTTTGATATCACTGTGTTGTCACAAGATATTACTTGGACGTACCTACCTACCTCCAAGGAGATGAAAGGGAGCTGTACAATTTAACTTGCATTTTGCTAAGTCAGGGTCTTTAAGCACTTGATTGCTTTCAGGGAAAATAAGGATTCAGATCTCGAGGGCAGATTCCACATCACAGTCTTTCCCCTTATGAATCTTATGAACATGCAGTCAGATATTATCAGGTGCTCAAGTTGCCTTCCTTGAGAACAAAATAGTACATAGCCATATAGAGCTGTCAATATCTGACTCTTCATGTGAAAAAAAGCACAGCTAATTGATACCATGAAATATTCAAATCCACTATAAAATATTTTAAACCTTTTATTTTTGACATATCAGAAGAGTAATCAATTAATGCACCTATAGGGAGAAAATATATTTTTTTTACTTTTAATAAAAAATAACCAAAATGTAATATTTTATTCATGTAAAATAACACTGGTTTTCCATTTGGATGAGGGGGGAAGTCTTATATGTGATCCATTCTAAGTCATTTTTTATTATTATTTTTATTTTTAGTTTGGCAGCTGAACCTAAAAATCAATTACTTGTACAGTCCTGGATGACAGTTAAAAAAGCAGTTTCTAATCCTATGTCAGTTAAGACTCTTGCCATAAGCAGCAAGATCCTCTGACTGACATGCAAACCAGTGGCTTTCAGAACAATTTGACAGCTATTTTTCTTTAGGCTTTTTTTTCTTCTTTCTTTTCTTCCTTGTTTGTTTTTTTAAAAAAACAAGTAAGTCTCTTATTATCATTTACACACAGCAATACTTCTCTCCATTACAGTAGTTGAAAACCCACTTGTTTAATTAAGCTTTAGGCTGTAAGCCTTCTGTTCTCTCACTTCAACGGTCTTAGGCATGGAAGCATAGTCTGTGTAGATTTTATTTTACATATCACCAGGTTGCTGACTTCTTAACCAGATTACCAGATAGAAGGCATTCTAGCAAGGCCTTACTTATATCAGTCAAGGGGGAGAAGCCAGCCTGCTTCTAGTTAATACACATAACAACATTATTCTCCTAATAACTGAAAAAAGAATGCTACAGTGCTTTTATGGAAGGAATGCAAACACCAACAATTATGCAAATAGGTAGCAAAATCAGTCATGACCCTCAGAAGAAGCTGACAACATAAACAAGGGTAGTGCTAGATGCACTTGCCTAAGGTTACCCAGCAGTTCACTGAGTCAGAAGCAGAAGCAACAACCCACATTTCACAGTCCCTGTGACTATTTATACTGGACTCACCTAGTAGAATACAAGTGGATTTTATTTTCTACTTGTAATTAATAAAGAGAAGAAGAAAGGAAGCAATATTTCATGCTTCTGTTTTGTTTGACATATCTCACATATGCCTTTCTGTCTTATGTGGTTTGATGACTGAGCTATAGTGATGTTTTAGGATTACCCCAGTTAGTGCTATGAAAGAAATTAAAGCAAAGTGACAAGAATATTGTTAGGGGGGACTTGGGGATTTTTGTGGTGTGGCTTTATTTTGGTCTGGGTTTTTTAACATAAGGACTCTTCACGCCTGTCTTGAATCATATACAAAATTGTGGAACATTTTACACTTAACACTTGTACTTTGCCAGGCTTTTAGGAATAGTCATGCAGTAGCCATAAGGGAAAAAAAAATAAAAGGACCATAGTTGCACCAAAATAATTCAGCCAGGTATAGAAGGAGATAATTATCACTATTACATGGCACAGACAACTCTGAGCCCCAGGGCTGCCAGACAGAATCAAGGCATGGGCTATTCTGTGTGCTCTGTTTACCGTTATCTTTTGCTGCACTTCAAGATTTCACTGTGCCAGGCCCACACATAGTATATCTCTGCTTTAGACATCACAACCACAAGACAGCAAGTGAGCCAGGAATGCACCCGTAGGGGAGGGAAGGCAGAGGATAAGACAGGATGGTAACACAGCCTCTTTTCATTAGCACTGCCCAGTAGCAGCATGATACTGATGCAGTTGTATTCCTCACCCCAAAGCACCTTCCTCTGCGTTCCGACCAGGCAGCAATTACATATGATTGGAAGCAAGTGCAGGCCAAAATATTCTCTGTGTGAGTCTCAGATCTCAGGAGTTTGACTGTCATATGAACCAGTTTTCTTTACAAAAAAAGCAGGGGTTCAGAAGAAACCCTATAAGTATTATGTGGCTTAGAGATAAAATACTTGGTCTTGAGAGAAGTGAGGGAAAGCAAAAATTTTTTTCCCCATCCCTTCATAATTTTTATCCTGTCCTCTTTCTGGCAGTTTTATTTCTTTAATTCAAACTCTTTGCAATCTTTTACTAATGCAGATCTTATGACTCTATTTTCATTCAGTACACTGTACATTGTAAGTGTTTTTCCATTACCATCAATAAATGTAAGCAGACGTTAACAATTTTCATCGAAATTAAGCTATAACAAAACAAAATTTTATTCAACAAATCATAATGGACAAGATACTCAAACACAGATAAGACAGCACACAGTAGGCCAGTCAACATTGATTAGCAGGTTTGTGAAATATATTTGCAGTAGACAGAAATTAAAAATAAGTTGTCTTAGTTGAAGCGCTTTATAATTTTCATGATCTTAAAAAAAGGCAAGGTAGGAGCAATGTGTTACTATGCCACACACGCTTGCATCTGAGCACACAGAGTACAGATTTGGTGTGCTATAGATGTACAGTTAGAGACGAGGGATCTGATATCCATTAAAACCACACTCCAACGCAAGAGATAGCAGAAATGTAAAGTGCGACTTCTGCAACCATGGAGTGCAGGGCATCTCAGTCCTTGTAAGGAGAAGTGATCCAAGAGCATCTGTCAGACCAACATTCAAAGGCTGCGCTGCAAGAGCCTGCTGCAAAGCAATTTCCTACCTGCTTTATAGCAAGGGAAGAGATGAAGCCCTGAGAAGCATCATGATACCCACTTGCAACCAGCTCTTCAGTCCCTCTCTGCCCTTGTTTCTTACCGTTCAGACCATACTTTGCACTGCTTGGCAAATGAGCTTTTGGGTACTCAGCTTTGCAGCTTGCAGGATATAGAAATCATCCATCTCTGCTCTAGGTTTTTACCTAGGCAATTTTCAGAAACCTGAATTTGTACTGATAGGAAAAGGTAAATAAATATGTGGTGGCAATTAAGAGAAAACCTTTGATTTCTCTCCCTTGAAAAAAGTTCCTAAGTATTCTTAGGCTAATAATAAAAAAAGCCAAGAAAAGCAATCAAAGGTAACAGAACAGTTTCTATGTAAAGAATACTCAATTAGAGTACGACTCTTCAGCCTGACAAAAGGGATGGGGTAATGGAGTGAATAAATAAGAGATTTGGAGAATGGAATTATAGAGAAAAAACATTTGTTCATAATTTCTTCCAATAAAGACATGAAGGGACGCTGGGGAAACCCAGAGGTTCTAGAATCAAAAGCAAGTAAGATGAGGTGGTTCTACAGCTGTATATAACATAGTCATGAAACTCCCTATCACTTTTCGCTCACACCTCAAGCAGCAGCTTCACAAGCCATCCACTGTGCCACCAAAGCTTCTCTGCTATGAAACCCTTGCTCACAGGGGCATCAGGAAACCTGCAGAGGCCAGATAAGCCAGTTGCTGAGGCTGAAGCTATGTCCTATGTAAGCAGGTAAAGACTGAAACAATCATACTTCCCTTCCATATAGAACAGACCTGCTGATTAAAGAACTCCTTTTCTCATAGAGACAGTTTATTTTACACCTTAGGCGGAAACACACACTCCACTGCCCTCCGTAAGTGCAACAATGCTTCTGCATTTACACAGAACAGCACAAGCACCTTAGCATGACTGGCCCTGTTACACTGAAATGACATTTTCAGTTTGGTCAGAGGACAGATATTTCCTTAAACATTCTGGTTGCTCAAGTGTACCCTCTAAGAAAGTTTACACTTGCAGACAAATTAATGCTTTTCATGTTCTTTCCTTCTAGACACAGAGACTACATTTTCAGACTCAGTCTTCTCTCCTTGTTTCTAATCCCGCTCATTCCCCTCTGCACTTCACCCTTCAACAGTGTCTATTTCTACTCCCTTCATCACACACATTTTGGCCTTCCTGACAATCTGCAATCTGCCCAATCACAATCTAAATTTATCTGAATTAACTTTCTAGTAGCAGTTGGGAGAACACTACAGCAAATGTTTCAGTCACATCTACATGTGTGACAATGCAGCTGGCACTACTGTTAAACAGGTAAAACTGAAAAGATTAGGACTATTATTTCAGCTATTGTTTCCTCACCTATGTCATTCCCCTTTAAAACAAAACAAGAAAACCACATACATATGATAGACTATACTCATGGCAGTGTCCCAGTTCTGTTATACTCAGAATTACACTGAATGTGGATTGGATCCTTTCTGTTCTTTTTATTTATTTCTGCCATCCCTTCACTGAATGGGATCAATTAGAATACAGGTTCATAAGGATAAAGCATATTAACTCATTTAAGTATGTCAATACTACTTCATTCATATGTTGGTAGTGCTTTCATTCAATGGGTACTAGAATGTATTCTTAAATATTTTGCATCTCCGTATGAAATTCCAGGCAATATCCGAGCAATTCCCAGGCTGATAAGCTTGACGTTGATTTAAACATAGTAGAAGCTCGTATGAAAAAGTTAGCAAGATAAAATATAGTCATATTGTTGGTATTTTTTACAGCCAGTGAGGACTCTAAAATATTTGATTTAGCCTCACATGGCAATACAGAAAAATATGTACCTTTCCAGCTCATAAGTTGGTAACTGCAGCTGTAGAGCACAGAAAAAAAATCTAAGTGGGAGACATTCAATAACACAGTATCTTTTTCCTTCAGATCATTATGAAATCCTCACAGGTAGGATTCACGTTTTACTGAAAACTGGAAGACTTGTTAATAATAATGACCATAGGTCTGTTATACAGACAAACTTGTTCTTGGAATAAGATGATTCATATGAGTGGTAGGGATTGTTAAACCAAATATATTACAAAATATCTTGGATGTAAAGATGTACTTGTAAGATAGGGGAGGAATGTGAAACCCTGAAATACAGTGCCACAGAGTGAATGATTAAGGACCATAAACAGAAAAGGAAACAGAAATTCCCCATAGTTAAGGCTTCTGCAATCTTACTGCCAGGTCTTCAAGCAGGAGGTATGAGGCAGGACTGAGAAAGCAGCCGGAGAATTACCTGAAATGCTTTGTGTAGACCAGGTGTCCTTACCCAAGGAGAAAGGAGAGACAAGTAATACCACATCAGAAGAATTTTAAATAATTTTAAATAATAAATAAGTTAAGGTCTAGAAAAAGCAGAAAAGAAGAAACAGTCTCTCCTAAATGTCTGCATGAAGAGATCCCTATGAAAGAAAACGTCAATGAAGAAACCGAGGTCTAGAAACTGAAAATGGACAAATCCAGCTTTAATATTAAAGTATACAATTTAATTTTTGATCATTTACTATTTCAATAACTAATCCAGGGCTCACTGGATGTGCTTCTGAAGTTGCACCTTAGCTCAAAACAGAAAGCGCAAACATGATGCAGGCACCATAATGAAACATAGATCTCCCGGCACCACAAAACAATGGTGGAATTTTTGGGACCCGTTTTCAATAGAATCAAGTTTTAAAAAAGAAACTAATCTGTCATTTATAAGATTGCAAATAAGACAAT
Organism: Tapera naevia; assembly: GCA_033556795.1. NCBI lineage: Eukaryota > Metazoa > Chordata > Aves > Cuculiformes > Neomorphidae > Tapera > Tapera naevia. Next base: position 1,999,207 of record JAUMJJ010000175.1, on the reverse strand, counting down.
GTACTGCTTTCATTTATTTTAATTCACGTTATTTAAGCTTAATGCACCCTGTTGGCAGTTTTGCACTACAGAACCGACATCATAACAATCTACCATACCATTTGAAACTGAAAGTTCTCTGCTGATTTGGCACTCCAGTGAAAGTTACAGTGAGGGCACTGAAGGCCCTCCAAGTCAGATATTGTAAGGAGCCTACTGTGGGAGAGACAGTCCCATATATCATTACTGAAGCCAACTCTTCAAGATAGATGGCCAAAAAATAATACAGATGATCTCACTTTTTATTGTGCCCGGTTGTAGCCGAAGCAACCCAATCCTAAAAAGCTTAGTGGCGATATCAACAAGAAAGTGAAGTCTCTGAAGGCTTCTCTGAGTCAGACCACACTATAATAAAAACCAGAGAATAAAACTTTATTTGAAGATTTTCAAGCTTCCCAAAAGTTTACTTTTTCTTTTTTCCCTCAAGTGAACACCTTGAAACACACCAGCTTCATACCCCAACCCCCCTTATTGCTAGGCCCTCATTGCAGTTCAAAAGCCTCATTTTTCCTGGCTACCCTGGCTTCTCCTTGCATCTACCCAGCATAAGCGGTAGCGTCCCTGAAGTATCTGCTACAGTTGCCAAAGAGGATATCTGATAAAAGATGACTCTTTCCCTCAAAGACAGCGACAAGAAGATTTTACTGCCCTTCTGGATCTGAGTGACTGATTTTGATGTTTCAAGCCAAATACATCCTCAATTTAGCTCTCATAGACTGCACTCGTGTGTGAAGAATCCTAGATGTGGATAATCAGGCTAAAATAATCCCATGCCAAAGATTTACACTGGATCTGTACGTGTTGAGGAGAGTTACACGTGCGTTTTGAACGTGATCCCCATGAAAAGACAAGAACTGTCTGAAATGGCAAACTGGGGTTTCTGAAAAGAAAACCACTTGGCATTTGTTTTTATGACAACTTGTCCCAGACTTCTTGGTTGGATCAGCTTTCCCCCTGAGAAGGGAATATTCAAACAATCAGCAAAAACATGACAAATACAGAAAAGATCGTTCAGAGCTCTCTTGACTACATTTCAACACCAAATGTTCATTTCGAGTGTTTTATTTTCACCTCTGTTACATTACACATTAATGTCTTAGATCAAAAATATGATGAACAAACTATGCCATGCTGCCAATTTTTATTTTGCTTTCCTATTTTTGAACACAGTTTCTGAAGTTTTATCTTCTTACCCGAACTGAAGACAAATCCTTCAATTGGGGAAATGCAAATTCAACTGTAACTTTTGTTGAATTAAGAAGATAAAAGAACAAGTATTTCTTAGCATTCTCACTAAATGCTGGTTATATGCTGAGGTCAGAAGGAGCAAATGGGTTTAGCTGCTTTACTAATAGCAATCACACTCCTTTAGGAAAAAGCGTAGCAAATTTTGGAAATTCTTCACTTAAAGATGCCAATTCAAACTCACTAGAAACTCAGAGCCTGCACCTTACATACCAGGTATACTTCAGAATGTGCAGCAGACTTTTTTTTTTAGGCATTTCAAGAAGTTGAGATCTAATTCCTGCACAACTCCCTTCAGTAATTTGGAAAACATCAAGCAGATTGTAAGGTTCTGAAACAGAAAATGTATGTGTTAGGAAATATTATAGACTAAGGTATATTAAATGAGACTGTTCACAGTCGTGATAAATCCTGCAACAGCTATAGCAAATGGGAAAACAGACTTGTACTATTCAGCTACCTCAACAATTTTCTTACTGTTGCTATAATAGCGCTTATGCATGTTTGCATTTCCTAGCATTTTAAAAAGCCAAAATTTGAGGTTCCCAAACTAGCAAGCTGGCTCACCAGCAAACAGATTGGCACAAGTCACATGGAAAGGCCTTTCAGTCTAACAGAAGCGTTCAAGAATCAAGAAAGCAACACTGTGGCATTTGCTACAACCTAGTTAGAGCGGGCTCAGCAAAAGCTTTAAAAATCTCTTGCTCAGAAATCTCAAAAGGAATATAGTCTTTCTCTGCAGGGCTTCATACTCAACATAGAGAGACTCTGTCCATCTACTGTTACCTTGATTTTGGAATCCCAATACAGTCACAGAACTCCTTCCTCAGCAAAACCAAGATGCCAGCGATGCAAAACATGCCATAACTCAAAGCAAATCAGTGCTGACTTCCTTGTGGGATCAGAGATGTTAGTGAAGAACTCAATTCTTTGTTATCTCCTGCCTCATTCCACACATTTCTTAGAAGAAAAGGCACATGCTAGCTAGTGAATGTGCAGACCAGGAAGGTAGCTGCAGCATCTCAGCAGCAAAAGACTGTAGCTCAGCACCTGATAGAAGCTGCCACGACAGACTTAGAAAGACAATTAATAATCTCTAGCAGTGCAGCAACCAAGGCTGGCTGTGAAAGCATCCTTTTCAAGCTCATGTGCGCTGAAGGACTGGTACTTAGTACGCTGAGGTAATGCTAGATGGGCACAACATGGAACAGTACTTCATACAGCAGACTCACAGACCAGGGGCAGAGCCACGTGCCTGACCTCAGCACGGAGCTGGTGCAGTCTGCTCTAGCTCTGCCAACTGACCCCAACAAGGATCAGAGTTAGCTCCACCGCTAGGACTCAAGGGTACAATACCAGTGCTCTGCTAAGGCTGCAATTTAACCTTCTTAGCCTGTCCAAGAGCAATCACACACTGCTGGGTGTGAAGCACAGCTAGTTCTTAAAATGCCCTTGTAGTTTGTTTTGACTTTAAGAAATTCAAAAAGAAGCAAGTATCACCTTCCATATTGTCGTGATAGGCTAGTATTTCAGCGACAGATATCAGATGAAATTCCTTGGCTTTCATCAAAGGGCATATATAAACAACAATGTATGGGAGGTCCAACTGTACACATCTAGGAAATTAAAACAGTCCCTTGAATGGGGTATGTAGATATATACAAGTGAACAGCCTGTGGAATTCATAAACGTTTTCAATGGAACAAAACAGCAGTTTTTCCCAAAGAGGGATATAGTAGGGGGAGAGGTTAGGATTTATCTGTCTAGAGCTTATTTCACTGCATAAATACTAACGTCATTTACTTCCCTGAAGGTCGTTTTTCACTCTTTTCCTATGCAGATCGAAGAAGACAGTGTTCCCATCATGCTTCACCTTGTTTTCTTTCTGTCTGAACCTCTGCTGTCATTTCCACACAACAAATTGGATTACAGTTTTCCTTCTCTCAGGCATATGGTAGTTATATTTTTTGATTTGTGTGAGCACAGCATGGGTTCGCTCCACTCTAGTAGCTGACCCATGTAAACCCATTTAGAAAACAGGTAGTGCCACTCCACAGTTCTTTTACTGAGAAAGAATAAGTTGTGCCTCTCGGTTCAGCAGGGAAGCAGGCCTGGGCTGTGATGTGGTCCACTAAGTAGCTTGTGGGCTCTGCTCGCATTCTCTAGTAGGACAGCCAGTCCAAGGTAAGGGCATTACTGCATTTAGACCAGGGGCCTCTCTGACTATGATCAAATAACCTTTGCAGTGAGAATGAGTGCTCATAAGGTATCAGAATTAAGCTGTTGGACACACTCCGGTACCTTAGGGGAGGAACTCTGTAGCAGAATTAAAAAGAAGCGAGAACTATTTCAGATAAGTTTTATGGACCCAAGGTCCTCATTCTGTTTCTCTACTCATCAGAAGAGAGGTTATTTCCATTCCTCACTTCTCCTCCAGCCAAACTACATATGTTTTGTAAACAGCTGTTTATTTATTGCACTTAACTGATTCTCCTAATTTTTAGGCCCATAAGTCATATGGAGGATGAGGAGGAAAAACATGTCTGAATTTTCTGAAGAAGAGACTAATATGTAGACAGAAGAATTAAAGGGAAGTACTCTTAGCACTACTGTTAGTTAGTCATACTGTATCAAGGTTAGCAGTCTGCCCTCCAACTCCATAGGAGAACACATATTATTGGTATCCTACTGTAACACAGCCTTCCTGTGAAATGCTTTCACACAGGAATTATGTGGGAAGCTGTATAGTATGAGTGCTGTGTTTTCTGAAAAGGTTTGAAGCTCCAGCAGTAGCTTCCATACGTCTCTTAGAAGCATTTAAAGCAATCATGAAAAAAGGACAGCAGCCTTCAAGTTCACATTTCTGTGCCGAGGTCATGGTTTTGCGTTTTAATGTTTTGCTTGGCACAAACTCTTTTCTGCCCTAGACCCATGACAACTGCCCATTTCTCTACCCGAAGCAATTAGCACCACTGCTGCCAGTGGGACATTATTGCACATAGCATGATAGAGCCAATTATTTTCAGCTATAAAATGGGTTTGCACAAACATACCATCATGCATCCTCTGTCACCTGCCCAATATTAGGTTTAAGTTACTTTTAAAGACAGCCCAGCCCTTTTTTTAAGCTATCAAAACCCCCATGGATGCATTTGATTTTGTTTAACTATCTGTCGGTTCTTGCATGCTCGGAAAGCTTAGTTTCACGTCTTCAGGAGGGTTTCATACAAAAGTAGTAGCTTTATGCTGAAGAGGTTTATTATAATCAAGCAGCAGTGTCTTTTATAAATTAAAACATCCCCACACATGCTAATTTAAACCATTAGCATGGCCTGTGGTTAGATGACATTATGTTGCTAATGGATCCACTGTGGAACATGACACCAGTTGTGCTGTCCACTGGGATTTAAAGCCATATAATACACATGTTTATTTCAACTCTGAAAGGCTCTACTAATGGCTTCAGCACTTTTGTGTTAAGTAATCAGCATTCTCCCCCTTTGGCAGTGAATACATATGTAATGCAATCCATGTTTTCCTGGGATAATTGGTCTTTCTTTCTTCAATCAGAGGTACAATGACATTTCAGACTAGATATTTGTTAGAGACAAGTTAGGTTTGCCCGTTGGCTGCTTCTAATTTACTTTGGATTTATATCTTTTAAAAGTCTTCTAGATATTTTCAACGTGGTTGTTCTTTTCACTGCTCATCTCCTTCCTCCCCGCTGTTTCACTTAAGTCTCATATTTGTCAGGAGTAAAATGAAAATTAATGCACTAAGGTTTTGGGGAAGATGTGTTTTCTTCAATCCCAACTGATCCAGGAAAAGAAATTCCAGTGGCACTGCTGCCATCTCAAATGGGCTGAACTGTCAATGGGACAGATGCAATTATTTACTATCAGCGAGTAACTATACTATGCAGTCTTCCATCTAACATAAAGCTTGCTTATCTGTAAAGCACGAAAGTGTTTCATTTGGTTATCAGTATTCCAGCACCCAGCTTTACATCTGCATTAACAGAGGATGCTTGTCACCAAACCAACCCTCACTATCAAAAAACATCAGCATGCAAGGGACAAGCGAAAGCGGGTGGCCTTCCAGATACTACATTCAGTCTTAGGAGTCCTAGTGAACTGAACGTTTTGTGATAGTAGCAATAAGAATTCGAATGTGCAAGAACTGATCAGCTGAGAAATGATCAGCATAGTCATGAGAGAAGACCTTATAGCATCTTACTGGTTATGTTTATTGTGTTACAGTTACGCAATGCTGTGGTTGCTGGAGTGGCTTCCAGGTGGTTTGAATCCGTTGCATAGGACTGTGATGCATTCCCATCTACCACACAACCAGAATTAAAGACTCTCAAAGGGTGTACCCAGTGTAAAACATGTTCAGAGTCATGGTCTTACTCCTATCAGTCAGCTGCAACAAATGGGTCACCAACCAAACCTCCAATGTGTAGCAGCCATTTAAAGAAGTAGCTTATGAGGAAGAAAAAATCTCTCTTGCTGTTCACTTTTTCCTTTATAATTTTTCAAAGTGGTTCATGATTCTGTTCAGATCACAAATAACACCAAACCAATGAAGTACTTTGCTGTGCTGGTTTGTTACCCTTCAAACTTATCCCAAACCTAAGGTCCATTTGATCTTCCCATGCAGCTGGGCACTGTGCTTTCAGTGAAATTCAGACACATCAAAGTTTGCCTGTTTCAATGAGGAAGTTCTTTACAAAAAAAGAAATTTCAATTGTCTGGAATGAAAACAGGCTGGAAGGCCTAAAGCTTTGTAAGAGGACTCAAGTTATCAGAAAACTGAGTTGAATGCTCATCTTCCTCTTTCCTTCCCTATACTACATGAGTTCAGGTTGACCTCATTGCTTTGGTAGAACACTTGATCAGAATGCACTGTTTCAGACAGATACTAAAATTCAGAGGAAGAGCAAGTGATATTCTGACCTTTAGTTGAATAGTTGTTTTATCATGGCTCTCCTCTGGACCTGACTTCCACTCTTTCTGAACCAAAGCACAAAACAGAGCTAAACTCAGGAAGAAAGCATTTGGCTTCAGCTGAACAATACCAGATGCTATAATAAAGGAAAAGCATCCCTTATTCTACCTAAGGAATTTAAGACAACATAGCAAAGGATAATCCTGTAAACATATGGAACAGTATATATTTCACAAGGATTTGGAAATAAAAAAAGTGAAAAAATAAATCAGCTCTCCCCAATTCACAAGCACGCCACATACAGGGAGTTAAAGAAAAAAAATCTAGAGAAATACTTCCCCAAGGTGCCCTGATATACTAATACAAAAATAAGAACAAACCAAAAAACACATGCACAAGGAAAAAGCTCTTTCAAATGCCTCTTTGTGCAACAGGAACTTTCTTAAAAGTATTCCATGTCACAGTAAATTGCTTATTGCTGAGTACTAGGGATTTGCATATTGCTAGTCTATCGCTGCAGCATGTATGCCTACCAGCTAGTGTCTGAGAGCCACCAAGTGACTATTAAATTTCACAAAGGAGGTACAGCTGTAACATTATATTACTATTAATTAGATTTCAACCAAGACAATGATTACCAGGGATTTGTCAGATTTGTAAAACTGTAACTAGTAAAATGTCAGTGTCATCTAGGGACCAGAAATAGACAGCTCACATTATATTCAAGTTAACTAAACATAATTTATGAAAAGGTAAATCCTCAGTACAAAATGAAATTATTTCAATCAAAACCACACAATCTGATCAAATACATGGTGAGGCTGCTCCTTCCAGCTTGCACGTGATGAGAGGTTTCTGATTTGCATAGCTTTTTGGTAAGGGATAGTGTGTCCAATTTAAATTTCTCACATTTTATTTTTCTCTCTCAAATATAAAGACGCTGCCACCTGTTTTGGAAGCGTCCAGCTGGCCGATCTGTGTGGACAGCATCATTATTAAATTGTCGTCTGCCTTTTGCTGGCACTGAACCTTGCCCACTAAAGCGCATGTTACTTCCTCAAAAGTGCTCAGCAACCAGAACACCCACTCTGAACAGACAAGTGTAAAATGGCATCACTTCACAGACTTAAGTTACAGCCATTCATTAGCTAGCCCAACAGCTGTAAACAATATTCCCAGTCCTCTTTGGATCAGGTACATGCTGACAAAGTGACATTATAAAAGTGCAACACCTACAATCCACAATCTTACAACAAAAATTATCTTATATCCAGAGTCCTCCAGCAATTTACAAGAGCAACAAAAGCAGAATACAAATAAGTCGGAACTTCCACCTGAATTAAGATGCCTCTATGAAGCAAATCTGCTATACATGTACGTGTGCTTCCAAGATCTCAAGTGACTGGAAACTGCAATGCAAGACGAAAAAAATGCATCATTAACAATTAGATACCTTGATAGCACAACTATTGTAATACCATAGCTAATAAGATCCTAAGACTTTTATACTTTCTATTTAGTTGTTAGCATTGAAAAACACCCATGATTTACCCATAGGTATCTCCATGATAATTTCACACCATTTGCAACATTGGCTACTCTCTATAAATGCACCTTTTATGTGTGCGTTTAGAAGCAATATGTTAAATTTCCTAACACATTTCTTTCAATAGATACAATAATCATGCAGAGATAAAGCTAGTTTGTGGGAGTGTCCGTCCCCCCCCCCCCCCTTTTTTTTTCCTATTATTATTATTTTAATATTTAAATCAAAAGAAATAACCAGCACTAGAAAATACATAGCTTTAATCAAAGCCATTCAAGAAATGAGGTGGAAGATTGTAACACTAAAAAAGTATGTGACAGCAGCTGAAATGGCATATGGAATAAACATGCAGGCTACGTTCATAACGAGGACAGAGGAAAAAAATCTTTTGAGAGTTACTATTGTTTGCATATTCATGCCCCAGTAAATTGCTTTAATTGGTTAAAAGATTGAGGAAGCAACTAAAAATAAATATTTTGCGCTGAGTATGCACACCTTAAGAATTTCACTAATGTTTCAAAAACCGTATTCTGGTAGAAATCCACACTTACCCAGACATCTTTTTTTTCTCTGTGTATTACTTATGCAGACACTACTGACAGGACTGAGGAACTGTGTATGAAAAACAAAGCTACTTTGCAACACAATTGTCTATTAAGATGCCCACGATAATTCTTCTCTCTTATCTCCCTCTTCGCTCCTATGAATAACCATGCTTTGTTAAAAAAAACCCAAAAGACCTAAAACCCCATGTTCTCCTTAAGCTATGTGTAGGTTGCTGTAGAAACAGACAAGAGATGTTGAGCACAAGTCCTAAGAAGAGAGGCTGAGGGAGCTGGGGTTGTTTAGCCTGGAGAAGAGGAGGCTCAGAGTTGACCTCTTCGCTCTCTACAACTATCTGAAAGGAGGTTGTAGCCAGGTGGGGGTAGGTCTCTTCTCCCAGGCAACCAGCAACAGAACAAGAGGGCACGAACTTAGACTCTGCCAGGGAAGGTTTAGGCTGGATATCAGAAAACAGTTCTTCACAGAGCGAATAATCAGGCATTGGAATGGCCTGCCCAGAGAGGTGGTGGATTCACCATCCCTGTACGTTTGTATAATAAGACTGGATGTGGCACTTAGTGCCATGATCTAGTAGTCATTTGCAGCTTTTCCTAAAAAGATTGCCATGAGGAGAGTCAACACTCTCTATGAACATATCAAAAGAGAGATGAAAGTCTTGGAGATGCAAGGACATTAGATGCTCCTGTCTGATAACTGTCCAGCTGCTTTCAAAATTTAAGTGCTAAATATTTGACAAATTCTAATTCCTTTATGGCAAATCAATTTATGGAATAGTGACCTTGTTATTTGTTCACAATGAATCTTTATATTACTTGAAAGAAGAGTATCTGCTTCTCCACATAGTAGAACTCAGAACTAGTCTTCTTACCCTGTTCAGATGACAGTTCTCAATTTGCTCTTCTACTTCATGGGCAAACAACACTTAGAATGAGAGCAGCAGTTCTGAGTTAGGACTAGACCATGCAGACCTTGGAGGGAACAGACAGCAAGGGAGAAAGCTGACCCCTTTTTCAGGTCCTACTACATGCTAGTTGTAGGGATTTCCCTTCCTCCTTTTAATTATAGACTTTACTAACAAGCCACGTGCGTTTTGAGCACTTGTTCATGAGTTCAGATTAGTTGGAGACATGGCTATTTCCCCTCGGTAATGTAGTGAATAGTGAAGTAACAAGCTAGACTAAGAAGCAATTTTCATCCAAACTTCCTTCTAATTACCATTCTCATTTAAAAACAATAAAAGGTGATTTCCCCTGACAAATGAAGTAGTTTGTTGATATCCCTTTGAAGATCAATTTAAATTAAATTCACCATATAATTCTAAATAACCCATCTACATACACGCACATAATTTACTTAACCATCAAGAGATCCAAGAAGTTCGCACTTGGTCTTCTTCTGATAGCAGTTTGAAGTAGTTATTTTATTCCCCAGGATGATTAGAGAGTAGCTGCCAGGAATTATCTCTTCCTCTCAAAAGTTTAATTCTTCCTCCTGTAACTTGTTCCTTTGCAGACACCTGGAATGCAGTCCTGACCCCAGTGAAAACAAAACCCACATGGCTTGGGCATTTTACACCCCAAGCACACCACAGGTTCCTACAAACTCCTCTGGAGGGATGATGGTGAAAAAAAAGATCAGAGTTAAGGTGATCAAAACACAGAAGACAAAAAGGACTTGGCTTTTGCAAAACATGCTATCACAGGCAGGATCATTGATAGGATGATCTGCAAATGTTTATCTGATTCTCTCTGTGCTGGACGGTATTCTAGTTTTATCTTCCATTAGCCCTATCAATTATCTGGATACTACAAGCTTCTCTCAGACTGCTTCAAGGGGCCCTGTTATGACCTCATTTAACATTTGGATTAACGATCCAGAGAAAGTTTCTGGAAAGGAGGAGAACAAATCTGCAAAGGCTATGAACTTTCTTTTAGTGTAATCAGAATGAAGAGAAAGATGCAAACAGCTTAACAACAGCACTTGTAAATAAAAACAAAATTATACACAAAGGCAGAGATTAGCAACTCATTTATTGTAGCTAGGTTTTGATAATCAGTGAAGGCAAATAACCTGACCATCATTATTAACAGGTTAAACCATGATTCAAAATGTTTTATAACACAACTGAAGCAGCACAGGACCATTGCCAGAGCCAAGCACAGCAGCTGAGATGAAGGCAATTGTTCTGAAGTCATACCTGCCCATGACAAACACATAGACTTTGAAAACACTCTACAGCCCACTAAAGGCTGCAAGAATATGGGCTTGGACAAGCATGTGAGGATCATGCCTATCTACATCTGTGATTATCAACAAACATACCCCTAGTTCTCAGAGAAACCAAAGACAAATAATTCAAGTCCGAATTTATTTGGCTGTTTTGAAAGTAGCAGCTGTTACAACATCTTGAGTAACAGTAGGTCACAGGAAACAGATAATTCCTCTTATAAAAAGCATCAAATGCCACATCCATCCTTCTCAAATTAATTTGCATTGAAGTTAACAAGTGATCATCACTCTTGCTTACTTGCATTGTGCATGCAAATTGAGAGTACATGTAAATCACATCCTGGATACCGGGCAAGAGCAGAGACAGAAATCTCCAGTGCTGTAGGCCATTACCTAACCTGAGCAACTCATCTGTGGCTGTAGCATCTGAAGAGCAGGCTCCTTATATACACGTACCTCCACGAAGAATCCTGAAAATCCATTTGGCACCCAGATCTGCGCCTCCATGGCAGTAATAAACCAACCTCTGGACTGTTCAATACCTGTCCTATTTCAGCAAGCCAAGTACTCTTATAAATGCCTTTATCTCTCCATTTCCTATTAACCAAAGTATTAACAGGTATTAACGATTTACAAGTTGCTGTTCTTTTAAAATTAAAATATGGATGCATTGTTTGAACAAGCAAGTAAACACTACTCTCACACTAAGGTATAAATCCACTAACATCACTGGAAACACAGAAAAAGAAATTTTGGACCCACGTGGTTGAGGTTGTCATCTACTAAACACAGTGTACAATACTTCCCTAAAAAAAGAAGTCGGGTCTACCTTGAGATCTGTTACAAGGAGCAAGTAACATTGTAGCTGAAATTATGACCTAAATAGACATGTAGTATTTCAAGAATCAAGAAGTTACTGTCCCTAGAATCTCAATAGTATGTCTGGAAATAATTCCAATATTTTTCAATATAATTAAATTCATTGCTTTTAATGCTGGTCTGGGAAAAAGTGCGAACATAGGTAATGAAATGCGTGTACTTATTGAACTTGGAGGAATTCTAGTCTTAGCTAAATTTACAGAACCCACAGTCAAATAAATGGGAGTGAAAACAGGCACAATGTATGTTAAAAAACGATACGTACAATGTCCTTGAAAATGTCACAAGAACCACATACTTGGCTCTGAACATTGTATCACATTAATTAGTATTACCCTGGCACAGAAGAGCTCTTCACATCCCCTTATATCCCAAAACCTTTAATGTCTTTTGTGACAACAGAGAGCAACAGAACTTCAGCAACTAGGACTGCTATCAGTACTTGAGAAAAGAAGAAAAATTATTGTAATGAAAGCATCAACTGGCATTGTATTTCCTACATGCACATCTCAGAGAAAAAGCCTACTAGAGCCAAAGAATGTGAATTCACAGATTCATATTTTGTTTTTGTAAAATACTTGTCTTTAATTTGCAAGCTATTTTAGAGACTTTTGGCTACCAGACCTTAGCAGGTAGGATATACATGAAGTAGCCCTATAACAGGGCCTCAGTGGTAAAACTACAAATTTCAATTACAGATTTTAAAAAGTATTAATTTAAAATAAGATTTTAAGTTGAAAATCTAATGAAATGTCGTAGCATTTTAATCTGTCTCCTATAGAAAGTGTTATTTTCCCCCTTCAGACTTTGAAATCAGCAGAAATTGCAGAGTTGCTCCCTGTCAGGACAAAGAAAAACATTCAGATCTTTGAATTTCTCTGCACTTCCCAGAAGAAATCCATTGGAGAAGGTAGACACACAAAGAACTGTGTCAGGCACTGGGCAGGAACTAAATCACCCTTCTCAAACATGGTGTCTAATTTTCTCATCTTCCAGAGAGTTTCAAGAGACTCCAGAACACAGAAGTTTTTGAAGTGTTCCCAGCCAGCTACTGCTATGAAGTCTCAAGTACAAAGTACCTAACAACTTACCTACCAAGCACACAAGTTAAGATCCAAGTTAGCACAGGACCACCCAACACAGCCAAGGAAAGTAAGACAAACTTTTTCAGACCCCAGGAGACTGAACCAGTCGAAGTGTCCACTCTAAAGAGGATTACAGACCCTTTAGTCATGAATTAGGCAGTTTACTTCAGGAGTACTCCTTACAAGCCTGGTCTCTTGTTTCAGAGCTCATCTTTGCATTTGTATATTGCTGTTTTCAGAGGTAGCCTTGGCCAACTTGGTATAACTCGGTTGGCAAAGCACGAGATTTTTGGTCCCAAAATTATATTAGAACCCAACTATTTCCCAAAAGAAAAACAAATTTGCAATTATTTCTTCACAAGTCAGGAACAGTTTCAGCTGAAATGGTGTTTAGACTAGATAGCCAAAGAAATAAGTGCTCGATACCACACAGCTCAAAAGAATATGCAGTTTGACCAGCTACTTACATTTTCATACACAGCTACCAGCAGTTAATATTTGCAATGTCTCTTGCAAGTTATTACAGCTCTCTCTCTTTGCATTCTTTTGTACTCTTTGTGCTCTTTTGCAGACCACACCAAGCTAAGTGATGCAATTGACATGCCTGAGGGACAGGATGCCATCCAAAGGGACCTGGACAAGCTGGAGAAGTGAGCCCATATGAACATCATGAGGTTCAAAAAGGCTTAGTGTAAGATCCTAATCTGGGTCGAGGAAACCCCTGTTATCAACACAGGCTGGGGAATGAAGGAACTGAGAGCAGCCCTGCAAAGATGGGCTTGGTGGTATTGGTGGATGAAAAGCTGAACATGAACCAGCAATGTACTCTCACAGCCCGTAAAGCCAACTATATCCTGGGCTGCATCAAAAGAAGAGTGGCCAGTAGGCTGTGGGAGGTGATTCTTCCACTCAACTCCGATCTGGTGAGACCTCACCTGAAGTACTGTGTCCAACTCCAGAGCCCTAAGCATAGGAAAGTCGTGGGTCTGCTGGAGCAGATTCAGAGGAGGGCCACAAAAATGATCAGAGTGCTGGAACACCTCTCCTATGAGGAAAGGCTGAGAGAGCTGGAGTTGTTTGGCCTGGAGAAGAGAAGCGTCTGGGGAGACCTTACTGTGACATTTCACTACATAAAGAGGACATATAAGAAAGATGGGGACAAAGTTTTAGCAAAGTCTGCTGGAACAGAACAAGGGATAATGGTTTAAACTTGAAGAGGCTAGATATAAGGAAGACTTTTATTACAATGTAAGTTGTGAAACGCTAGAACAGTTGCCCAGAGAGGTGACAGAATCTCTGTTTCTGGAAACATTCAAGGTCAAGTTGGGTAGGACTCTAAGCAACTTGATCTGGGTGAAGGCGTCCCTGCTTATTGCAGGGGGGTTAAACTAGATGACCTTTAAAAGTCCCTTCTAATCCAAACTGCTCCATGATTCTATGATACACTACATCACACAGTGCATGAGCTTCTGCTTCAGATGGACCTATGCTCTGACTGGATATGGCTCTTGCTCAATTAATGGTCTTTTTACTGCTGTGTAAGTTCTCAAGCAAGCCATTAATGTGCCCTAAGATTTGTTAGCAGTTCAGTTCACAGAAAAAGGTCGAGATTTACAACAATCCTGTTCAGAAGCTTGGAAGCTGTCAACAATTCTAGGAGGTTTTGAAATGACACTTAATTATGAGTAAAACGAGTAGGACATGGAGACTTGAGCCCCAAAATAATAAGAACTAAGAGCAAATTTACATTGCTCTCTTTCTCACTTGGAAGTATCTCAAAGGACATTAATTATACTCTCCAAAGATTCACAAGCTTGGAGAGTTTGCTGGCAAAGTGTATTTTCCCAGCACTTCATTGCTATAGATAAAAGCAAAACACGAGAAATACAAACACAGGATACTGAATCTCTGATGTTTTAAACTTGGTAATGTATGAAGTAATCTTATTATCCTGCCCAACATATATATGCTGAAGATGCTTAGAAATGTACCATGCAGCTGTCACTGTTTCACACACACAGAAATTCAACATTTGCCATGACATAACACACAGCTACCATGGATATTTCCCTGTTTTTAGCATACTGGGAAGAAAAAAAAAAAGAAAAATGAGTAAAACCCTCTATCATTTAATGCACAGTAATGTTGAGCAAGTGTTGGTTCTACCGTGACAACCATCATACTGGCTAATACAAAAATGAACTTTATTTTGCCCAAATTATTGTAGATGAATAATCTATGCACTGTTTAAGACTTACTTTGTTACATGCTACACAAGGACTGCCACAGGGCAATCACCAATAAGCAGGGGAGGGTGAAAGTTGGTTTGTGACCATTCCTGATAGCAATAATTCAGAATCAGTCTTCAGTTTAGGGTAAATTAACTAACGGAAGAGATACAAAGGAGGGCTACGGGCATAATGGAAAGGTGGGGTAGGCGTTACAGCTAAGATGAGCATTGCTCCAAAAAGAACTACACGTCTTGTGTAGCCTGGGGAGAAAAAAGACAGTAAATCCAAACAAATGATGGCAGAAAACCAAGCGTGTACTAGACCACCTGTGAATTAGCAAATATTGGAGATGACAGTAAGTTCCAAAGACACAACAGGGAAGCTGTAGAGTTTTCCAGTTGGACCAGTAGATAAAAGATGGAGCTAACATTCCTTATGTCAGAGCCTTGCATCTGGGCTCAATGAAACAGCTTTCCATTACTGTAGGAGTTATGTTTCGTGTTCAGGTCAAGCAAAGATGCCTCAAGGTACTGCTGCCCTTGTAAACTAAGCCAGAAAACTTCAAGCTAGTTCACTGTTCAGAGATTCTATTCTTTTTAAAAAAAAGACAAACCAAACAACCATTCAAAAAACCCATAACAAACCATAACAAACAAACAAAAAACCTAAAATCGTGCTGAAAACTAATTTACATTTACAAATTCACAGTACAGGAGAGGTTCTAATCAAATGAAACTGCATTTTCAAATGAGCAAACAATTAATCAAAAAGACTGTCTTTTCTGCAGGGCTGAGCAGTCTAGGGGTGGTTAGGAGGAAATGAAATAAGCCAAGTTGAACTTGCTGGAGGTAGCTTCGATAGCCTGACATTTCCCACTTTCTCACCTGCCTTTCTTACCAGAAGGATTCAAGATGGAGCTGTAGACCACATTTTTTACCACAATCAATTAACCACATCTCTACCTAGAGGACAGCCAAATTCTTCAGAGAATCTTTAAATTCTTTTGCTTGCACTTCTAGTCAAATATATGTTGTGTATGAACGAGTGACAGGACATGTCAACATGTAACCCTGTTTCCTGCAGCAGTCTGCCTGAGTGTCACTCGTTGCATTAAATATATGGTGTACGGCTCTGCCCTGCCATACTAGGATGTTTTGACCCAGCAGGGTCTACAGGGTCTCCAAGGGGTAGACAAATTCTGTGGCCTACCAGAGTGCCAAAGCAAGGCTTAAAATCTTTTTTTTTATTAAAGTGGAATCTTGAGATCAGAAGATGATATTAAAACAAAATGTAATTTAACAAAAAACAGTTGAGGAAGAAGTTCTCTGTGGCATTTTTCTAACACACTGTTAAATAAAAACAGACAAAAACCAGAAAAAAATCATAAGAATGGCAGTTTCTTTGAAAACTGCAAACGAGTTGAACTGGTGACCTGTGGAGGAAGAGAAGATGGGGAAGGTGCTTTTCTTTTAAAATATCTTTCTTATGCTTTCTGTTCTGTAAAAGATACAGTCTGATCATAGTAGCAGTCCATTAGTTTGTGTGCAGCAATTTTCCCAGATTGCTTTCCACTCGATCAAATCACAACACCTATGAAACACCATTTTTTTGGACAAGGACTCCTATAGGTGATGGAATTTGCCTTTGTGATATGAAAGCTGCTAATAGCTTGAAAACCAAAACCCCCTAACAGTAAATTTTAGATTTATCCTAAAATACATAGAGCATATCCATCCACACAGTATTCTGCTGTAATTATTCCCAGCCTACCAGGTGAAATGAGACAATACTGAGTAAACTATGGCACAGAAAAATAGTCTGTCTCACAGGACTCAACAGTAGAAGAGGAAATCATTGCTTGTCTTCCAAGCTATTGCCTTAGAACTACCATCCTCCCTTCACTTGACAGTTTTCAAAACAATTTTATATTGAAAATAATAAAAGATGATCTTTGTGTCATCTACATGTACCTTTTACATCTAGCAGCAGTAGCTAAACATAGCTCTAAATATGAATCTGAACAGTTGCTTTGACAGTGCTCTCAATAACAGAAAGCAGTATTAACCAGGCCAAAACCCTGACTCAGTGGTGTGATAGGACCAGGACCTCATATAGAGCAGAACACCCTGTCTTCCTCAGTTTTCTCTCTAAGTTAGTCAGGGTTTCCAGGGTGTAATGACTACTACCCATGCACATCCTACATATTCCAGAAGCATAAATATTCCTACTAGACCCAGCCTTTTTTCTCAAACAAAGACTTAGTAGCAAATTTCTGTAAGGAAGTTGTGCATAACCCTTCCCTCTTTACTCTTTCAAGATATATTGCTACAGTATCTGTACCAGTTGATCATTACGAAGTGTTGTCATAAATTATTTAAAGAACAATTGTTTAAAGAAATGAGCGAGGTACTGCTTATTTGTGAATGCACATTTGGTTGTTAATTGTAATAACTAGTCTCCCACAGAAGGTTTCAAGGCCATTACCGTGAGTTAGTGTAGTCCTAGAATGTTATATTATTTTGGTTTACCATATCCTTGACAAACACAATAAAATCAGATGTTTCGTGCTTTTAAGCAAATCTCAGGCAGATATCCAGACACATAAGAAACACTGGAGTATTTCAAGACACAAAACCTACTGTTTTGGACAGCAGCTCCTACCATTATAAGGAAACAAGAGACAATTCACTGAAGCTGTGATCAGCTAGTCAAAGTAGGGGCTTCAGCAGACTGATTATGGAGTCCATTAAAGGTTCTAACAGTCAATGTCACTTGGAGTTAATGAAAGATTTCCCTAGTACAAAACATGTAATGTTGTATTGCATTATTCAAACATCATCATATAATCCCCAATATTAGACAAGCCTATACCCACATCCTCCAGGCAATACCATCTAGAACCCATCAGCTGCTGCAGAATTACCATAAGCTCTTACACACCAATAAAGATGAAACATGTAAATGTTGCTTTCATGAAGACAGCATTGTTGATATGCCCCAAGTGTTCCCTAGTTTTGTTTATTAAGCATAACAACTTGTAAGAATAAACATGATGTAAATCCAGTTTTCCCATACCTCAGGAGAGTGCATTTCATATACCTCTCGGCGTAAGAAGACGCGACAGAATGTTCCAATTCTTCATTCCTGAAATTGTGCTATTTCACATGGCATAATATACACCTAATTATCAACTAAAACAAATAGTATATGTGCATTCCTGGAAGCAAGTATTCAAGCAGAGAAGTCCCTTCTTTCCAGATTCTATTCCCAAAGAAGTCTGAAATATGAAAAAATACAAATAGTCCATGCAGGACAGCTAAGAAGCCAGGTTTCACCCATCCTAGGTGGCACTCTGAAAGACAGTCCTGCCCTTACTTGCACTCCACTGAGTACTTGCTCATTCACAAGAAGTGGAAAATCTTCAACAAAAGCCAGTAAGAACATCCTGGAATATCTTGCTGAATAGTTGCAAGAGTTGGGAAACAGATGTATTCAAAATACCCCAGACAGGTGAAGAATTTGAATGTATCTCACACACTGGAGAAATGGAAAGAAAAAAGATGCAAATCACTGAGCTAGCAAGTAAATGTAAAGTTAGCCACAGCATCATATGGCGACCTTCACTACTTGGCAGTCAAGATTTAGGTAGTTTTGCACTTGTGGTCATAATACACAAGCCTTCTGTCTACATGCAAGTTGATGTGTCTAAAAAAAATTATCATTTTTAATGGAAAATAAAAATCCAGTTCTTCAGGTAAATCTTTAAAGAAGCTCCTGGGTAATTAAGTCCCATTTTAAGAAGCATCTTGGATGGATAAAGCCATGTTTTGAATGCAATGTTATTACTGAATTCTTTGGGTTTTCCAAAGATAACTTAAGTAGCCTTTGCAATCACGTTCTACCTAGTTTTGAAATACCTGCTCTCATTTCCCAGCCCGCTGGCTCTTGTCTATTTATACTTTTAAATCTTTAAGGCAGGGACTGCTGCTGACTGGAATGAGGGAGTCCTGAACTCAGCTGGGCCTGTGGGTAATCTTTTGATGCAGACCATAGTATGTTTGTAGAAAGGACAAAGGCTACATTAGTCGCAGCCAGACCAAGTCTGAATAAGCAGTCACTCATTTCGGCAGCAAATACAAAAGAGAAGAAGAAATACTGTCTTTGATCTATGCTCACCTAACAGAAAAGGACTGTTTTGACAGGTAATTTCTAATCAAGAGGATAATCTGGGCAATGCACTGCAGCTAATACTAGTGAACAACATTTTATTAAATTAATATACTGGTGAATTGTCAGCAGTGATTTTAGCCTGTGTGTAGTGCTGCTTTCAGCACTATTGATCATTAAATTTTAATATAATGCTAGGAAACATTCACTGGCATTTCACGAACATCATACAATTGATTTAGAACTTAGCTGCCCCTCAGAGACAAGTCCTTGTTGTCTGGTATCTTTCTCCTCTCCTTTTTCAGCTCAGGGTGTTACTGCATAAAATGTTGCTTGAAACTGAAGTTTAGTCAGAATCCATAGGCCATTCTGGCCTTTATGCTTCTGCCTATTATCTAAACTCTGCATTTCTCAACAGCTTTCTATTGCTCTATAGATTTATATCACTTTTAACTCATTTGACGCTGATATACTGGGCTCCCTTTTCCCCAGCTCCATACAACAGTTAAAATTCAAATGAAATCATATTTTCTCAAATAAATACACCCAAACATGAAATTATGGTACCTTGTCACCTTTCCTGCTCTCATAATCAATAGCCCACTTCCATTTGCTTTCAACAGATAGAACTTCTGTACAAAACCTTGCCTTCAAAATCAGTTTGGACTGTAACCCACCATATGAATTAGATGCAAAACTTCAAGGCTAACTAAACCTAAAACCAAACAAATTAACAAAACTGAACAACAATCAAAACCAAACAAACAAACAAAAGCAAAAAAACAACCCACCAATTCCCCTGCCACCCTAACCCCTTGTCCATTCTCCATCTCCTGAATATTGCCCGACTTTGCTGACATTTTTTTCCTAAGACTAAAATTCTGCATTGGACATTGATTTCTTCCCATCCACAGCAATCTGATTGTTGTGAGTCCTTGTAGCCTGTCTGCCTTCAGCTACTACATCAAACCACAAAAAGGACAGAGTCAGCTTGCACAGCCCTGCAGGGGACACCTGGATACATTGCTTGGAGTGTCACTTGGTACCACATCAACAGACATTCTGAAATAACCCCAAAATAAATACAAGTATGATCCCACTCTTGTGAAAGAACGCCTGACTCTGGATCAGGCCCTGGGGTCCAGTTGTATTCCCAACAAATTTCAGTCACTTAAATTACACACTTTAGGAAACCTGGAGAGAGTAAGAAAACTTGGCACATTCTCAGGGCAGCCTATTGCTGTCAGAACCATAGTCCTCTTAGGACCAGCAGAGCTTCTAAGTGCCTAAACATGGCCACTGTTTAACAAGGATATAAGCCCTTCCTTACATGGATTAGATTAAAAAAAACCCATAAAAACAAACAAAACCCCTCCCCAAAACATCCCCTCCCCAAAACATCCCCTTCCCCAAAACAGCCAACAAATTACCAACAAAAAACCTTCAACAAATTAAAAGCATAACCAGTTGTATTGCTGACATGTTTAAAGTCCAAAGTGAGATCCCAGGCTAATTTAAGCAATAAGAAACAGCTCCCAGTTGTCCCACATATTCCAAAGTCTGTTAATAAACTACAAGAGGAAAAAAGCAGCCCTAATTTTGCAGCAGGAGCCTCAGACAGATGGCTCCCCTGCACTGGCTCTACCTATCAGCAAGTTTCTCAGAGACCTCTAATGATTTTACTCTCTATTTCTGATTTACTTTCCCAAATATCACCATGCTCAAACTTCTAATCTCTGTCTCACTCCAGCCTTTGCAAAGCTCTTGGTGTCATTTCCATCCTGCAAATGAAAAAGAGCAGGTCTAGCCTCATAAGCTAAAGTATACAAAAGCACTCTTAAAATAAAAGAAAACACAAGGCAAACTGGAAAGGGCAAAAAAAACAACAAACAAGTAGAAAAGAAGCACTTAGCCCAAGTCCCTGCCTGCTGTGCTGCAGAGAGGCTGCCTCAGGTTCACTGCTGGTGCAGACCCTCCTCACAGAGACTGGCCTTGTGGAGACCCAAGTGTTGATGGAAGAGAGAATAGTAGCATCTAGCTTAGCAACATCGTGCTAATGAGAGGTGGGGATGGGATAGATCCAGACCCCAGCTGCTAGAGGTGTACCTTAGGGTGGGATAAATGAGAGCTCTTAACACTAGCCCCCTGAAAATTTACTCCTGTGTGGCCGACATTGTCAGGAAGAGTTTAATGTCCACCTGGCTGAACCAGAAGCAAGTAAGCCCCTAGGCCAAGAAATATCTGTAGCCCACTATGACCCTCAGCTCTGGAAAAGCCCAGCACGGTGTCCTCACAAGGGCCAGTCCTCTTATCCTTTCTCTTGAGTTGGAGGATTGGAAGGAAAAGTCAAAAGGCAAATACAGGATATTTTCCCAGTAGCGAAAAGCTGTACAGAGACAGCCATGATTTGCAGAACACAAGTTCTCTTCATTTGTTGATCCTCAGTCTCCTTTAGAAACAATACATTGCCCAGCAATGATTTCTCAGCTGTGATAATTATCAGTAATGACAGGCTATTAAGGGCTTAAAACTGACTAGAAGAAGCAATACAAATCAGATCTAAGCACAAGATAGACTATATTCAGAATTAATGTTTTTTCTCTTAGCCCTATCATTACCGTGATTCCCTGCTGCCCATGATATTGCAGATACTCTAGTTTTGTAGAGACTACAGGCAGGAGCCAGAGCAAAAATGTAGGCTCTGTGGGGCTATGCAGGGAGGGAGCTACACTCACACCATGTGACTGAGGGCATTGTCCAAGTGCTTCTTGAATGCTGGCAGGCTCAGTGCCGCGACTACTTCCCTGGGGGGCCTGTTCCAGTGCTCCAACACCCGCTGGGTGAAGAACCCCTTCCTAATATCCAATCTAAACCGCCTCTGGCACATCTTCCTGCCATTCCCTCTACTCCTAACATAGGTTGCAAGAGAGAAGAGATCAACACCTGTTTCACCTCCCTCCCTTGTGAGAAGACAGTAAACAGCTATGAGATCCCCTCTCAGTCTCCTCTTCTCCAGGCTGAACAGGCCAAGTGACTTCAGCCGATTTTCATACGACTTCCCTTCTAAACCTTCCACCAGCTTTGTGGCCTCCTCTAGACACTCTCCAGTAGTTTGATGTTCTTTTCATACTGTGGCACCCAAAACTGCACACAGTGCTCGAGGTGGGGCCACACCAGTGCAGAGCAGAGCAGGACAATCACCTCCCTCGCCCAGTTGGCAATGCTGTGTTTGATGCACCTCAGGACACGGTGTGCCCTCTTGGCTGCCAGAGCACACTGCTGGCTCATGGTCAATTTGCTGTCAACCAGAACCCCCAGGTCCCTCTCCGCAGGAGCATATCACTCCCTTGTCTGTACGTGCATCCAGGGTTGCCGTATCCCAGGTGCAGAATCTGATACTTGCCCTTGTTAAATTTCATGCTGTTGGTGATTGTCCAGCTCTCCAATCTGTGAAGATCCCTCTGCAAGGCCTCTTTGCCCCCAGGAGTACTGATGGCTCCCCCCAGTTTTGTGTTATTAGCAAACCTTCGATTTCTTGGTCATTTATGAAGATATTGAAGAGCACTGGTCCCAGGATGAATTCCTGTTGTACCCCAGAGAAGGGCCTGCTCTCAGCAAATCCTTTTGCCAGAAAGATTTTGAGGACTGAAAGCACCAGCAGCACTAACTCTGAGCAGTGAGATCAACTTTTGTCTGGTCAGCCCAGCAAAGGAAACACCTCCCATAAAGTATTGATATCTCCAATCTGGGCCTTTGTGAAATCTCTTGGAGAAAATTCATATATACATGTATGTCCCTCTTTCAACACATCACGTTTTATAAGCCTTAAAGGTAGACTTGGATTTCATGAGCTCCACTTTCACTCAAAAAGTTGAAAAGCACACTAGCAAACAAACTTGAAAAACAATCACTCTTGCTTCCAGTCAACAAGACACAGAATGCAATTACTTTATGCATGAGTTTGCTATTTCCCACACACTAACACAGGAAAAAGGATTGGACTAAAATGCAGAATATACAACAATAAGTTCCCTTCTCCCTGTATCAGCCAAGTAGCAGAACTGTTCCACACAAAAGAAAGCTATCAGAGCCCTGTGCACGAGTGGAGCCAAGTCAATAGCAGCTGAGTTAGTGTACAGGCTGTAAGCCAGTAATGCCATTAGAACACTCACATCTGGTCCCAAAGCCTACATCTTCCTGAATGCAGTGCAAGTGTCCTCTCCTGGGAAGACAGGTCTCTGACTGCCAAGTGACAATATGTGCCAGCTAGTAGTAGTTTTCACCCTGTTCCAAAAGTTACACTGTTCTCCAGAAGAGCGTAAAATTAGAGAGGTACAATGCATGGCCTTATAAGACTAGAAGACCTAAAACTACCAGACAACTGGAAAGGTTGCTAGACATGTAATGAGACTTTTGCAGAAGCTACCAGTTCTTCCTCTGTAGACTTAGCACAGGCTGAAATATGAGCCACGATGACTAGATTTGACAGAGGACCTGACCTTTAAATGTTTGTTTGGAGCAGGAGATCCTTGTGGAGCTGCTAGGAGCACTTTGTCATCTTCCCTGCAGAAGTCCTCCAGAAGATTTAAATCTGTTGTCTTTCCACTTCCACAAACCAACATGGTCATTAAGAAAGTGGAATTGAAGTGTCTTTCCCAAAGATTCTCAGATGACTAAGCTAGCATGGCTAATGACTTTTTAATATGTTTTTATGCCTTCAGGAAAAGCGATATAAGTAAAGTAGTATTTTGGTTTCCAGTTCTATAAACCCATTTGTTTTTGTCTCATTTCAGAGTCACTATGGAGTAGCTCTCCGATTGGGCTTCTTTTGTATTTGTTGAAATTTATATCCATACATTGTCTCAGGAACACAGTTGAAAGCCAGGAAGCATAGTATCTTTCTATTTCTGAGAAGTCATTTCTTGTTGGCTAACATGGTCTCTGTGACCCAGAAGAAACTATATCATCATTGAATTAATTTTTCTCAAATAAAAAAAAAGAAGCCTAAAATGAAATAAGCCACAGGGAACTGTGTGGAATAGGAATAACAGCAGACTGATATGTTGATTTTATGTAACTACTTCTGCTTTTTTATGGGCAAGTAAATTATTCTATTCTTCCAGTTCTTGTGGCTTGTTAAACATTAGAGGTGTCATTATAGAAGAAAACTATTCCAGTGCTATTTAAACATGTTTTCAGTTGTTATTATTTTTAAAGAAATATATCTGTGTTTAAATAGAGTTACTATTAAGTATAAAACAAAACCAGCCAAATATAAACTGCAAAAGAATTACAGTCAAATGAATTGCAGGAGATATAGAAATTGTTATAATGCAAGTGCTATCATTCAGACCAGAGAAGACATTAGATGAATTAGGGACAGATTACTGTTCTTTAGGATTTTACACAGAGACTATTATGAACATTTAAGCAGGCCTGTGCATAGGCCTCCTCAGACCAGTTCAGAAAGTAAATACTAGGACACACTAGGACACTAGTATCTAATATGTCTTATTTTTAAGTTTATGTTGCAGATGTCTTATAAGTTACTACTGAAGGAATCAGATTGAAGATTGGTATCTGACTATTTCACCAATTAACTGGAATGCTGAATTTGCCACAACTGGACACAACATGTTTTTCTTACCCATTTGATAGAGCAGTCCAATCTTATTCAGACATAGAGATAAAGCAATACATGTTCTCCCAGGGGTAGGCTGGTATGAGACAGCACAAGGCTGCACTTGCACGTGGAGCACTGTTTAATTTCTAATTTCTCTTTGAAAAGGTGCTCTACATCAAAGCAGGCCAACTAGAGAAGCTGTCTACAGGGGAATTCTGCTTTTATAAAGTTGAAAAAATGAGTCATAGTGCTTTACTTACAGTTTTTCCATCTCTCCCAGGCATACTGAACCTACTTGTGAAAGTGATAAGTGATTTTAACTCAACACTTAAGAACCCATTCTTGAGAGGTGGTTGCAATACAATAGGGCATTTGGTCCCTTCCATAGTACCTCTAAGGTAACTTCAGAGGAAAGCACTATTGACCACTGCAACCCAGAGACTACACAGCCCATATGGCCATTATCAGGACTTGAAAGCACCACTCTACAAGAGAAAAACCTTCACCAGTGGAAGAGAAACTATTTCAGGAACAACAACTCCACAGAGGCAAACCTCTGCACATTGCCACAAATTGACACCAGTGGATCCCTCTCTAGCACAGCCACAAGAATAATCCATTAGGGTGCTGGTATGTTCCACACCAGGAGTTTTCCACATAATTACCTTTTTGCTAGAAAAATACGTTAGGCTTATACTCTGTTCACCTCAGAGTTTGTGCTGCAAGGTGTTAATACCCAAATAAGGGAAATCAGGGGTTATAACACAATGTACCAAATCACTCCTCACTGTCTTCCCAAATATGTGACACTTTTTATTTTTTTTTTATTTTTTTCCCTGTGGAAGGGTGACTTTCCTTGGCTTAGACAACAGGTGCTGATCATCTCTCCTCTCTGACAAGCAGAGCCTAGCTTGGCTCTAGGATGCTCCTACTAGGTGTTTCCTTGTTGCATATGGATCCAGACAAAGCCAAGATAGTACTAGCTGAAACAAAAGAGCTCCTGTCTCAGACATTTTTTAAGTAGCTTGCTTCTTCCTTTGTGTGAATATGTGCTGACAGCCTGTCTCTCTGTCTCATCTTCAGCATCTCGGACAGTTCCACAAGAAGTAACTGTCTGCTGATAGATCAGGCTTTTAGGGATGATGTGGAAGAGGTGGTATTATGAATAACCCAGACAGAGGTAGCTCACACAACATGTCCTACTCCTCAGATTCATTCCTCTTTCAAAAGTTTACCTACAAAGCTAATCTGGATCCAGCTGGCTGCTGTGTAGGCTTTCTATAAGCAGAGACAAAATAGATGACCCTTGCTTCAAAGCTCGCCTTAAAACATAAATGCTTATAGCTCTCCTACCACGTGACTTCTCAATGGCCATTCCTGCACAGAGGAAATTATGGCCTTCCCCCCTTCCTACTGTGCTAACTGATCCTCTCAAGCTGAAAATGGTCTCCTAAATGCCCTTCAAGAACCAGTCGAAGTGGAGTAATCCGATTCTTTCTTCTGCTTGTGCTATCTGCATAGCCGCTGACTTCTTATGGGCTTAATGATGTGATTGCAGGGGATTTATATACGTCCAATAGGAAAGTGCCTTCAGCCCTCCTGGTCTGTTAAGCTCCTATAAGAAACGTAGCATATCATAGTTTTCAAGCTAAGCAATTCTCTGCCAGCCTTGGCAGGGTCCAGGTCTGTCTTACTCTACCCTTGGAAAAGCTCAGCTTGTATAATTCTGCTTGCCAGCCATCATACCAAATTAGCTTTATATGTCACTGCAGGCTTCCTGTAGAACCAGAGCAGCATTTCCTTGAATTCCCAGTGAATCAATTTTTTTTTTTTAACCTTATGGTGACAAGTCAGAAAGCTTTATACCAGAGGAACTATAAAGCAGGTAAGCCTTAACTGTCCCTGTGTCTTTCTCTGGCCTTAACACACTTACTAAACGGGTATAAAAGCTGTTGTATCAGCAGTTCTTTATTATATTCCTTTTGTAAACCATCACCCAAGAGACAAATTAAGGCAATGTCAGATTCACACTCCAGAAACCTGTACTTCCTATTGTAAAGTTGAAAGGTAAGAGCACCCTTGATCACAGTAGGAAATTATGTCAGTTGTAAGTACAATATTAAATTGTCTCGAATTTTAAATGAAGATAGCTATCAGTTGTATTTGCTTCAATGAATTTTCTGAGCAAGTACGTGTAGTATGTTTGTGCCACAGTTCTCCTCCATTTGACTCCAGACCTTGTTTTTATGATGTGATTGGCTCCTAAGTGTGCTTACCCTTAAGCATGTTACAGAAAGAAAGATCAACACAAATTAGATCATTCTGTATTAAGATTCCTGCCTAACCCACAAACCAATCCCTTACATTCTAATCTTATGATTTGTTGTAATTATGTAATGCTTGTTCTGTGATGAATACACCAGTAGGTTGACATAAAAGCCAAGTTTGAGCTATTCTTCTAATCTGTAGCATAATGATTACATGCCCAGTAATAAAATTAATGTGTCCTCTTGGAGTTGCACCCTCAAACTCTGAGAGCGCTCCTCACACCATCTCTGCCATACAGAAGAAATTACTCAAGAGGAGGAAGAGTGTTGTGTTTTGCTGTTGTAAGATTTTTCCCATTTTTTCTTTCAAAATACTTCCATCTGCCTCCTGCAGAGCTTGCTGCTGCATCCCTGTGTGTAAATAGCATGCTCCTCTATAATTAGCTTCCTCTCTGTGACTTAATCAGTGATATTGTAAACCAGATACTGTGATAATTTGATCAGCGCAGTGGAAGTGAATTGTACCATGACTAAAAAGTCCAGGCTGGTTGCAACTGTAGGAGAAGCATCTGCTTGAGGGGAAGCGTGATCTAGCTGTTAGATTCAGAGCACATGACTACACTTAAATCCTATAGCTGATCCCAGTTCCTATTCCTCACAGTCCTACTGCCTAGAGCAAAGAGGCATGCAAGCTTTCTCTCCCTCTGTGGTATCTAGTGATTCTTAGCTATTCATGCACTGCTTACGCAGAAGGGGAGTCATTGTTATATCCTCTCCAGAAGAGATTATAATCCTATGATTAAATCACACAGCATTGCAGAAGAGTAGGGGTTGGAAGGGACCTCTGGAGATCATCTAGTCCAACACACCTGGTAAAGCAGGTTCACCTACAGCAGGTTGCA
Source organism: Tapera naevia (assembly GCA_033556795.1). Classification (NCBI taxonomy): domain Eukaryota; kingdom Metazoa; phylum Chordata; class Aves; order Cuculiformes; family Neomorphidae; genus Tapera; species Tapera naevia. The sequence goes on along the minus strand of JAUMJJ010000175.1, from coordinate 1,971,483 downwards.
CAGAAATGTGTCCAGGAGGGGTTTTGATTATCTCCAGAGAAGAAGATTCCACAACCTCCCTGGGCAGTCTGTTCCAGCACACTGTCACCCTCACAGTGAAGGTTTTCTTCATGTTTAGATGGAACTTCCTGTGTTCCAGTTTGTGCCCATTGTCCCTTCGCCTGTTGCTGGTCACCATTGGAAAGAGTCTGGCCCCATCCTCCTGACACCTGCCCTTTAGATATTTATAAACATTGGTAAGATCCCCTATCAGCCTTCTCCAGGCCAAACAGATCCAGGTTTCTCAGCCGTTTCTCACGAGAGTAATGCTCCAGCCCTATAACCATCTTCGTGGTCCTTTGCTGGACTTATCTCCAGTATTTCCTTGTCTTTCTTGATCTGGGAAGCCCAGAACTGGACACAGTACTACAGATACAGCCTCATGATGTCAGAGTAGAGGGAAAGGATAACCTCCCTTGACCAGCTAGCCACACTCCCCTTAACACACCCAGGATACCATAGGCCTTCTTGGCCACAAGACCACATTGCTGGACCATGGTTAACTTATGGTCTAACAGGACTCCCGGGTCCTTCTTCACAGAGTTGTTTTCCAGCAGGTCAACCTCTAAACTGTACCAGTGGAGGGGGTTGTTCCTCCCTAGGTGTAGGACTCTGCACTTGCCACTGTTAAACTTTTTTAGGTACCTATCTGCACAAATCTCTAGCCTGTCCAGGTCTCGCTGAATGGCAGCAGAGCCTTCCGGTGGATCAGCCACTCCTCCCAGTTCTGTATCATCAGCAAACTTGCTGAGTGTACACTGTGTCCTCATCCAGGTTGTTGTTGAATATCACACAGTATCACAGTATCATAAGGTTGGAAAGGACCTCTGAGATCATCAAGTCCAACCTATAACCTAACACTAACACCAACCATCATCTAGACCATGGCACTCAGTGCCTCATCCAGTCTCCCTTTAAACACCTCCAGGGTAGGTGACTCCACCACCTCCCTGGGCAGCCCATTCCAATGGCCAATCACCCTTTCAGTGAAGAATTTTTTCCTCACATCAAGTCTAAACTTTCCCTGACGAAGCTTAAGTCCATGCCCTCTGGTTCTGCCACTGGTCACCTGAGAGAAGAGACCAACCCCTGCCCGACTACAACCTCCTTTTAGGTAGTTGTAGAGAGCAATGAGGTCTCCCCTGAGCCTCCTCTTCTCCAGGCTAAACAGCCCCAATTCCCTCAGTCGCTCCTCATAGGGCTTGTGCTCCAGCCCCCTCACCATCTTCGTTGCCCTCCTCTGAACACATTCCAGTATCCTAACATCTTTCCCATACTGAGGGGCCCAGAACTGGACACAATATTCAAGGTGAGGCCTGACCAGTGCCGAGTACAGGGGGACAATAACTTCTCTGGTCCTGCTTACTACACTATTCCTGATGCAGGCCAGGATTCCATTAGCCTTCTTGGCCACCTGGGCACACTGCTGGCTCATGTTGAGCTTCCTGTCCACCAGCACTCCCAGGTCCTTTTCTACCTGACTACTCTCTAGCCACTCTGTCCCCAGTCTGTATCTCTGCATGGGATTGTTGTGTCCAAAATGAAGTACCCGACATTTGGACTTATTAAACATCATCCCATTAGAATCGGCCCAGCTCTCCAATCTGTCCAGGTCCCTCTGCAGGGCCATCCTACTCTCTAGCAGATCAACTCTTCCTCCCAGCTTGGTATCATCTGCAAATTTGCTGATGATGGACTCAATCCCCTCATCCAAATCGTCAATAAAGATATTAAACAGGACGGGACCCAATACCGAGCCCTGGGGGACACCACTGGTGACCGGCCGCCAACTGGATGAAACACCATTTACCATCACTCTTTGGGCTCGGCCATCCAGCCAATTCCTAACCCAGCACAAAGTGCTCCCATCTAGGCCACGAGCTGCCAGCTTCCCTAGGAGTCTACTGTGGGGGACCGTGTCAAAGGCCTTACTGAAATCCAAGTATACCACATCCACAGCCTTCCTCTCATCCACCAGGCGAGTCACATGATCGTAAAAGGAGATCAGGTTGGTCAGGCAGGACCTACCCCTCCTAAACCCATGCTGGCTGGGCCTGATTTCTTGACCGTTCTGCAGGTGGTACATGATTTCACCCAGGATTATCTTCTCCATGATTTTACCTGGGACCGAGGTCAGGCTGACAGGTCTGTAATTACCTGGATCATCCTTACGGCCCTTCTTGTGGATGGGCGTCACATTGGCCAACTTCCAGTCTTCCGGGACCTCTCCAGTGAGCCAGGACTGCTGAAAGATGATGGAGAGCGGCTTAGCAAGCTCATCCGCCAGCTCTCTCAGCACCCTAGGATGGATCCCATCCGGCCCCATAGACTTATGAGGGTCCAAGCGGCTCAGCAGGTCTCTAACCTCCTCCTCATGGATTGCAGGAGGGCCATATTTCACCCTGCCCCCATCAACCACTTCAGAGGGCCAACTGTCAAGCGAGCTGACATCCTTGTTGTTAAAAACTGAAGCAAAGAAGGCATTAAGTACCTCAGCCTTCTCTGCATCTCTGGTTACTATATTTCCCTCCACATCCAACAAGGAGTGGAGGTCGCTTCCGCCCTTCTTTCTGCCATTGATATATTTATAAAAACTCTTCTTATTGTCCTTAACAGAAGTGGCCAATTTGAGCTCCAGCTGGGCTTTTGCTTCCCTGATTTTTCTCCTACACGACTTAACAACATCCTTGAACATGACCTGACATACCTCCCCTTCCTTCCAACGATGATACATCCTCTTTTTCTTACTTAGTTCCTTCAGAAGTTCCCTACTCATCCAGGCCGGCCGTCTGCCCCTACGACTCTTCTTACAACACACAGGGACAGCCCGCTCCTGCGCCTGCAAAACTTCATTCTTGAAGTATATCCAAGCTTCCTGGACCCCCTTGCCACTAAGAGCTATTTCCCAGGGTACTTTCCTGACCAGTTCCTTAAATAATCCAAAATCTGCCCGCCGGAAGTCCAGCATTGATGTTCTGTTCCTGGCTTTTCCTATTACATTGTTCAGAGAGAACTCAATTATTTCATGATCACTAGACCCTAGACATCCTCCGACAACAACATCACTCACCAACCCATCTTTGTTTGTAAACAGCAAGTCAAGTAGAGCCTCACCCCTGGTGGGCTCACTCACCAGCTGTGACAAAAAGCAGTCCTCAATACACTCTAAAAACCTCCTGGACTGCCTCCTCTCAGCAGTATTAAGTTTCCAGCAGATATCTGGAAGGTTAAAGTCTCCTAAAAGAATAAGGGCAGCCGATCTAGAGGCAGCCTCCAGCTGTTTAAACAACAGAAGATCCAAATCCTCCTCCTGGTCAGGCGGTCTGTAGCACACTCCAACCAGGAGGTCCGACCTGACTGCCCCTCTGACTCTTACCCATAGGCACTCAACCTGGTCATCACCGATCTCAACTTCAACAGTATCCAGGGTTTCCCTAGCGTAGAGGGCCACCCCTCCACCCCTCTTTTCACGCCTGTCTCTCCTGAAGAGCCTGTAGCCTTCCATGGCAGCACTCCAGTTATGACAGTCGTTCCACCACGTTTCCGTGATGGCAACTATATCATATCTCTCCCGCTGGACCAGGACTTCTAGCTCCTCCTGCTTGTTTCCCATACTGCGTGCATTTGTGTACATGCACTTCAGTTGGGTTACTGACAACCCCCTTTGGGATGGCTCATCCTCCACGGGGACATCTTTGGCGAGCCTAGTAACTCCCCCCACCCCCGTCATGTTGGACCCAGTACTGATCCCTGGGAATACCACTGGCCAAAGGCATCCAGCTAGACTCTGCATCACTGATCACAACCCTCTGAGCTCTGCCATCCAGCCAGTTCTCAATCCACCTCGCTGCCCACTCATCTAACCCAGACTTCCTAAGTTTACCTATGAGGATGTTATGGGAGACAGTGTCAAAAGCCTTGCTGAAGTCAAGGTAGACAACATCTTCTGCTCCTCCCGTCATTTACCCAGCCAGTCATGACATCATAGAATGTTATCAGATTGGTCAAGCATGATTTCCCCTTGGAGAACCCATGCTGACCACTCCCGATAACTTTTTTTTCTCCAGATGCTTGGAGATGACATCCAGAACGAGCAGTTCCATCATTTTTCCAGGGATGGAGGTGAGTACTACTACTGGCCTGTAGTTTCTTGGGTCCTTCTTCTTGTACATTTTGAAGACTGGAGTGACATTGGCTTTTCTCCAGTCCTCAGGCACCTCTCCTGTTCTCCAAGATCTCTCAAAGATAATGGAGAGCGACCTAGCAATAACATCTCCCAGCTCTGTCAGCACTTATGGGTGCTTCCCATCAGGGCCCATGGATTTGTGGGTGTTGATTTTGCTTAGAAAAATCTCTAAAATGATCCTCCTCAACTAAGGGAAAGTCTTCCTTTCTCCAGTCTTTCTTTCTTTCCACCAGGGTCTGTCCAGTCTGCTGCCAAAGATGACCTTATCTTATGGGTTGATTCCATTCCACCCTAATATGTTATAATCATCAAAGGAGTTGACCTATTTCTGGCTGCCCCCTTCCCTCTAACTGGTAAAATGGAAGACGAGATAACTTGGGCATCAATATTTTGCGCATGCATCCCCAGGGCTTTATAGTCTTCCCTGATTCTGCCCAAGTTCTGGCTTGCAATGTTGCTGACGCCCACATGAAAGTGTTATAGTGTGCTCCTGACAAGTTGTGACATTTCCTGGTAATGTCTCTGATCTTAGCTCCTGGAAGGCAGCATACCTCTTGTGATTCCCTGTCAGGTCAGCAGATGGGTTCCTTAGTGTCCTTTAACAGAGAATCACTCACCATGAGCACCACTAATTCTATCAAGGTTGAAGAACCAGATTTCTCAGGGGTTCTCTCTGTAGCAACTGTGGTTTTAGCTCCGAGGTGAGTGATGCCATTTTGCCAGAGACCTAGAGCGCTTACCTGGTCTGAAGACTTGCAAGTGAGTTACAGGGCTCTTCCTGCGTACCCTCCTGCACAAACTGCCATGCCCTAGCTGATGCACCAGGGCTTATTTACTCATCCTGTTTGCAGTGCTCCTGGTCAATGGTGCTCTCTAGGGCCATTTAAATCTCCTGCAATTGCTTCTGGCAACACCCAAGCCATCTCAGCCTCATGCTTTCCAATGAGGTGAATTTGGGTTTCGGAGCTCTTCATGCAGAGCTTCTCTTAGCTGTATAAGTACATGGAAAGGTATCATGAGAAGCAAGTTTTTCTATCCTCTGAAATCACATTTGCTGATGCAAAGCTAGGTTTCCAGCACATGACTGGGCATGCAGAAAGAAATGCTGTGTTTCTTTGGGTTTAGAGGGGATTCATACTCTATGACTCTGAGAAGGTATGTGGTTGCTTTGGCCTCACCATCTCCTCATTAATCCCATCACTACTAATTGTAGGCAGTGTGTAGCAATCTCCATGTAATCTTGAATCATTCAGAGCATATACGAATACATGGATTTGTTTAGTTCTTTTTGCCTCCTACCTGGAACTCCTTTCCAAAACCTCCAGCATTAGGTAGCTCTATGCTTCCTGGCTTTGAGCCATCCGTAGTAAGACATCACTGAACCTAGCAGTTTCCTTCTGCAGTGTCAGTTTCTTTAGACTACTTGGGTAACCATTGGCTGTGTTACTACATGCACATTACACTCTGTGACCTGCTAATGACTTCTCAAGCTGGATTGTGCACTTGAAAAGCTGAGAGTTGCTTACATAATTTGTCTTTACCGCCCAGGTAGGCCTGGTTTCAGATCAGGCATGCCATTAGGAGCAAATTGCTCTTGCAACATGATGGTGCCACTGTTTCTGTATGTGCTAACTCTGGATTTGCAGGTGAATACTTGCATGGAGGTAGTGTGAGTAAGCTTCCTTGCCTCATGCTGCTAATTACTTTACAGCATTTAGTGCCAAAGCTCTCAATCAATGTTTTCACTCAATAACAGAGTTCACTGTTTCCTGTATGTCACCTGGGTGTGAATTGCAGAGCACATAATATGAATGAAGAAGAAAAAGCTGTGCATTTCTTTCCAAGGAATTTTGCTGAGCCTATTCAGCAGTGAAGTACTAAGATACTTCTAGGAGTTTCAAAAGATGAGCTGGGCAAGAGGAAATGACTATGCACTATACAGACAATGCATGAACAGATCAGAAGCCAAGCCATAAGGAGGAGGTGGATTTGTGTTACATGTCTAGGAAATCAGTGGACTGATTCGCTGGCTGCAATGAGAGAGGAAATATGCATAAGCAGCTCATAGAATCATAGAAAGACCTTGTTGGAAAAGACCTCTGAGATTATCAAGTCCAACCGTTACCTGTCCCCTTACTAAACGATGTCCCTAAGAAACTCATCTACCCACCTTTTAAACACCTCCAGGATGGCGATTCCACCACCTCCCTGGGCAGCTGTGCCAGTGTCTGACCACCCTTTCCATGAAAAAAATTTTCCTGATGTCTAATCTGAACCTCCCCTGGTCTAACTTGAGGCCATTTCCTCTCATCTTATCATTTGTCACTTGCGAGAAGAGACCAGCACCCACCTCGCTACAACCTCCTTTCAGGTAGTTGTAGACCCTGATGAGGTCTCCCCTCAGCCTCCTCTTCTCTAGGCTAAACAACCCCAGTTACCTCAGCTGCTCCTCACAGGACTTGTTCTCCAGCCCCTTCACCAGCCTCGTCGCCCTTCTCTGGATGCGCTCCAGCACCTCAATGTCCTTCTGGTAGTGAGGGGCCCAGAACTGGACACAGTACTCAACGTGCGGCCTCACCAGTGCCGAGTACAGGGGCACGATCATTGCCCTGGTCCTGCTGGCCACACTGTTTCTAATACAAGCCAAAATGCCATTGGCCTTCTTGGCCACCTGGGCACACTGCTGGCTCATATTCAGCCGGTTGTCATCCAACACCCCGAGGTCCTTCTCCTCCAGGCAACTTTCCAGCCAGTCTTCCCCAAGCCTGTAACGCTGCATGGAGTGGTTGTGTCCCAAGTGCAGGACCTGGCACTTGGTCTTGTTGAACCTCATCCCATTGGTCTCAGCCCATCGATCCAGCCTGTCCAGATCCTTCTGCAGAGCCTCCCTTCCTTCAAGCAGATCAACAGTTCCACCCAGTTTGGTATCATCTGAAAACTTGCTAAGGGTGCACTCAATCCCTTCGTCCAGGTCTATTAATAAAGATATTGAACAGGACTGGACCCAGCACTGAGCTCTGGAGAACACCACTTGTGACCGGCCTCCAACTGGATTTGACTCCATTTACCACCACCCTCTGGGCCCGGCCATCCAGCCAGTTTTTCACCCAGCAGGCCAATGGCAGCCAGTCTCTCAAGCAGAATACCGTGAGAAACGGTGTCAAAGGCTTTAGCAAAATCCAAGTACACCACATCCATAGCCTTTCCCTCATCCATTAAGTGGGTAATCTTGTCATAGAAGGAGATCAGATTGGTCTGGCAGGACCGGCCTTTCATAAACCCATGTTGACTGGGTCTGATCACCTGATTGTCCTGTGCGTGCTGATGATCTCAAGATGATCTGTTCCATGACCTTTCCTGGCACCGAGGTCAGACTGACAGGCCTGTAGTTCCCCAGATCCTTCCTCTGACCCTTCTTGTAAATGAGTGTAACTCTTGCCAGCCTCCAGTCAAGTGGCCCTTCCCCAGTCAGCCAGGACTGCCAGTAGATGAGGGAAAGGGGTTTGGAGAGGGCCTCTGCTAGCTCCCTTAATACGGTTGGGTGGATCCCATCTGGCCCCATAGACTTATGTATGTCTAATTAGCCAAGCAGATTTCTAACCAAATTCTCCTGTATCTTTGGAGCTTCATTCTCACCGTCTTCTGGCTCAGGAGGCCGAGTATCCCAAGAACATCTCACCTTACCATTAAAGACCAAGGCAAAAAAGGCATTAAGTACCTCTTCCTCATCCTCATCCCTCATCACTAATGTCCCTCCTGCATCCAGTAAAGGAGAGAGATTCTCCTTGGTCCACTTGCGGTTGTTAATATACTTGAAGAAATAATTTTTGTTATCTTTCACAGAACTGGTCAGATGAAGTTCCAGTTGGACTTTAGCCCTTCTAGTTTTCACTCTACATGATCTCACCTCACATTTTGGGATGTCTGCCCTCTCTTCCAAAGCTCATAAACTGTCCTCTTCTTCCTGAGATCAATACAAAGTTCTCTACTCAGCCAAACTGGTTTTCTTCCTCACTGACTCATTTTACAGCACATGGGGATGTCCTGCTCTTGTGCCGCCAGGATTTCTTTCTTGAGGAGCATCCAGCCCTCTTGGGCTCCTTTGTCATTTAGAACTGCCTCCCAACAAACTTCATCAAGCAGCCTTCTAAACAGTTCAAAGTCTTCCCTCCAGAAGTCCAAGGTGGAAGTTCTGCTGACCCTCTTCCTTACTCCTCCAAGAAATGAGATTTCTACCATCTCGTGATCACTTAGCCTCAGGCATCCTCCAACCTCAGGCACCTCCCCCACAAGGTCCTCTCTGTTCACAAACAGCAGATCCAGTGGGGCATCTTCTCTGGTCAATTCAGTCACCAGTTGTGTCAGGAAGTTATCTTCTTCCATATACTCAATGAACCTCCTAGATTGCTTCCTTTCTGCTGTATTATACTTCCATCAGACATTTGGAAGGTTGAAATCTCCCACAAGAACAAGGTCCAGCAATCACAAGACTTCTACTAGTTGCTTGTAGAAGAGCTCATCTGTTTCTTCGTCCTGGCTGGGCGGCCGATAACAGATTCTCACCACTATATCTAGCTTTCTGTGTGTTCCACTGATTTTAACCCACAAGCACTCAACCCTATCATTACTAATATTGAGTTCTATGCAATCAAAACATTCCCTAACATAGAGGCAGCACTCCAGTTGTGCGAATTGTCCCACCATGTTTCTGTGATGCCAATTACGTCGTAGTTTTCTTCCCTCGCAATGGCTTCCAGCTCCCCCTGTTTGTTGCCCCTACTTCGTGCGTTAGTGTAAATGCATTTCAGTTGGGCTGTTTTTTCCTTCTCTTTCCTGAGTGGAATAGCTGCAAGTCCTGAGTGCCTTCTAGCTGTGGTTTGTAATCCAAGAATTCCCCTTGAATTCTGGCTGCCACGTGGAGCGCCATCCCCTACCTTCACTGAGGTGGCAGACCAGGTGCCCTCACTGGTACATTGTCCCTCAGAACCGGAGGTGCCATTCCTGTGCTTTGTTCTATCAAGCCCAGTGTTATTCCCCTCCCCCTTCCAATCTAGTTTAAAGCTTTCTTAATTAGCTCTATCAGCTTCTTGGAAAGTGTCCTTCTGTGTACCCCATTGTTTGCCAGCAGGCCTGGCGGGTAGGCCAACCCCTTATCGAAGAACCCAAAATTTTGTTCTTAGCACCAGGTTTGGAGCCAGGTATTTAATCCCTGGCTCTTCCCACTCCTTCCCTCACCGTTCTGTATGAGAGAAGAGAATACTACTTGCACACCTGAACCGTTTACCATACGTCCTAAAGCTCTAAAGTACTTTTTAACTGCTCTAAGATTCCTAGTTGGTTTTTCATTATTTCCTACCTGAAAGATGAACAGTGGATAATAATCTGCAGACTTGACAAGATTTGGGAGTTTCTTACCACATCATGACAGAGGCCCCAGGTAGGCAGCAGGCATCCCTATAAAATGGGTCTGATCTTCATATTGGTCCTTCAATTCCTATTGGGAGGGAGTCCCCAGTGATTACAAGCCTCCTCTTCTTCTTTATAGAAGCTGTTTTAATTGATGGCTTCAGGTTTCTTAACCTGGGAAACATTTCCAGGCTATGAGAATTGTCAACAATGGGGTTTGGCTCCACTTGCAGACCATTATATTTATTCTGCAAGGGAACCTGCAGGGCCAAGTTTGTAACAGGCGAGACACGCCGGCTGTGATGAGGAAGAACCCGCTGCCATTCTCCCCATCCCCTAAATCACTCTCCTCACTTGAGCGGATAGAGGATGGGGAGTTCTCTTTCACACAAGGTATGTCTGCTTGTGGGGGCTGAGACAGAGAGTATAGAATGTTACTCCAGAAGTCATTCTCTCTTTCACCCTCCCTTATAGTCCTTAGTCTAGACAGCTCCTCCTTGAGTTTTGTCACCAAGCGGAGGAGTTCCTCTTCCCGAGCACAGCCCCTACAGGTGACTGCCATTGACATCCAACAGGAGTGCAGGAGAGGGGCACGTCCTGCAGTTTGGAATCTGTGTGGCTGCAGGCACCCATTGGGGCTCGGTTTGTGAGGCTGTTTTCGTCGTGGCAGGAGCAAGACTAGGAGATGCCTTACTTTTCTGCCGAGTGGCCACCATGATTCTCTGGCATTTCTGGCAGAGGTCAGTGCCCTCCCTGCACCCTGCGTTTGTGAACTGTCTCAACTCGCCACGCCCTTATGATGAGCTATGCACCGTTTGCCCACTCCGGTCGCAGCACTCCTTACGTATGTTTAAATCTCCCGCCAATGCTGCCGGGACTGCACCCCCTGCACATCTCTGCCCACGTGGGAGCTGCCGGCCGGCTGCTCCCCCTGGGCTTTCCCTCCCTCGGGGTTTACCTGTGCACCTCAGTCAAGCACATGGCCACAGAACTTACCGTTTCTGCTTCCAATCCTCGCCAAGTTTCATTGCAAGCTGTTTGGCTGCTGAGCTGTTGCAAATGACACAACGCTGTCCTGGCATAAGGGTGAAACACCCATGGGCAGCATTCACAGACCGTCTGGTAGGATAGGATGAGAGATAAACAAAATATTTCCTCTTCAGAGGTCAAATTCTGCCTGCATGGATCCATACAATACAGCTCCGGCTTCTTCTCTTCTCAACAAGCTGAAATGAGAATATATCATGCCCCAAGAGGGGCCCATTTTGTTCAAGGATTTGTCCTTTCCTCCTGGTAGGAAAACAAACAGTGTAGGTTGGATTCAGTCTGTTGGTGTTGCTATTGACACAGTATTATTCCATAAACCATACGTGTCAAACACAAGGCCCGCAGGCCGAATCCAGCCTGGCACCTTGTTTCCACCTGGCTGCAGCACTGAGTTCCTTGCCCCTGCACTCCTGCCAGCGCTGGTCACGCGTGCAGCATGGTATGTGCGTTACGCTGCAGGAGCAGGAGAACAGTGGGAGCTGCTCGTGCCCCAGAGCTGTTACCTTGAAAGATGCAGGGTGGAGGTGGCTGGGCAGGGAGCACCCAGGTTAGTTAGGCTGCACACATAACTAGCACTGGCAAAAGCATAGGAGCAAGGAACTCAGCGCTGCCGCCAGGTAGAAACAAGGTGCCAGGCTGGATAAAACAAGGTGGAGGGCTGGATTTGGGCCTTGGGCCTTGTGTTTGCCACCCTTGCCATAAACAGACTGCTCCCAGTGCACTTGGACTGGTAGAGGTGTTCATAGTCTTCTTTAAAGGCCAGGAAGAACTAAGTGGCAATAAATATTTTTTGTATGCCTGAGTATGTGTGAGTAGGTAGGGATGTATGTGTGCAAAACCACACCTTAACATTATTGTTTACCTAAGAAATGCTGCTACAAGGATTCTCCCCCAGAAAAGTTCTTCCTGGGGACCCCATTCTTTATTCCCGTTGCACTGCCCACACCTGGCTCCCAGAGATACTGTCAAGCAGACAGGAGCAGCAAAGAGTGGTGAAGTCTCAGTTTTAGTAAGAACTGCAGCATGACATGCAGTCCCCTGTGGCTTGCAAAACAGACTAGATAAATCAGAAGCTTTACAAAACCCACAGTATCTCCAGAAACAGTTACTGTGCCCACTGTGATAGTATTTTTCTTTACTTGAGATTCTTGTCCTGGAAAATCTCTCCTAACTTCTGTGCTTGTTTTGCACAAAGGCAATATGGTAGATTCTGTCTTGCTTTCGATGCTTTGCTCCTTTGCCATGATGGGAATTTGTTCTTGCAGAGCTCTGAAAAAGAGATGAAGGAAGTTAGAAGTGCCACTGAGAAGCAGTGAGCCTGGTACTCCTAAATACTTTGGTAGCCACTGGTAAAACTGCCCAGCATTAAAACAGACCCTAAACGCTCAAAGGACTTTGTCACTGAAATAAGCACATCTGCAGAGGGAAATCGTGCTGCTGCATCTCTATTGTATGAAATACCAGTCACAAAGACAACCCAGCCCACCTAACTGAGGAAAAGGGAAAAAGGAAAACTCAGCCTATGCAAAGTTGTGTTTTTACAGCCTCTTACTTTGGCAAATAAATTAGAGCCTATGCAGCATATTTATGCACTGGGATTTCTGGAGACAGTAAGGCTTATCTTTGTAGCAAGTCAATCAAAACAACAGCACCTCACAAATGAGCTTCCATATGGGCTAAGTTCTGTTCCAAGCAAGTACATTTACTTAAGGGATGTTATGTGGGAGCGCTTAGGAGCTTTCATGAGTAGAAGGATCCAATTTTAGGTCCTTAAAGGATTCCTGAAATTTCTTCTACATATGCTACACCTTAAACTATTTGCCGTAAAGCTGTTGCATAACACTGCATCTTGTAATTTGAGAGCACTGTTTGCTAAGACATGTCTAACACCACTGCTAAAATACTACATGCAGCCACTTTTGCATTTCTGAAAAATACATGAAAGCTGAAGAGGAAGCAGAATTTTATAGTTTCAGGAGGAAAAAAGAAGCCATGCATCAAGAGGTTTAATTAGTGCACTCTGCTTAAATTACCAAAACAAAGATCAAAAGATGACTTAAGAATGGAATAGCATAATGTGGATAAAGTTCTGGGTAGTGAAGATACACTTAACTAATATAGAAAGATGTATTAATAGAAAGGCAGCATCTGAGAGCAGAAGCAGAATAAATTCAAACGGAAAAGGGTATAACTTTTAACAGTGGAAGAACTTAATTATTGCAATATCATACTGGGACAGGGGTGGAGTTGCATCATTAGATAAGTTTCGATCGAACCTGCATCTCTTTCTAGAGAAATGTGTTTCTATTACCTAGGGGTTGATGCTCCCAGTACCAGCGGACTCTATGTTGTTTCAAGGCCTTGTGATACACTGGGATGCAGATCAGAGGATGTATCAATGTGTTCTAAAATCAAAATATCTGCACTGAGGATCCTTGCTAGGCGCAATAAGATCCTCAGATCCCATGACCTAGATTGTATTTGGTTTTCAATATTTCTTTTTTTGTAAGTCTTTAAGTGCCCTGTCCTTGAGTTGACTGACAGCTCATCTCCATCACACAGTCAGCTTGAGTGCAACTTAGAGAGGGGTTCCTCACTAGAGGGGAAACTTTCAACCTGACTAAATGAAAATAAGCTCTGGAAGCAAGCACACTACAGTAACATCTTTGAAAGGTAGAAGGCTGAGTTTTAGCTGAAATTATTGTTTTATTTCTCTTGGGTCAGTACCTTATATCATTATTTTGCCAAAGGCATCAAGTACCACAAATAAAACCCTTCTTCAATTTAGAGTTGCAAGTTTTGGAGTCTGACTGCCTCAAGTTCCTTCAGCAAATACTAGTCTGAATGATGGGAATCCATTGACCAGGCAAGCCCCACAGTAAGCCCTTCTTACCCTGAAACTGTGTTCCTTGTTTGGCAGGTTGATCTTCATAATCACATCATTTGGTAATGCCACAACTTCTGCTACGTGACAGGGGATCTGTTTACTTTAAGCGCACAAAGATAGTTAATTTCAGCAGGTAGCCATTGCTCTTCTCTCTCTAAATTCCAATGTATTATGGCTCCAGCACGAGAGGAACATGAACAGCAGATTCATATACTACTCAGCAGCTATCACACCACATTATGAATTCACCATACTCAATTAAGCACTACATTCACAGGCAGTGTGGGATGCAATTTCTCATACGTATCACATGACATTTTTATCACATAACACTCAGTCTAATACAGTACAAGCAAAACAAATCTTTTGCAATATTTTCCCCTATATCTAGTGTTTAGATATTGAATTTGGACAAATGGGATGGGTTCCCTAAAGAGGATCTATGAGTCACTGCAGCATAATTAGGTTCTTCTTTTGGGGTAGCATGAAATCATCTGCATGTACTTAAGAGCTGAACAAGGCTTAAACACTTTGCTGAGTAAAGATTGATGGGTAAGTCAGATCTGCAATGAATCTGTCTTTCAGACTGCTACGCTCTTGGCTCTTCAGCACTCTGGTCCCAGTCTGTAAGCATTACTGTCTGTACTCAAATGCTAGATTTTTTTTCTACTGCCTGTATGGAACAGTAGGAGGGTAAGTCCTGCTGGTTGATTTTAGTGTAATAAGAGCCATTGAGCGGAATTTCACCACAATCTGAAATGCTTGAAGGGAGTGGCATCCAAGCACTCAAAAAAAAGTTGTCTTAAAGGCTGATTTGCAGTGCCCTGATAAGGATCCAAGACACTTACAAATAATGAACAGCATAAGACAAATACTTGCACATCAGTACAATTAATGGTATGTGCGGATGTGATGGAAGCTTGACTTTGTAAGAGCAAGATCTTAACAGCCATTTCATAGCGAAGTCATTTTAAAGATATTATCCTTCTTCTACGTGTCCTGATACAGAATATGTAGCAAATATGTTTTATTTTATTTTTTCCCTAAAGACTTGTAACAGATAAACTGAGATAAACCCTATTCTATGATCATAGGAAAACTCAGTTTGGAAGGGACCTCAGGAAACCATTTAGTGCTCATATGATTCTCCTGTAACTAAGATTTTACTGTAGTAGCAAACAAAGATATGCAGGCTATTTATCTGAGCAAATTTGGGTCAAACCTTGGTTTTAGTATGATCTAGTAGAATAGCCTCAAGCTGGGTACCAGGTTGCTTCTGATTTAAATACTGCTGACGTGCAGCTTTGTGCAACTTTATATTCTTTTTATTCCCTTTGTTGTTTAGTTGCACAGGAAGGTTTGGAGGTCTTTGTTTCAGGATATTTGTGCAGCATGATGTGGGTCTGATTTCAGTCGGGGTTTGTAGATGCAACCATTTTAAAACTTAACACAACAGTGAAGTGATATCAGCATTACATAGAGCCTGCAGCAAATACTGTAACCAAAAGCTGATTCCCTGAAGCTTAGACTCTACCTAATCAATAATGTTATCTGCTGTGGAATTTGCCTTTTTCCACTAATAAAATACCAAGATTCCCACAACATTTCACTCATTACTCAGTCTCTCTTTTTACAAGACTCATACCAATGCCAGCAGGTATCTGAGGTGACAGAATTATTTAAAGATCCTAGTTATTTTTTCGTAAGTCTTCATTGCTTTTTGGCTTCATTGCAGAGTTGAAAGATATCAGTTTAAGTCTGTCCAAAGAACCACTCCAAAATATTTTGAAGTACCATCACACAAGGGGACTCATCTTACTATTGAGTATTTTAACTACTGTATATTAAAGATTTACTGAGTTATTTACCAAAAACCCCATCAATTTGACAAGGCAATCAGCTCTCCAGCTCGTGCTATCTTTTCTAACTCCCAGTGTGTCATCAGGATGTTTAAAGCTGCAAGCTAGATCTGGAGCCTATGAGTGGTGTTTTCTGACATATTCACCTGCTTTATATCATGATATGGCTACTCAGACATGCAGAAGGTAACTCCATGTAGATAACAGCTTTTGAATGGAGTCAGATCAGGCATTTTGCAAAAAGAATTTTTATTTATGTATATGGACAGCATGTCTCATCTCAGAGAGCGTGTGGGTTACTTAGCCCAGAGGAAAAATAGATGTTAGATTAAAAGACAATTACTGTGCATTCTGGCCTCAGTTAATTTAAAAAATTCCTGGTACATATGATTTCAATTTGAGGTTTAAAAGAATATGGTTTAGTGTGTGGACACAATCTTTCTACTTACTCTACTAGAAGTAGTAGTATTCAAGAGAGGTGGAGGGGAAGAGACAGCTAAAACCAATAATTGTGCTATTGCTTCTAAAGAAACTGCATTTTTTCCAATGCACTTAGATGTGCAAATTGAAAAAGTTGTTTCAGCTGCCAATGGGAAAAACTATGGAACCAAGTTGTCATGGTCTGTTAATGTAATATATATTTCTGCTAACCATCTGGCTGCTTTCAGTGCTTTTGCCACTCAGGGAGAATGTAATTTGCAATCAAATTCAACAAATACCATATGCATTAGGTTGGGAAAACAAATGATATTGCAGTGTTGCACATTGTAGAAGAGTTTCAAGTTCATCAGACCATTCAAGATGTTGGATTTGTTTTGTGGGTTTGTTTTGTTGTTGTTGTTGGGTTTGATTTGCTTTGTTTCCTTTTAATACTATCTATGGCCCAGCAACCTGGAGGCTGAGGGTCTGGTTTGCAAACCTGCACTGGGTCAACTGTTTAGGTGAGATGTGCAGAGCCACTGAGGAGCGCCTTCTGGGATTAGGATTTGTGAGACCAGCTCACAAGCAACAAGCGTACAGAGCACAATCCACAGCCTAGAACTGAGAGCCTGTTTTCTACTGAGGGTATAACAAAGGTAAGATCACGAAAGATCTACATAAATCAACACCAGGGCTTCTAACACTAGATTCAGGAGCTGGTTTGCACTTATTGAAGATTTAGTGTAGAAACTCCAGACCCTCTGAATACTTCACTCCTCAAGGTTCCTTCCTCAGGTTTTCACATATTCAGACATGAAGGGAGGTTCTTTATAGCTACTTAGAATTTTAAGTGACACATATTGAGGTTTTGGGAATCATTGTTATAATTATTTGCTAACTGAAAAATAAAATCGAGATTTTTTTCCTACAAAAACAACTCTGAAAACAACAGTAGGTTTTGATAAATCTTTTAATGTATTTGAAAATTCAGTGCCTTTAATGAGTTAATATAATCATCTAGTCTTGCAAACAGGACGTATGGAAAATTTCTACTGAAACTGAACATTAACAGAGGGACTTCACAAGCCATCGGCATTTATCTAATATTCCTTTTATTCGTATAACTGGAGTTTTTCTGCTTGCTTCAGGAAGAACAGTTCTAGGCCAACTTTAACATTCCTTTGCTATTAAGTACATAATAACTACCAGATTTGGACAAAGTTGAAGTCTCATTTTCAAGATAGTATGATAAGCACCGAAATTTTAAAATACCAATCATACTCACTCCATTCTAACATTTTATAACGGACACATTAAGCAGGGCTGAATTACTATTCAAACCACTAAAAGATGTTACAATATGATCTTTTGAACCTCAGCTCAAAAGCACTCTGAACGACATTGAAAGAATACACAGAATGAGCTTAGAAGTACTTAAAAAAATCTGAGTGCCCACCCTTTACATTACAAATGCAGATTCCTTTGTGGAAGTATGCTAACTTCACAAGTGTAACAGCAAAATATTATCAGCCTGATTGTAGGTGTGTTAGCAATTCCATTCCTTCCACATGTTTGGAGCTGTATACATTGCAAAATGTGTCTTAGCAACTGAAAAGACATTTTCTGGCAACACAGACAAATCACTTCTATGATCAACCGACTGCGCACAAAAACTCAGAGAACCTAATATTGCAGAGCATTCAGAAAATGATGTATACTTATTTGTACTAACTAGGGAATTGATTCTCTGCACTGCTCATGAGCAACATACTTGGCAAGTTACAAACATCACATTATCTGTAGATTTAATTTTCATGGAAAGCTGTAATGAGCACTCCCCTTATAGTGCTGTTATTTCAATGGAAAGTGCTCCAAGCACAGTTAGGCATTTTGTCTCCAGATAGCACTATAGGAGGGGTATGATTGTTATTGCACCTGCAATGTCCTCAACAGCTTAACTAGTAGCTGCACCTCACATGTGCTACCAACCAGAAATATTAACTCATTACAAAAATAAAGGAGCCTGAAAATGCTATATATTTGATCTACCTGTCTGTTATGTGTGGACTTGCTGCAATTCTTTTCAGTGAAAGATGTAATATGTTAGAAGAGATTATCACAGTATCACAGTATCACAAGGTTGGAAAGGACCTCTGAGATCATCAAATCCAACCTATAACCCTACACTAACACCAACACTAACACCAACCATCATCTAAACCATGGCACTCAGTGCCTCATCCAGTCTCCCCTTAAACACCTCCAGGATCGGTGACTCCACCACCTCCCTGGGCAGCCCATTCCAATGGCCAATCACCCTTTCAGTGAAGAACTTTTTCCTCATATCAAGCCTAAACTTTCCCTGACGAAGCTTAAGTCCATGCCATCTAGTTCTGCCACTGGTCACCCGAGAGAAGAGACCAGTCCCTGCCCGACTACAACCTCCTTTTAGGTAGTTGTAGAGAGCAATGAGGTCTCCCCTGAGCCTCCTCTTCTTCACCCTAAACAGCCCCAACTCCCTCAGTCGCTCCTCATAGGGCTTGTGCTCCAGCCCCTTCACCATCTTCGTTGCCCTCCTGTGAACACATTCCAGTATCCTAACATCCTTCCCAAACAGGGGGGCCCAGAACTGTACACAGTATTCAAGGTGAGGCCTGACCAGTGCCGAGTACAGGGGAACGATAACTTCTCTGGTCCTGCTTACTACACTATTCCTGATGCAGGCCAGGATGCCATTGGCCTTCTTGGCCACCTGGGCACACTGCTGGCTCATGTTGAGCTTCCTGTCCACCAGCACTCCCAGGTCCTTTTCTGCCTGACTACTCTCCAGCCACTCCGTCCCCAGTCTGTAGCTCTGCATGGGATTGTTGTGTCCAAAATGAAGTACCCAACATTTGGACTTATTAAATGTCATCCCATTAGAATCAGCCCATCTCTCCAATCTGTCCAGGTCCCTCTGTAGGGCCATCCTACCCTCTAACATATCAACTCTTCCTCCCAGCTTGGTATCATCTGCAAACTTGCTGATGATGCACTCAATCCCTCCATCCAGATCATCAATAAAGATATTAAACAGGAGGGGACCCAACACCAATCCCTGGGGGACACCACTGGTGACCGGCCGCCAACTGGATGAAACACCATTCACCATCACTCTTTGGGCTCGGCCATCCAGCCAATTCCTAACCCAGCACAGAGTGCTCCCATCTAGGCCACGGGCTGCCAGCTTCCCTAGGAGTCTACTGTGGGAGACAGTGTCAAAGGCCTTGCTGAAGTCCAGGTATACCACATCCACAGCCTTCCTCTCATCCACCATGCGAGTCACATGATCGCAAAAGGAGATCAGGTTGGTCAGGCAGGACCTACCCCTCTTAAACCCATGCTGGCTGGGCCTGATTTCTTGACCATTCTTCAGGTGGCGCATGATTGCACCCAGGATTATCTTCTCCATGATTTTACCTGGGACCGAGGTCACGCTGACAGGTCTGTAATTACCTGGATCATCCTTATGGCCCTTCTTATGGATGGGCGTCACATTGGCCAACTAAGATTGTTAGACAATAGACTCTGTAGAAATGTGCCCTGGAGAAGTCATCACCAGTCTGAAATAACCCTGCTCTGGATGGTAACGTGGCATAAACGACAAGGTTTCAAGTTTTCAGGCATTAAGCAAAGTCCCATTTCATATAACTTGTGGCTACTGCCACGAACTCGGTGGCTAAACAAAGTCTTTCCCAGAAGTTAGCTTGCTGATTGCTTCAGCTTTCTCCTCATCCTTCAGAGGAAACACGGTCAGCAGCCCACAAAACTGACTTTCAAGCTTCTAAAACTGCTGCAGGCTTTGGATAGCAAGAGAGATGTACAGTTAAGACAAGCCTACTTCTGAGGATGTCTCCATCATATTCACAGATTTCAGGTTTTATTTGGGTCAAGCCTTTCAAGAGCCCAGGACTGTCTACCTTTTGTGGTTTGAGTTAAATTAGAGTCAGTTTCCTGACTCTAATTCAGTCTTGTGTAAGTAACTCCATTTTCTGAAAGCTAACTGCATGTTTTTCAGACAGTTTCTCTCTATAAGTGATAATATGGAACATTGGTAAGCAGAAAGGTCATTGCTTATACTTATTCCTATAGAAACCAAGGCCATCCTCAGGGCTGCCGAAAAAGGCCACAATTGCAGGGAGCGGTGGTCAGGACAGGTGACCCCAAAGTGACCAACTGTGTTCCATCCTGTATATGTCATACTTGGTGCAAAACTGAGAGATCACAAGGGTCTCACTCTCTCTGTGATGGCCAACGCCCAGTGAGGACCTTGTCTGTTTGGCTGCTTCCGATTCAATACCTGTGTGTCCCTGAATCCAGTTCCAGAGCCCAGTTCCCTCGTAGCCATGGACCCATTCCCTTGTGTCTGCTCTACAGCATTTATGGTGATGTACAGTCATCAAGGAGTGGAGACACGATCTCATATATTTGTATGTATTTTATTACATCATCATTATTATTTATTATTATTACTATTATTTCATTAAAGCTGTACTTTTAGTTTCCAATAAGCAAGTGTTTTTCCTCTCATTTTCCTCTGCCTGGTCCCTGGGGGTGACAAGGAAGGGAACTGGGAGCCCAACTGCATAGTTTTAGCTGCTGAAATTAGCTGAGTTGGGGCTAAACCATTACATCACCGTAGTTACCTTCTGTTCCTTGTGGAGAAAGCTGAGTATTTTTCTCCTCTCTGTAAGCCACTTTCAAATTCTGTAATTTGGATACATTAGGACGTGGAATTATTTTGTCAGCCTGTGGAAACGCAGACACTACCTGACCTTTTTTATCCTGTAGTCTGCCACACTAAGTCCCAAAGACCTCTTGTTGAGGAGTGTTTTTTAGCTTTGACATCAACTTCTTTATGGTGCCATGTGTATCCATCCATCCATCCTCCTAAACATGTCTATTAACCAACAGACAGCTCTTATAAGAACAGCCCTTGCCTACATACATACAAATTTGTGGTCTTTAGATAGTACTCAAGGGTCAACAGCATTGCCTGGAATTCTTGGCAGCTGCCACCAGCTTCCTTAGCATAGCATCTTATTTCATAACATTTCTATTAGCATAGTATCTTTTGCACAAAATAGGCCATTTTTGTTGCTTATCCGTACTGCCTAGTGGCTAAAATGATTTATTTTTTCTTTTCTAGCAAGTTCAGTGTTACCTAAAACAGAAATACAGATCAATTTAATGGAAGTACAATATTACTTAAGCTCTTCTGGTAAATAGACATCATATACTGAAATATGTGGAGCATAGAGACTACAACTAACGCACAACCCATACAACATGTATCAGTTAACAGCAGTGCAGCTTCTGGAGAGTATTCTTGGCTTTCAGACACCTCAGAAATAGATTTTGCTGAATAGATGAACACCAAGCAAGCAGAGGAAGTACTGCCACACTGCTACAGGTTAGCTGATACAGAGCAGGATTGTGGGTGAGCACTGTTGCTTTAAGTGCTTCACAGTGTTGGATCTACACCGGAACTTTTAACATTATGCTACCAGCATTGTATCTGAGCCACCTACTAAATGTAAGTTAAGAAGTCTTTGCAACTGCATCATGACTCTCATAACTTAATTACAAGCCTGGATTGTGGGTGATTACCACCTGTAGCATTCAGCTTTCCTTTATATCCCTGAAAAGAATAGAAATATCTGTGAAGTGCTTAAAGGACATATCCATTCTTTTTTCAGCCTCTATAGTTTAGAGCAATTTTTATGGAAGGTTTTAGCGGTCTGAATTATGAACTATAACACCAGTGATTTCATCAATGGCAGGTGTCAAGCCAGAACCATAGGCATTTTCCATTCCAATTAAATTAAAAATAGTGAGGCTAGTATGGAGCAGCAACTGCAGCATGTGGCTTCTGAAATATAAGATTTCTGTCTTCGGATGTTGAAGTTAGAAGAGATCACAGTTTTTAAAGTTCTGGCTGTATTACATAATTTCTAAATATAAAAATGTTATTGTCAAGTAAGTGTTCATACAAAACCCCAGCAATAAAACTCCAGAGAAGTGATAAATACAAATTTAAGAAAATACGCCAAAGAAGAAATGGTTTTGTTGTGCAAATTTCAGCTATACAAAAATGTGGTATCTTTAAAACAGCTACATAGATGATGACTCTAAACCAGTTCTTCTGGGATTTATTGTTCACATTCTGAATAAGACCCAGGACCTATGTGAAATGAAAAATTCTAGATGCAGAATTGATAAGACACTTTCTCCATTATTAATCTGTAGAGCTCTGCCATAAGATGCCAGCGGAAGATACTCTAGAAGCGTTCAAAATAGCAGCATTTATTTTGATATACAGAATGTATATCAAAATAAATATCACGAATGTTATCCGTGTTAAAGAAAAAAGTTTAAGTAAATGAAGTTACTTTAGGAGTTAAATCAACAGCTATTCAGACACAAAAGGAAATTTCTTTATAGACAACTTACTTGCAAGATGCTTACGTCTTGCCATAAAGTACTGAGTGCTGACTACCACTGCACATAGCAAAGATTTAGCTAGGATGCACATTTAATCCAGTCCAAAGTTGAAATTCCTGAAGTCATATGCAGTTACTGCATTCAACATAACTGTCAGACTTCATTAAATACTTCATTTATTACAGCAAATCTAGGAATCTCTCTTTAGTCATTTAGAATAAACTGAGGTTTACTTTGTAAAAACTCATCTTTATGTGCATCTATGTTTGCCCCTGATTTACTGCTATACATATAGAGCACTCAAGATCAGAGATCTTATTTCTTTTTGCCATCCTCAACAAAAGCAGGAAGTAGTAACTAACCTGGTCACATACTGGAAATACGTTGAGACCACTTTAAATTCCTTCTTTGTAAAAGAGAAGTTGCCAGAGAAATCATGTGTCAGACCATGTGGCAACATCATAACTGCTGGGAGCTGGGTATAGGAAAAAGAAATGGCATACCCCAGCCTGTGCACTTACAGCTATGATAATGCTTTCCATTTTAGTTTATAGCTCTCTGAAAGTGTAAAGGTGTATGTTTGCTCCCCCACAGTTTAAAAGCACACTGTAAATGCATTAAGTTTTGCAGAGAAGTCTCCTCCCCAACTCAAGAGACAAAGTGCCTGGCAAAGCAGAGATCAAAGGTTCCAAGGGTAGAGGTGAAGAATTTCTCCAAGAACTCACTTTTCATTTAGCTGATACTCAAGTTGACACCAAGAATCTGCCCAAGTTTTGAGCGTAAAGCAGACACCAGTATTCAGCAATTGCTGAGAATACAGTACACTTGAAATCCAGAGAGCTTCAATTCAGGCTACGTTTCCACCTGCAAAAGCCCAAGCAGGAAGACCCAGGTAGGGCTGATCCTCAAGCAGTTTCGCACGGGACGCTGGACACATTAAACAGGGCAGACACGTAAGGCATGGAAGCAGGTGGTCCTGCCTATAACTCAGTGACAAACACCCACACAAAAGTGAAGGAGATGGAGTAGCCCACGCCATGAGACATCAGGGGCAAACCCTGCCTTCTCTTGGGGTACCATGCAGGCATTTGTAGCCCTCATGAGATTCCCTGTATGACCACTGTGACTATCTTAAGACAGAAGTCCAATAGCTCCTTGTTCCCAGGGTAGCACCAGTGCTCCTGACCTAATCTGCTGCTCATCCTCTAACCCACCCCTCCTCAAGTAATGAAAGGCATTAAGAGCCAGCCTTGAGCATGAGCCCGCTGTAAGAAGCAAAAGCATTTTGTCCAACTGATTTGTATTCATAAAGTGGAAGAAGCTTCTCATCCTACCACACTTCATCTCCCTAAAATAAAAAGTTACCAGGTGAGGTTTCTTCTTACAGCTGCCAAATACAGACTCAAAATACCAAGCTGAATTACAGATAGAAAATTCCTCCTGAGGGAGGAACTGTTGCAGTTGTAGTTTTGTGCTATACTTTATTTGCTTTCAGATCTATTACCACCCTTCATCTTTCACTCCTATTCCTTCTTTTCACCCCATTCCAATGCTTCTACTTTGCTAAAAGTTGGGAATGAAAAGCAAATCAAGAGGTCGGAATCAGAAGACAGATTCAGTCTCTTGTGTGAAAATGGGCAGTTTCAGAAACAGCTTGCATTTGCCATTTAGTTTAGTGCACTGCAGGCTTTTTCCCCTGATCTAGGGTAAAAGACTGGACTGTGAACCCTGCTCACACGATTTTGATTTTTCATCTAGGAAGGATTTGGGTGGGGGCTGCCTCTGGAGGATGCCTTTTCACAGGAGGTGTTTACCTCACAACACTGCCTGTTATCTGAGAGGTATTCTTGTCTCTGATCTCTCACACTGATATTGACAATGAATATGCCAAGCTTTTCCTTTCAGTCCTTCTCTGTCATCCCTACCAAGCTACCTGCCTTCTTTGCTCTCCTTTACTCCAGTTAGAAAAGTAGCCTTCAGCTTCTCTAGCCTTTACAAAACAAAAACGTCACAGATCCCCAGTTCAGTTCTTAAAGAGTTTCAGTAAGCAAAGACAAAATCCCTAAGAAGAAGTCCTTCCAAAAAACCAAAAATTCCTCAGTCTAGTTTAAATAGTGGAAAGTTGTCATTTACCAGTGTTTGCTTACGAGGGAAAAAAAAAGGAAATAGTTAAAAGGATCTTCTTTAGGCCAAAGTCTCGCTTGCTACTGTCACCTTCCCCATTCTTTACAAGACCCTTATGGCTCAATCAAATTATCCAGTTTTCAAATCTAATTTGAATTCTTAAAAGCAACTCTAATTTATCATGTTCTTTTCTAAGGTCAAATCTATTCTGCATTCTTTTTCAAAGTTTTCCAGCACAGTAAGTACTGTACCTGCATAATAAAAGGAAACACAATTCTTGCGTTATGGAAAAATTTCCTTGAAAAAGAAAATAACTGTGCATTGCTGTAGCTATTATGAATTTCAGCTTTTATAAAGTCCATTGGTATGCTCATTGGTTTTCACAAGATCCTTGCACTCCTTGCAACTGTCAGAAATTTATATATATATATACACACACACACTTACACATATATACGTAATGCTCAGAGAATATAAACCAATTTGAAAGATGCCCAAGCGCAGCAAATTTGGGAATAGTATCTTCTTAATACCAGTGCTGTGTTAAAGCTTAATTAAGTAGAACAGTAGTTGATGGACTTTTCAGGACCATAGGATTGCTCAAGCATCTTAATTGCTAAGTGTCAGTATTAGTTTCAAGTATGGCTGATACACCGATAAATGACAAACTGGAAAGCCCAGAAAATACACCAGAAGTGATGGAAGATGAGGTTAATACATTAGGCTATACATAGGAAGCACAAACTTCAAATTACAGATCCAGTTCACTTCTCTAAGGATTATCTAAGCTCACAGGGGATGAAGAATTTCCTGCAGACATAAAATTTATGCATTGTGGAATAGAATCACATCTCAGATTTTGGCCTCAATATTCAGAAAAGCCTGATTGAGACAATTCTAAATACCTCTGAAATAAATACATTAAGATATTTAATTTCCTTGAATAAGCAGTTATGCAGAGCTACTAATAATACAGGTCAGTAAGTCAGTGCTGCTAAAATCATGATACCATATTGCTCCACAGTATAATAAACACTTGGTTTCACTGGGCAGTTATTCCTATTCTTTTCACTGGTCCATTTTTAAAACTTTTGACATAACAGGAGGCTCTCAGGACCATGAATCTAGCCTTACAAGGATTCAAAAAGGGAAAAAATAAGATAAATGTCTTTAGAGTAGTTCACTGTAACAGCATTGCAGGATGTTGCAGGAATAAAGGCAGTGGCTTGTGTTCACGAGACCTGTCACACGAGACATTGCTTTCCAGCGGCAGAGAGAGTTTACTGTTATTTCTAAGCATATGGGATATTATTACACTCAATTCCAGGACTCTCTACATTGCTTACGCAAGGTCTTAAAATACAGCTGTTTGAAGTAAAGTTTGATTTGAGCTTGGTGGCTGGATCTAAGCAGCACAGCAAGCCATTTCATTGCCAGGCAAGGTGTTACTCTTCAAATAGCTTTTATCTCACAGCATTTAAAGCAGTTTGCAATGTTAGACTGAATCCTGAGGGAGGCAGGCTGACAGGAAAAGCACAGACAAGATGTTTTATGTTTTTAAACTCACTGCACAACAATGCAGCTCAAAGCCTAAAACTAGTCTCAGCTGTATTCAATATAGCATCAGCACTGCCAGAGCTGGGTGCATGACAAATGCTCATTTCAGAATGGGCAGGTATGATTTTTGACACCTGGCCTAAAAAATAGCACATGACCATCTATCTCCAATAAGTACATAACCACACATGTATACATTGAATTTTAGAGAAATATCTAATCACCAAGACCTATTTTGATGGTCTAACTTCTGATTTGGCAACTTGCAGTTCTAGAGGCTTTGGAAAATCTGGAGGTGTCAGGTGACTACAGGGCAGACAAGCAGAAAGGTCTTTGTGTTTAAGGCACAAGACTTTTGCTTTTAGTGATGCCCCACGACAAACTCAGTCCAGAGGCTAATGGATGAAGCACAACTAATGAAGCCCTCCACCATTGTTTATAACTAGCTCTCAGACTTTTAAATTCAGCAAGCCTTTGTGGTTATGCTTTTTACCACCTTTTGTAAAAGTTGGGAGCACTTCAAAATTCTTCAGCAGTGAAATGTGGTGTTCAAGGAAAAGAAATACAGCTGCAGTTTCACTCTAACAGCATGTAAGGGACACATTGAAAGCCCTCCAGGCACAGTACCCATGCTAAGTCCCAGAACTCAACTGTCAAAATTCGGGCTAGCTCACATAGACAGGTTTCCCTGTTGGCAAACAAAATGCCAAGGAAAGGGGAATGGTTTCCTAGCCAACAGTGTTCACTAGTCCAATGTTTACCTGGAGTCTTTTCTGGCTCTTTAGAACAGTGCCGTACTCAGATCCAAGTGCAGTCAAGCTCTATTCTCCAAGATTTTCCCCTGCTTATTCATTATACCCAAGGCAACATACTCTAGCAAGATAGAAACAGTCCGGCCTCCCCAAAACTTGCACACACGACCACCCCAAGAGAAATTGCCCGGGACGCCTTGAGTTAAGAAGCCATTTCTGTTAGTGCTTACATTGCTTCTTGTTCAGGGGAGTAAGTACATGAGTATTGACATGCTTTCCTGAACAAGGGTGGATTCTCTCAACCAGGTGTATCATCCTGCTTCTTATTTCAGCAGTGCCTTTGTTTTTGTCTTTCCCTAGTTTTAACTAATAAATCCCCTGAACAGACAGCTTTTCCATATTGGGTAAACATAGGACTTCCCACAACAGGGTTTTAGCCTTACTGCAAAAAAAGCATACAACAGAAATGACCAAAATGTGGAGTAAACCCTTATGACCATTTTGGAGATGACATTGTTGAGTAAGAGATTCTCCTTTCCTCTCCCTGATATCGACATTGACAATTTATCTAAACAAATTATGCATCACTGATTTCGGCAGGGGCACCTGCCTCTGAGAGAGAGTTGACCTGAGGCATGGTGCAGATGGTATGTGACTTATATCACATCCCCCACCCTGATGCTGCCTCAGACACCACTCCAACCAAGAACTGTCATTGTGACCATGTATGACCATGAGCCCAAATCCATCTCAGGTATAAATGGAACCCCTCCCAGAGGCCATTTTGAGTCCTCCTTGGAGAAGCAGGCCTGCAACACAGAGTCCTTCCTGTGGCAGGAATGCCTGTCATGGACACCTCCCCAAAGCTGAGTGCCCTCACTTTATTGTGTGAGTGAACACATGTACCAGGAACCCCCTCCGAAACCCTAAAAGCTTTTAGGTGACCCTTGCAGTAATGTTGTCACCACTTACTGGTTTGTACTATTCTGTAACTAAGCGTGGGCCAATTCCTCTGACATCCAAACCTATAAACTTTATGAACACTTGTTTCTCAAAATAAATTGTTGCTAGTTGTGGTTCCATCTCTGAGAATCAATGTTTTTGTTCCATGACACCAATTATCTTTTTGTTGTACCAGTCTGTAATTATTCCTGAGTCAAAGCAGTTCCCTGCATTTGTTCATGGACATTTGGACACATTTTGACACTTCTGAAGGTAAATAGACACCAAAAGATGACATAGGCCTGTTCAATAACATACTAGTTTTCACAGTAGTCATGACAAGTGAATTATAGGTTGTTATTCTGTTTTTGTTGGCTGGAATGTCTTTTGACTACTTCTTTATTTAAAAAAAATAATCCTCAATTTTAAAGATTCACAGAGCAAATAAGATGACTCGCTTTTCAGAAAAGAAAATCACCCTGCAGATGTAGATGGTCATGCAACCAGTCTGGGGTGTCAGCTGGTATTTAAATGGAAAATGAATTCTTCTCAGTCTGTCAAGGCAGGGATCTCATCTTCCAAAGGAAGCATGAGATTGCTTAAGACCCCACATATAAGAAGCCACTGACAGGAAGAAGAAATGAGTGAGGTGAAACTAGAAACCATCTTTCCCCATGAAAGTTGCAGCTCGCTTGCAAGCCCTGTTCTCACATACCTCAAAGGGAGCTCTGTAGGGTAACAGCAGAGTAACACTCATGTAACAATGGTGACAGTCTAACATCCTAGGGAGACTCTGTCTAATCGTACAGTAAAGGCTCACACTTAGCTCCTGCTCACACTCACCCTGGGGTGTCCTTTCATAGTCTGCTTTTAAGCCCTGAGATGTATCTGCAAAGATAAGAGAATGGGGCTGTTGGCAGCCGTGATTGCTCCTCACTGTGTGATGCCACCAGTAGCTTATTTCACTCTAGAGCACAGCTTATCCTCTGCTGTATCTCCCAGCCTGCTATCAGGGGGGCTGCTCAGTGAGTGCTTCCTGTTGGATGCTTAGGAAAACCAAAATTATTGTATGCACTGTACTGTGCGTTCTATGTACAGCTCCACTGTCTTTCCCTGCCTGCTTCTGCCCAGCAGCAACTACCTCATACACAGCTACTGCACAGCACAGCAGAAGCATGCAGGAATAAATCTGCAGCAGCATTGGGCGAGGTTCTTCATGTTATATGTACCACAAAAGTGAGTTTAAATGGAGTATTTTAATTATTCATGATACTACCCTCAGGCTCTCTCCTTGAGGAGTGGTTTGACAGCTGAGGCAAAACAAATTAAAACACTAATGTATACGTTACTTATACAGTTTGTTTTGTTTCAGAAATAATTCAAATCAGAATTATTCTAAAAGGTGTGTTGGGACAGCCTTTAGCTGAAGTATGTCAGTTTTGTTCCATGTATTTCCAGGAAGAACCTCCCAGGTATTTCACGCCCACTTATGTATAAGATACGCTTAAAATCATAAGCTTTTATATTTCTATTGTACAGATAAACCTCCACCACTGTAACACCTGATGTTGCTTCCGTCTTCCCATAGCCCCACAATGAAGGAAAGCACCACCAGCCAAACTAGAGATGAGTGTGAGGTCCAGAGAAACAAGAAAAGCCCTTAAGACAAGGTTGCAACCAGCTTGACAGAGTAACACAAGTTGTGCCTTGCAGAGCCAGAAATGAAGTATTAGGCATGTATGTACTAACTCTCAACCAACCTTCCTTTTCAGTACAATACTCATTTTAGTTTTTCTTCAGGCTTTATACTTTGCCATAGTGGTATTTTCACTAGGAAAGGAGGCTACAAGCATACATATACACTACAGGAGGTATGCAGGTGAACACACCTGATTTTAAAAACACAACAGACAGCACATAGCTTTAACTTGTCAAAAGCCTGCCTTACACAATGCCACACACTCCTGCCAAACTGATGATCTGGATGCAGATCATGGGCTCTGACTGCAGATGTTACGAGTGCACCATTCCTAACTGATGCATAATCTGATTAAATATGAAATGTAATGATATTGTCAAAACCCATTAATCACTCTTTCAAGGCACATTAATGTAGGCTTTATTGACAGCTGTGATGATTGTACTGTCTCGGCAGGTACTGTTGCTCAAACTTAACCATTGGGTCTCAAAGAAGAAAATATATCCAGTATTCAGAATATACTTATGTGCACTGTACAGATATTCCTATCATGAAAAGTGCTTTTATTACTTATATTCCTGCAGCTTTCTCTGTGTTATTATCGGATTTCTATGTAGCTTTCCACATCTATGCTTTGTGCAAAGATAGTGATAACTTTTCAAAAATACGTGGATTCAGAAACAAACTTCAAGCATGGCAGGTCCACATATTAATATATGGTTCCACAAGGGATATTCTACAACAGGGGTGTCAAACTCACAGCTGATACCGTTCTCCTGCTGCATAATGCGCGTCACTCATTGCACACGTACCCAGCGCTGGCAGGGCGCAGGGGCCAGGAGGTCGGCGCTGCCACCGGGGAGAAACAAGGTGGAGGGCTGGATAAAATGAGGTGGAGGGCTGGATTCGGCCCACAGGCTGCGAGTTTGACACCTCTATTCTACAGTCTCCCTGCTTAACTAGGGAAACTTTCAGGCATTTGAAGCAGCAGGAAGACTGGACCAAGAACTTTGAACTTACAGAGTGCATTGTACAGAGGCAACTCCCATGATTAGAGCCTAAATAGAGTAGGCAAAGAGTTTCAGAAATAAACACTTATATCCAAACACCATGTGTAGGCAAACATGCCTTTATTTTCAAGGGTCTTCAAGTATCTGTTTATCTCTATGACAAATGCTGGTGCCTGGATCTTTTCAAAAATTAACCAGTACAAACCTGAGTTTAGTACTTGCCACTTCACCACTTCAGAGCACTTGTAATGTCTTCCTGTGCTGCAGTCTGCCAGAAAAAAAAGAACTTTCCATAGCTTCTGTGGGCTCTATTTTGTTCTCCCTCCACACACTACTGGTTTTCAGAACCCCCTTTGCCTCTATGCTATTTGCCTCTAGCTACAATTCTTGCATAGAAATACTGAGATAGCGACTTAGATGCATCAAGTTCTAGCAAACATCACCTACTTGCATCCCTTCTCTGCTGCACCGTCATCTTCATACCCTCCTGCCTCTACTAGCAAGGCAGGACAATCCAAGCTTCTGTTCTTCAGGCTTAAGATCCATCAAAAAGGAGCATAGCTGCCGTATCAAGTCCTCTATCTGCTACATCAACTGAGACGTCCTCTCCTTTAGCAGAAGCATCCAAATAGCTCGCTTCTTGGCCTGAGAATTAAGTCTGCATGCACTCCCTTATTTTATCTCAGTGGGTCCAGGGGAGACAAGCTGTCCAGCAGTCTTACATCCATGCAAGCTTCCCTTATTCTGGCCTCCTATGCCCTTAATGCATCTACTACTATAAACCATTCATTTCCAATATTATCTGCACATTTATGTGCAGGCCATATTTATTTCTATATTTGATTTTAGCCTTTTCTTAGCTTCATTTATTTGACTCCAGCCTTGTTATATGGCTTCCTAGACCTTTGAATTAATTATTTTGGCTTCAGTTTAAGAGAAATAGCAGCTCCCAAGGCAAGTAGACATTAAGAAGAGTAGGAAACAGCTTTTGGTAACAGTTGAGGGAAGAGATCCAACTGGTTGCCACAGTAGGGACTTGCCCATTTACTGTTCAATAGTTTGGTCATGACAAGCTATCCAGGAAAGGGCAATAACTTATTTAAAGAAAAGATCAACTGCGTTGCTGGGGAAAGGGTAATAAAGACCCATATATGTTCACAAGGTGAAAAAGGGTTTGGCAAATTTAACAGTAATACATTCTCATGGCTACCAGTAAGTTATCATACCAGACTTCCCCAAGATGATGATGCCAAATGAAAAAGCACAGAAGGCTGAGACCAGGATATACCAAATCACAGCAAGGACTAACGTCCCATGACAAACAGTGGCCAGACATGCATATCTGCAAATAAAAGGGGTTGAAACTGGAGAGCAAAGTTGTTACCTCTTGGCCCATTGGAAAGCAGTTTCTTATTAGTCCTATGCCAGAGGAAATGGCTCTGTTTAATAGCCTGCAACGTCTTTTTATTCCATTAATTTGTCCAGTTCCACTTTGAGCCCATATAAGCTTTCAGCATGTGCACTAGCGAATGGCAAGTACATCAACAGCTTAACTATCTGTTGTGTGACAGACTGCCCCCTGTAACTGACCCTGCACCCCCACTAGCCACCTACTAGCTTACCATGATTCCTTGTAGCTGTTCTGCTAGAAAAGACAACATCCTACCTCTAATGCCATTCACTACGTCATTCTTGACTATGGACCTGTCATATCTCCAGTCATTTTTCCATTGTTATTTATTCACTGCTCAGTTACAGAAAATACTCCATTGGTTTTGCTGCTCTTATTTCCACTGTACTTTTCTCCTTCATCCCACCTCAGCCGTCTTTTCGATCTAGGCCTCCATTCTGCAATTTACAGGATCAAATAAAGGATAAATTAGAAGCCTGACAGCTTCAGAGGGGACCAAGATTGGCACAGCAGTCCATCATGTATTGTTGATCAAAGGAATACAATTTATATTGAAACCCTTCAAAGCAGGTATTTTTTCACAGTACTTGTCTCAGTGGGGCCTTGCCTTATCTAGGACTCATGGGTGTTATTCAGACAAATAATTAATAAGTAGCCCAAATAGGTAAAATGGTGCTAGATAGGCTTTTAAAGAGAATAAATACACTTTCAAGTATGCTAAAACAAGCGTTAAGACTGTGATGAGGGAAGTTAGCAAGCACATTTTGTAAAGTGATATGTAAATGGTTTTTGGCATTGAGAGATAGTTCATGTCAGCAAAACCAGAGTAGCACCTGCATATAAATACATATATGCACATAGTGGGATGCATGTATGTGAGCAAACAGCGGCATATGAATACAGGAGTATTTTGTACCATGTAGGCTGGAGAAAAATGTTAGAAGAAAACAATCCTTCTGTATTGCCTC
Source organism: Tapera naevia (assembly GCA_033556795.1). Lineage (NCBI taxonomy): Eukaryota > Metazoa > Chordata > Aves > Cuculiformes > Neomorphidae > Tapera > Tapera naevia. The sequence goes on along the minus strand of JAUMJJ010000175.1, from coordinate 1,938,693 downwards.
TTAATGCAAGACCATGAAGGCTTGAGGAAGGTAGTGCTATACAATAGTGTCAGAAGCAGGCTGGAAAGGCTTTTCTTAGGTAGGCCCCAAAGCACTGACAAGTTAATGGGAACCATTAGGACTATGAATTTATGAGAGGATCACTAAAGTGAAAACTAGCAAACCTTGCTATACAAAAGCCTAGCAATATTAACTTTATACTGAACACATTGTTATTTAAGCTTCTGTTTGCCAATGTGATCAAAGTAGCGTTCTAGACTGTGGTTCAAAATCACTACAGAAACTGTTACTTGACACACTGCAGCCGGAGGACTTCGTAACACCACCTCCTTCGTAAACTTCTTTAATAGTACTCCACAAAAGCAAATTGAAGTCTATGTAACAGAGCAACTTAGAGCACAATGAAAAAAATAGAACAGAAGCATAGCATGTTGAGATTTTTTTTCTTTCCTCAGAAAATATCAATTTGTCGATTTGAGAGTATTGATGGAAATCTTCCCTTCCAGGCTACAACCTCAGCCATGGCCATGCTTCATGGGAACTATTCTTGTAAAGGTTGGGGTTTTTTTTAAACTATCCCTTCCCCATCTTGCATCCTTGCCAGACATCTCTGCCATTAGGTTTGCTACTACATCCTCTAGATGCCTTTTACTATTAATGCAGATGGAGCAGTTTCCACTCCTGATGTTATGTTTAATGCAGAACATCCCATATCATTGGACAAGGAAGCTCTCCATCTCCCCAAGAAATTGTAATGGGGTCTACAGACTATTTTTTTGATCAGAAATACATTTTACAAATAATTTTGTAAAGGTAAAGTCAGTAGAAAAAACAAATTCAATGCATTAACAAAAGGCAATCAGTCTTCAGTAGAAAGCAGAACCTCACAATCAATACAAGTGCATTCTAAAAGCTAAAATACCTCAAAGGAACCAGTCAGAAGGTAGTCTCTAGAATGTGTATTACTTAACAATATTAAGTGGCTGGAGACTTAACCAGAGGTATCAACATTTTATGACAAAGTAGTAATGGTGCAATTCTTGGCAACCAGAGTTGACCAACAAGTGCTCACTGTTTTCACTGGCACCCAGCAGCCAGGGAAAACCATCTCATTGGAAACTCAGGTCTTTCTGCTTGTTTGGTGCTAGGAGGATTTCTGCTTCCTGTAGCATTTGTATGGTGCTGCTTCCCTTTGTGTGAAGTAACTCCTATTGTAATTTTAGTGCAGGGCAGGTCCTAGCATTGCTCAAGACAGATCTCAACATTAAGCTTCTTTGAAGCTGTTCACTGGAAGTCCCCTTTTAGTGAATGGCTAGCCCAGAAACAGAGGACTAGTGCAGAAGATATCTGCTTTTAGCTATCCACCCAGAAAGCCCAAGAATATTGGGAAAAGGAGAAAAACACATTGTAGTACTGGGAAAACTTCCACTCTTCGACTTTATTTTTTTGTTAACATTAGATTCTTTAGCAAGTGAGCACTTTAATTCCAGGTGTACAGGATAGGGCATATTTTTGAAATATATGGCAATAATCTGAAGCAAGCCTAAGGGAATCACAACTGTATTCAGTTCCATATCCAAAAGTGTTTGGACCCAATTTTCATTTACACTAAGACTGTCATTTAGCACTGTTGAGGTATAAAAGAATTACTCTCCCCATCAGAGGCCCCAGGAGGGGCCTCTGTCACATGGGTAGTCACACTTCTGTTTTCAAACACATTCATATCTTCTAATGAAAACGTGAATTTCTTGAGTCCTTATTACATCAACATGAAAAATAAAAGCTCCCTTGCTAGTTGTCATTCACCTGGAGTTATTGCCACAAGTCTGCCCCCAACTGTCTTCTGCTCCTTTTAGCTGATTTTCACTCCTGAACAGGGCTGCAAAGAGAGTTTGGGTCTCTTGCTTGAGCTACTGGCTGTTTGGAAATACACAGGGCTGGTTAGGCAAGCGGTGATCTCTCCCCTGACTCTTCAGAGGAGAGGAAAGGAATTGCAGAGTGAAGTGCAATCCTGAAGTCTGTAGGACTGAAAATCAAGACTTCATTCATCATGCACTGCACAACCTCTTAATGTTCAGGGAAGTGTAAAGACTTCTCATCATGACCCCACAAGTTTGTGTTTGGCTTTCTGCCTTTAGAGTTTCCACTTGTCCCCACCTCCACCAGCAGCAGCAAAGTACTTCACCTTGAAGGGCTGGAAGCACCATCCTCTCAGCATGGGGACAAGTCTCCATAATGCTGTGCTAGCATAATTTAGCCAGAGGAGTGCCTGATAGGGGCAGTGAAAGTCAGGCTTAGACTTGCACAGAGACTACTTGAATTAATGTAGCCAAACAAATGACTACAGAGCAAACCACAAGACAAAATGCTGAAGAATATATTGGAAATTATCTTCCCAACATGGGGTGGAAGGAGAATTGCTATTTTTGGCTACTAGAGATGAAGAACTGTGATCTGTGAATCCATATGCGTTTCATATCAGAGGACTACTGAAGTTTATTACAAGAAACAGATAGCACATTGCAGTGGTCAGTTAGCAGCACTGATGCCTGTGACCCTACAGAGGCCTTGTAAGACATCCTTTTCAATGAATTGTCATTTAATGGTATGTTTTACCTTTACCTTAGAAAAGAAAAAGCAGTGTCCTGGAGTTGATTTTGTACAGGTCCATATATAACCTATTCTAAGCCCCTCTGCAGCCACCTGGCTCTTACAGCTACACAAACTAACACTTAATATAGGGATGTTTTCTCTTGAGTTTTTGCAGGATTTGCATATATCATACATCTGAGGCTGTTACTTCATCTGCAGCAGTAATTCAGGGGATGGAATGAGAACATCCTAGACAGACACAAATACCTATTTCTTGAGAGTGTTTCTTGACTACTTTAACTTGTACAATACTTGCCAAGTATTTCTAAGAGTGTTTACAGTTGTTGAACATACAAATACTCACATTTTGCATTTAAAGCCATTGGTGCTTCCCAAGACTGCTTATGGTTAAGTATAATTTCTGTGCTTGGCTAAAATCAGGATGAGAGCACTCAGCATCTGCAAGCTGGAACTCTCCCGAGCAAGTGTTTGCAGAAGCTCACTGTAATATCTGCTGCTTCTAAATTGTCACAGTTTAGCCCCAACCTGGGCTGATTAGCAGCCAAATGCGAACAGTTATGATACCAGTCCCCTCTCCCAGAAAGGGGAAAGGGAAATGAGAGAAAGAGACTTGCAAGTTAGAAACTGAAAGTAAAACATCTTTAATGAACCAGTAATAATAATGAAAATACTATTAACAAGAAAATAATAAAATACATACAAATATATGAAATTGCCCCCACTCCTCAATGACTACATCAGGACAGATGCTGCAGAGCAAGCACGTGGAAAGGGTTCCTGGGCTGGACTCAGCAGCAGGAGAGAGGTGGACTCTTGAACTGGATTCAAGAACTCATGGATCTGGGATTAGGGACTAAAAGACACAATGTCCTCACTGGACATTGCTCATCAAAGAAGAGAGCTTGACTCTTGTGATCCCTCAATTTTACACTGAGTATGACATATACAGAATGAAATACTTTGTTGATCAGGCTTGGGTCACCTGTCCTGTTCACTCCTCCCTGCAGATGCGATCCTTTTCCATCCCTTTCACTTACGGCACTCCACATCTCAAGGGTGGCCTTGGTTTCTATAAGAATAAGTATAAGCAATGGCCTTTCTGCATGCCAGTGCCCATGTTATCACTTTTAGAGAAAAACACTGTCTGAAAAACATGCTTTCAGAAAATCAAGTTACTTAGACAAGGCTTAGCTGAACAGTTAGAAAACTGATTCTACTTTAGCTCAAACCAGAACATAAGCAGAGTCTGATATCCTGAAAACCACTGTGCATGAAGAAACACTGGCCATATGTAGAGGTGAGAATATTGAGTTGCCTATGCCATAGAGAGTTGCTTAGATAATAAATTTTATTACTATGCTGCATTTCACATAGAAACAGCCTAAAAGTAAGCAAGTAGTGGCCATTTGTTGCAATCTGTAAAGTTATTACAGAAATTTGAAACTTTCTTTTCTCTATCCTAAGCCAAAATCAGTAAGAATTACTGTAATGGTAAAAGACCACCATTCTTTCAGATTTTGGAAACCACTTTGAATAACCATGAAAACAAATGGTATTGCTAGAGCATGATTTAATGATGATTCAATATCAAGGAACCCTCAAATACATATATTTCCTGCCTCTCCAACTTTCTAAGAGCACAAAACCCTTCCACTGCAGAAGGTAAGAACACCAACCTAGAATACTGGAATACTGACTTTGTCCTCCACCAGGCTGCTGTGGTCTTGGAAAGGACTAGAAGAAACATCTGTGTGGGAGCCCTCTTGCCTTGCTGCCACCTCTATGCAGAGATCACCAGAAATGTCAACTTATTGCAAAACAAGGCATACCCTAGGATGGCTCAGGATAATGGCACTGTGGATAGTACAGTTTGAGAGGGAGTCAAAGCAGACTTGGATCTAGTCACACTTTTCTCAGGCATTCTTAACAAGCCACATATCTGAAGGAGAAGATCATGGTAAAGAAAACAGAGAAAAATCAGTGACAACACCATCTCCCACTTTTCCCAGTCATGGAAGAGTAATTTCATTATACTACCAGTTTCCGAGTAATGCTCCAAGAGCATTTTTTCCCCTGTGGAAAGGTTTTGTCTTTTTCCATATCAGACATCTAACATACTTTCAAGAAATGCCATGTAATCACACATCTTTCACATGGAGAAATATCCAGGCTCCCAATGTCTTTCACAAAAAGCACCTAAGTGCAGCCCATGCATTATGACACTGGTACTCTGGGCAGGGACCATTTCCTCATGGTACACTAGCCAGTACCCAACTGAGGGATGATTCAAGCAGTCACTGCTTTGGTAGTGACTCAGCCAGTGACAAGGTGACTCATTCCAGGTGGGTAGAGTGATATAACTCCCATATGGACCTCAAACTCTGAAGCAAGTTTTTATCAGCTGCATCCAGCCTGAACACAGCTCATAAGCTAAAAAAAAATAAATAAATAGATCACCAGCTCAGATGCTTTGATTTTCATTCACCCTCCTGGAACTCACCAGTCAGTACTCAAACACCAAGGGCCAAGGAATCCAAGACATACACCAGTTAGCTTAATCTTGTCTTATAAAGCAAGTTCCTAAATGAAACCCAGAAAACTCATGGAGGTGAGAACTTTTATGCGCTTGCTAACATTGATCATGCCCAAGCACAGGGAGTATGGCTGGCAGAGGAGCAGAAGGCAACGTCACACTTAACAGATCTGTTCGGGCTTGCACCTTGGCAAAAAAGCTTTGTCCATAGCAAGAGGGTGCTGAACATGGCAGCAAGTTCAAGACGGAGGAATTAGAACAAGGTGATATTGTCTTCCCACCCAGAGAAATACTGACTGGATCAAAGTATTCTGCAGATCCTTGCATCTCAGAAATAGTTCAATCTAACCAGCTTATGCAGCAAATCCCAATGGAAACATTTTTCTGACCACTTTATAAAAAACACAAACCTGCTCTGGGATTAATTTGCAACAAGCTGAAGAGGAGGAAAGGTGCTGCCATAGTCACCTGGGTGCAGAACAGCACAGAGCTTTCCTGAACTATATATGGATCTTGCATTTGACTGTCCATCAAATCAAAGGATTTAGGTTAACTTTTATGAAAGCATTTTATTGGTTGGATTTGAACATACTTAAAGTATTTTAGGAAATCTTGTAAACCCTACTGATGCACAGCATAAGAAAATGATAATATTATTATTCACTCTGTATCGAGATGAACAGGACCTACCTTTCAAATATCACATTCAACACAACTGTCACAGTAAAACAAATATCCCACACACAATAATCCACCTCCCATGTGTGACAGTTAAATTTGCTTGAAAGCAGGGCACGAGTTGGAGCAAAATCTATGCCAAGTGTTGGCATTGGCAGAGTACAGCTCCTGGAATAACACTGCATAAGCAGGGGAATTACTCATAGAATTTTTATTATTCTGGAATTTGCTGAAACACACAGCTTGGAGAGGAAAAGCCAGGCTGTTGATGTGAGTGACAATAGTTGGGAATGTCTGTATTTCAGAGACAACATGCTGCCCCTTTCAATGGCATCAGCTCTGCATCTCCATGTAATCACTCTAGTTTAAAATTAGAGCAGAAGCCTGTGGCCAGAGAGTTTTAACACTCCTGCAGCACTTAAACAGTCAACATTTCGGGGGGGAGAAATGGTCAGATGATCCACGGTGCACGCACTTTGCTAGCTGTCAGGAGGTTAATGGTGTGCCTCAAGCACAAGGCTAAATTAGGATGTGAACACCTTAATCTACAGTTGCAAATGCTGACAGCAATGGCACTTCATCAACTATTTTTGCAGTCTTATTTGCTGCATACCTCCCTGATTTCTCAAGCCTGTGCCACCAATTCTCCCTCATCTCCACATAAATTAGCTAAATGACCTCTTGTAGCATGCTTGAAATGAAAATTGCCATGAAGGAGAAAATAGCTGTTATAAATGTTTGCAGGGAATGGAGAGGGTGTTGAGAATTGCAAGCTTTCCTGCAATACAAAACCTTCACAAAAATAATGTGTCAGAAATTAGTTGTCTCTGATATTCAGAGCCAAGAAATGAATAATCTTCCCTCAAAAAAGCAGATTCCTTCTTTATATTCGCATTTAACATTTTTAGGTCTATAATGCATTAACAACCTATGGATCTTGTTAAGAAAAAACATTGCTGTAGAAGAGCTGGATTTTACCTGTATTTCTTACATGTGCCTTGTAATACAAATTCTGTGCCATACTGCAAAAGAAAACTGATGTGTAGAGGAGTTTGTGTGGCCATCATGCACTGATACTGTGCTCCTATTAGCTGTATTGCAGGAATACATTAAAAAAAGCTGAATGGTAGAAACAGTTTCAACCTTACATTGACACTGAGGGGGCAGAAATACTGAGCCCAAAGATAGAAATTAAATGTTGGCCACATGTAAGTATAATAAAAGAAATTCTCCAATTTGTTACATGTACCTCTGAAAATATTAATTTAAGGGCAGCAACAGAAACAAGTCACAGTGAATTAACCTGGGAGTGAATTATTTCTCCCAGGGTAATAGCCTCTGAAGACATACTACAGAAGACATGAAGTTTTAGCTAAACAGGGAAGTTCCAAATAACCTTAACACAGGTCCCATGTCCCATTAGGCAGGGAGGAGAGGGGTATATCACCTCCCTCCACCTGGTCTTACACAGCTCCAGATGCCAGTGGCCTCTCCTCCAGTGCCAGGGCAGAGGACCAGCTCATGTGTAGCTGCCCAAGGCTGGGGACATTGGGGTCTTTCTGGTAGAGTTGCTCACTGGGTGGTTAGATACATCCCATATCATCGCTAGGGACTTGCCATTTATCCTTGTTGAATTACCCGAGGTCCTTGGCAGCACCCTCCAGTTTGTCTAGATCCCTCTGCACAGCAGCCCTGCCCTCCAGCCAGACATCACCTGTAAATTTGATTCCACTCTGTTCAATCCACTCTTCCACAGGATGGACAGAGCAGCTCAACCACGCATATCTCTGCATAGACCTCTCACCATGATCCTCCAGGTAGCTTAAAAGGCATGAGTCACAATCCATCTCAGATTTAAAAGCTCAAAAGCAATTTTGAAGGGGTAACACTAGCCTTAAAGTCTTTGGTAGATAAACCATTTGGAAACTAAGGAAAATATCTCTTCTTCCACACCTTTTGAAAACTGAAAAGGTGAAGGTATGCCAGAGCTGTTAAGAACTCTGTTACTCATCACAGGAGTAAGCTGCCATCACACCTTCATCCATGGAGCCAAAGCTCAGTAAAAGTCTTCTTGGTGCTCTTACTAACACCATTAGTTGTATGTGTAGAAAGGTAAAAACAAAGGGAGAGAAACAAAAGGGAAAGTTGTCCATACCTCCAAACATGCTTCCATCATCAGAGTTAAGATACCCTTCATCCCTACACCTAACCTGTGACCACGTTATCAGGAAGTCTCATAATAATGTTATCCCAACTGGAATGGAAACTCAGAAAAGAAAATTCAAAAAGCATTAGCTTTTTAAGAGGGCAGAAAGGCATCTTCAGGCAGTAACTTGATATTGGATGATTACCTTCACAGAAACATCCTCATAAAGAGAATAATAATGGAGAAAGGTTGAAGAATACATGTCTGCTACTTCAGGCCAAAAAAGCCTTTAAGGCTAAGATCTGGCCCTTTAAAGACTGCGTGACAGAGATGAGGCAGGAGAGCTACAATGCATTTTTTTCACTTATAAAAAAGCCTAGTGAGAAGTCTAGGACAACAGGATATTTGCACTTCAAGTAGCAGCTGAAACACTTATCCAAGGAATATCCCAGGCACCTCTCCACGTTAGATGCATAAGCAGGAGAATTACTTTTAGAAAGTAATACAGTCTGAATTACACACTTACACCCCCAATTGCTCAATAATTTAGAAGTCTAGTAAATTGCAAAAAGCATTTACTTTAGCAAGTTATAACTTTGCCTCCTTACTTATTTTTGCTTCTTAAAGAATAAGGGAGGCTCCAGAGCAGGCTGTGTAGATGTTGGGTTTCTTTCCAGCCAAAAGATGGATGACTTCTCTGGAGAGATATAAACGGACATGACTGTCCTGAAAATCCAAGGATATGACACCCTGGAAAAGCCATACAAGTTGTCCAAGCCAATCCCAAAGCCTGTTCATCCTCTTTGGCTGAAAGACTTCTGTAGCCATTATACAGAGACAAATATGGATCTCCAAATTTCCACAGAGAAATAAACCTCAAGAAAGGGGCTGCAGCATTTTTGAGGCTTGAGAATTTTGTGCTGTGTAACAATGTAATCATTCACATTTTTTTATATATTGTTGAGTGTCCCTGTAATCCTTTTCCACAATTTTATGCAAACCGTGTTAAGATTCTTCCCTAGTTGAGTGATAGAATCAGAAACAATAAAGAAAGAAAAATACATATGTACTCAGGGTCATCTTTGTTCAGAAAGGCCATTAGTACAAGGTTGTTCAGCAAGTACTTACAATTATGCCTGAAGTTTCCTATCAGATGATGTTTTTCGAGACTTGAATGAAATCAAACAAGAAAAAAAAAGACATTATTGTAATCCAGAGATTTTCTACAAAGGAAAACCTTCTAGTGTAAGTTTAGGTTATTTCCTCTAAGAATAATCCAGTGCTAAGGTGCTGTCCCCTTTAACACACCTGCCGCAGGGCTATTGCCAGCACCTCTTGCACCAAGATCCTCTGACTCATAATAACTCAGATCAGGTGGCCCTGACCTCAGCCTTCACTTGTTTCTGCAAGGGTTAGTGAGTCAGTGTTCCCAGATCCCATGGGGGCTTCTGAAGGGAGTATTCTGCACAGCCACCAATTCTACCTCTAATTTCAGCCTCAGAGCCACATCTTGGCGGAATACAGACAGTGAATCCAATGATTTCATAATGGGCTCAGGGGCTGGTCATGTGCCTCAAGACTCACCAAAATCTCACTAGTTTCACTCAGCAAAAGGGCAAGATTGCAGAGGAGTGAAAGATTCAAGTCAACGTAAGCAGCAAGGTGTATTTCCCAGTGTAATGGTGAAGGGCTAATTCACATTAGTTATTCGGAGTGCAAACCACTGGCAAACATTCCACAGCAGGTTTGTTGTGTATTTTAGCTGCAGGAAAAATTCTCTTTTCTTTGGTGATTCCGGACCAGCAAGCAGAAGATGTAAAAAGATCACTTTCATTATTACAACAGAATGTTTTTTCATAACAGTTGTTACCCCATTTGGAAAATACTGCTTGATATCCTGTAATCCCTCTGCATCTGTCATTTCAGTTTATTAGTTCCCTGAATATATTCAAAGCTGTAAATGGAGAAACTGAGCTGTCCAGGTTTCAAATTGAAGATGGGAGCCAACTGACAAAATACCATGTAGCTGTTTCAGTTTAATAATCCCACGTCGACAGATGATGCATCTACTATTCCTTCAGAAGCTTATTTCCCAAACTCAGTTATCACGTAGGTGGTAAAACCTATTCTTTGACTACCAATGGGAAGTACCTTGTAATTCATTGAGGAAAAACTGCTATTGCTTCTACCTGGAATAATATCTATTTCCAATATAAAGCACCATACCTTTCATGACAGCTAATATTTTCCAAAACCTTCCTAAGCACCTGAACTTTAAAAATAATCGTATTTCAGACACTGCACAGAAAAAGTAAACAAGTACAATTCAATGTAACCACAAATGCTTTCCAGACTACGTAATCTAAACAAGCAGATGCTGCACATGAAGAGCATTACATTTCCTTTGTATCCTAAGTGCCACAGTACTCAAAGCAGGACTTCAGCAGCCAGTCTGCCAAAACCCAAAAGTGAATGAAGAACTTCTGCACATGCCAAAGCTTCACCATTACAAGAAAGCAAACATCTTCCCCACTTAGCCTTCACAAGGCCTCTGTATAGGTGGAGTGATGTCTACATCCTGTGTAAGGTCCTGGCATCCTTACTACAGCCAGAGAAATGGACATATTCCCCGAGTTCTGCTGATGTGATGTATAAATCAAGCAACGCCACTGGTATAACAGCTGCACTGGAAAAAAAATGCAGGCACCTTTATGGCATCTCTTCAGCATGCCAAACAGAGCATATGTAAAAATTGGCTAACGGTCTAAAACCAGAAAATATTATCCTAGTGTACCTTAGAATAAGTTCATAATATTTATTACTTTGGAAATTATTAATTCATACAGCTGATGCACTTTCCTTTTACTGGGAAGAAAAGGCATTTAATTTAACCCTAGCATTAAAATATACTTGCTAAATGTAACAGTAGTTCATTGTTGAAGACAAATTAATTTAAAACATGAGGCTGACTCTAGAAAATATCAGAATCGCCCTTTCACAGAAAGATACTTTAAGGACATTTAGGTCTTAAAAAACAAAATTAGTCAGAGCAAAAATCTTTGGCCAAAATAAAATGCAGTTCTCTGGCTCAGCTGCAGGTTTATATTCCTGCAAAACAGGCATGGGCCGAAGACCAACTTTTTGGTGTTCCCCTCATCTACAGCACTAGCTATCACTCGGTTTTACCTGGAGGCATTTGCAGTCTTAAGAAGGGGAATTGTGAGCTAAAAGAGGTATGACCTGTTCATGGAAGCAAACTGTGATTATCAAAGGGAAAGCCACAGGGCACTCATCATTAAAAACTGAATTAAGAAGGCCTTCAGCATTTCCTCTGTAGAATTCTCTTTGAGGGAGGATTTAAAGGATGCTCTGGATTCAGGAGCTCAATAAATACATTGAAGTGTCATGGCAAACCTTCTAAAGCACCTCATGAATCATATATTGGCATGGTACCACACCAAGGCAGGCAGGTAGCACTTGCGGAACAGTACAATGCAAAACAAGGACCTTAGTAATCAGTCCAGGTAAACCAAACACTGCTTTGAGGACATGCTCCATACAGGCTTCCCTCCTGCTCTGTGCAGAGCAGCACAGTTTGGGCAACAGGCCAGTACTTTGTCAGTTCTCAGCAGGGAGAGGTGGAAGTATTAATGTGCTTTTACCCATACATTGTAGTAATCATCCGAACACTCATTTCCACTTGCAAGGTTAGTTTAGAGTCTGCCAGCTTTTTTGTGAATACTTTGTATGATTCAGCTTTTTCCCAAAGTTAATGCACTCCGCACAGACCTCTTTAACCAGAACATGTTGGTGTTTTAATCTAAATTCTCTGTAGAGGGACACACACTATCAATGTCATTGAAAAACTCTGCTCTGTAGTCAGCAGGGAATTCTGCTCAGACAAAAATCAATGGCACAACCAAGCCTGTGCTTGTTGGGACTTTGTTTTATATATTGTGCTATAGCTTTTAAATGAATTTGGCATTGATCTTTAGAAAAATTAATGAAAAATTAAATGAAAAGTAGAAAAATATGACAAAATACTTTCTGCAGTCAAAAGGATGGTAAAGACAAAGACAGACATATTATGCTGCTGGAATATTAGATATAGAATCCTGATAATGCCATAAAATTACTCCACTCTAAGATGTTTTTGAGATCTGTCATCATCTGATTATTTATTTTGAAGCAACTGAAAAAGCAGAGTAGGGTATGACTATCAGAAGTGGACTACAAAAACCTAGCCAAAGGGAGGAAGTTCATCAGCATATGAAAGCCTTCTAGCACACCTGTATCACTAAAAGAAAAGGACCAGCTCTCTTCTATCTTTCAAGCAGTTGGACAATCTCACCTATTTGGTGCAAAAAAAACCCCAGCAGAGTGCAGAAGCTTTGCCAACATGTACCAACCCACTAACTACAAAAAAGATCCATTTTTATTAGCTAAGAAGCCACCCCCTCTTCTCCAAGCTTTAATGGAGTTGTGATTAATTACTCAAAAGTGGATCTGGCCCAGTCCTTTCAATGCAACACTATTGATTTACTCCTGCAGCACAAGTAGCCCACCAGATTTTGACACTGAAATATGATCTCCTTTAATGACGCCCTCTCTTAGCAATATCTTCTAGCTTTCTCTGTTATTCATTCTGGGATTTAGATTTAATTTTGGTGCTGTTATATTGCATATACTTCTATTGTGCTCTGCTTACAAAATGATTCTTACAATTAATTATAGTAATGAGATTATGGCTAAAAGACTCACAGAATGTAGATTGGATAATTAATGATTGGTTGTTGTTTGTAGCATTTTTATTGAATATATAATCCAAGTCCATCTCTCCCCTTCCTTTTTTGGTCTTTCTTGCCTAAGTTGTAATAGGTAATTGAATAAATGATTAGTGGGAAAGTAGATTACATGAATCACATTTAACCCCTTGGCACTTAGACAGGAATCCAGAGCAATATAATGTGAGAAATATAAGAAATCAATTTCTTTGGTATTTTCATTGTAGTAATTACAGGCTGAAAATAGTTTTAAATTAAACATTAGTTCAAAATTGGCAAATAGACTGGACCTGACATAAGGAGCCTCTCTGCAGGAGCACGTGATGTTAGAATAGCTGCCTGCCAGCAAGGACAGGACTGATCATCCTGCAAAGAGTCTGGCCAGGACACACCAGAGCTTGACCATGCAACTTAGTCTGGAGTCAAATGGCTGACCATGGAAAAACATTTCCTTTCAGGGACTTCAATGGAAAATAAAGATCAGGTCACTCTTCCCCTGATGTCAGTAAGCTCCTGTGAAACCCTTCAGCCAAGCCAAAGCCCCTTCTCTCTTCAGTGCCAAGCCATACCACAGGGAGCAACACATACTCACCATGAGCTTGGTGACCAATTTGTGCAGTCAAATTCCAGACTGACCAAAAGGAACACACTGAAATACCAGTTACTCAATCTGGTTTGCTTTCAAAAGACTAGAAACAGAGGCATAAAGCCACAAAGGTGAACACTGTGTGTGTGCATGTTATGATACAGTCTAATTAAGAGAGCTCCCATTGACTTCAACCTCAGCACTTCTGAGAGTCAGACCACCAGGTGTCCGGTAGGCACACAGAAAATGAGGAATCTGTATTCAGATCAGTGAAGCAAACGTCCTTCCAGTTGTCTTCCCTTGACTGAGCACCAGAGAAAGTCCATTCTGCAGCTTAACACAAGTAAGGACCCATGCAAAAGCCAGTCAGCATTTAGATAATTCATCAAAACTCATATGCAAAAAATGGCCAAATTGAAGTTGCTGGGCATCCTTAACTACTGCCTTCTCGGAAGAGCAGAGCAGTCTTCCCCTCTTATTTGGCTTGTTTCTTTCCTCAAGTCTGACTGCTCTTTTTCAAATTTTTAATTTATTTTATCAGAGCTTTGTTGAAGCGTTTAGATTTTCTTAACCAGCAGAAAAGAATGAGCAAGAAATGCTAGCACAGCTTACTTTTAGCTTAATATTGTTAACAAGATGAAATACAGAATGAGTCATCACGAGGGACCAATAAGTTGTATTTATTTATGGGGACCAAGGTAACTAAAATAAAAGTTACATTATCAGAGAAGGAATTATTGTATTTTCCAGCCATTCAACAGAGAAATACATCAAGCCATGATCAACCTCTAACTTTGCCACTTCCATATAATTTTTTAAACCAATAAGGTAACCTAGCATTCCCAACAAAATAGACCAGATGCAACATTCGAGTTTGGTCCTGCAGTTGCAGGCAGTTTCAACATTGTTGTGTCATGTAGAATAGGCATCTTTCCCTATTAAAAAAGATGCCTTTTTCCTGTTCATAATCCCAGAATAGATCCATCTCAGGCCTGAAGATGCAAAATTTTCTCCCAAGATGCTGGGCTAAAAGAACCCACATCACTGTCCTGCAAAGTACAACATCCTCTCAAGACATCACCCTGTCATTCTTGTTTCTGACTTTAAGCAGTCCCTGGACCACAGCTTATCACACAAAATCAGATTTAAGTACTTAAATAATTATTTCCCCGTCCTAGGACCCTTCCAATTGGGTCCAAATGTGCACACTTTTCTAAAATCCTACTGAAAAGGGTAGAAACTTCTTGTGCTCAGCCTCCTGAAAATCCAGGATTTCACATACTTTCTTTGTCGGTGGAAGCTTTTGAAAGTCACACTGTAGCCCCAGTTGCTGGGAAGTAAACCATCCTGCTCACAATAGTTCAGACTTAAGCCTCTACAGATGAGGTGGAAGGAAGCATAAGCTTCAAAGGAATGCAAAACCAAAGCCTTCCTGGTGTGCCCTTGACACAAGTCACAATTTTACCAGTCACATGACAGATTGCGAGATTCACTCAGATGAGTGCATTAATATGCATCAGAACGTGGCTATCCTGTGATCAGCACTGTTCCACTACTGAGTTAAACCACTCAGGTTACAGTAGATGACATACCAGCCTATTCTGAATACATTCTCACATTGATTTAATGAATGAAGACGAATTATCTTGCCTCCATCTACTACTAAAGGCACAGGCCTCCATAGATAAATTCCTGCAAAACAGACCTATTCACTCTTGAAAAAACAGATTAAGCTATGATATGTCCAAAGCACATAACTTTCTCAGTTCAAAGCACATAACCTGTATTTCTTCAGCTGTCAGTTCAGTAGTTTTCCAATGGAACACAGATATCTTACAATGCATTTTCAGAAGACAAAGAAACCTAGCAGGGAGAAAATTGGGCAAGACTTTGCTTCATCCACCATCAAAAACAAATTACTAACTGACTATGACAGACATACATTTAAGGGAATTTACATATTGGACACAATTTTCTTCTACACAGCATGATCGTAGATAATTAACATATATGATCGCTAAGAACACAATGACAAGCCCCTGGCTAGGACCAAACTTTGCAAGAATCCCATTCAAATCAGGGGGTAACAGGGTCACAATCTGTTCCAATTAGATCATATGTTGTGGATGCTTCCAATATGTTTAAGACGAGGAACAGGATTGCTACTACTAATACAACACAATCTTTATCATAATCTTCAGAAAGTGATCCTCTCGGAGTAAAATTGAAGTCTAGAAACACTCTTGGTTTCTGTGAGCATACTTAAAGTTGCTTAAAATGCTTTTTGCTAAGCCATGTACAGCACCTAACACCCCAGCAGTCATTGCTTTAAGATTTTAAGGGATTAGCATCTATCTTGAATGAAAAATCATAGGAAGGATTTTATTTTATCAAGAACAGGCACGTCCTGCAGTTACACTTATACACCAATCTGTGGCAGCTTTCTTGCACTCTAAGAGCCATTTATCTTGTCCTCCTGCACAGTAGTTTTTTTTTGCATATAAGGTTTAAAAGCCTTCTACAGTTCCGAGCTAAGAGCTAGACTCCCGCATCTTAACTCGCCTTCTACGATCAAGGTCTGAATGAACTGCACAGCAAGCCAGATTTCAGTTTAAGCAGTTTTTTTTTGAAGTTTCTGGTTGTTCGTCATTTCATGCAATATCTGCTTGCAGACTGCAAAGAAAGCCACTTCTGCTTTACAGAAAGGGAGAAGCAAAATTAAGTAGAAGAGCACCCCATCTCTGGCCCCTCATTTATACAACAAATTTCAAGAGGGCCATTGCCAAAAATACAGCATCTTCCTGAAAATTCATGGCATAGACATTAAATACGTGCTCATAAATATACTGGTGCTACAAAACAAAGCCTGAGCTGCAGGCTGGACAGGTGCTGTTGTACTCTCACGACAGAACCAAGTAACTCAGTATCTCCAAGAAAACAGCATCTTCAATTTTCCCTCCTTCCCAAAGGTCAGCTCAGCATGGACCACCATTTATTTCCCATCATGTCACCAATCCACAAAATTAATTTCAAGTTCCTGATGCAAGTGCTGATATGATGATTTGAGGTAACCATTAGAACTTTTTACATTAATAATGGGCAGACATCAGGTTGACGTATATTTTAAACATGTTTTAATACTTCAGAATAGTGAGGAAACAAGTTTTACCATAACTTTACTCTTGTTAGCATTGACCCTGTTGAAAAAGAGGACAGGTCTTTCATTGCTCCAGACACAGCAAACAAGATAGGTCAGAAAAGACAGTTACATTTGAGCTCTTACTGAAGATCCCAGAAGACAAGGTGAAACTCAAGTAGGTTCTGCATTTGACTACTTTTTCAGCAAAGAAAATGCAGAAAACACTTGGAAAACAGGATTTCTGTCCAAACAGATGTACAGGTGGGTTAGGAATCCAGCAAAATCAAGTGAGATATATCAAATGGCCTCATAAAATATCTATGCTAGCCTTCATCCAGCTTATACTTCTTGAGGTCCAGAACCCAAGGCCACATTAAAGTTCATTCAGTATTTACCTTATTGAGACGCATTTGCAATGTTAATTTGTAGCACAGTCCAATACAAATGACAGCATATAACTTTACTCCAGCTCTGATCTTCAGCTAATTTTGATTTAAATCATGGGAAGCCAATGACTCTTGAGTTGTATCATGGTACTTCACCCAGAAGTGCCGTCAGCTTTACAGTGTGCATTTAAGCCAGTGTTGCTTTTAGGGTGCAGGCTGTCAAAATGTCGGAGCCACCTTATTTAAAGAATAATCACTCATCAAAAGTTGCCTCTTGAACAAATAACTCAGGGAAGCTAAGATGAAATATTAAAATTTCAGTCTCTTCCTCTGCAAGAGACTATAAATGAAAAACTTCAACAGGTAGGACTGGAAACTTCCCATATAATTTTGAGCTTAGTTCCTGGCCATTCTGGGTGCCCCTCAAGTGCTAACCACAGAACACATACGGTCCAGGCTTGCTGTTGCAAGTCAGGCTCAAAAATATCTTTTAATTTGCCATACTTAGAATTCCCTATAGAAAAAAAAGAGTACATTTAATTTTATGAGGAAGAAGACATCCTGACTTCTGCTTAAGTCAGATATTTCCCTGTAATCCATTTGAGTCAGCCTCCATTTTGGAAACCGTGGAGGTATTTGGGTCAACTATTGAACAATCAGAGTAAGAGTGTCAGTCCAACAAATTGCCAGACCAACACTTACTTCAGGCAAACCTCCTAAGCCAAGGCCAACTTCTCACTTCACTGAGGAGTATATTGTACTGTTACCAATAGTTCTGCAGTTTCCCTCAAGTTGAAATATATTGTTTGGGTAAAACCCATGAGCATTCTCACCATCTGAGATGAAGGTTTACTGAATATTTTGCCCTGAAGCCAGACTGCAAAATGCTATAGAAGCAAGAGAAAAATCAGAAGCTTGACAGTAGGAAATATTTACAACTAGTTCTTTTCTAAAGAACACTGTACATCACAGATAGTATTATAGCAACCTCTGTTTTTCTTGGCCACAAAGCAAGGAACCCAATAACACCCAAATACTCATCCCACTTCCAGAAAGCACTGAAAACATCCATCATACATATATAACAACTTCAACCATACTACTGCTTAACAACTTTCTCTTTCCCAAGTTGTCCCCCATGCAACCTTGAATCATAAAATCATAGAATTGCCCAGACAGAAAAGACCTTTGAGTACATCGAGTCCAACCGTAACTGTCCACTATTAAACCATATCCCTGAAAAATTTATCCACCCATCTTTTAAACAGCTCCAGGGATGGCGACTCAGGCATCTCCCTGGGCAGCTGTGCCAGTGCCTGACCACCCTTTCAATGAATAAATTTCTCCTAATGTCTAGCCTGAACATCCCCCAGTGAAACTTGTGGCCATTACATCTCAGAGACCAACACTCGCCTCACTACAACCTCCTTTCAGGTTGTAGTTAGTGATGAGGTCCCCTCTCAGCCTCCTCTTCTCTAGGCTGAAGTCCCTTGGTCTCTTGATGGGCAGTTAAGAGTTCCCTTTGGTCCCTTGATGGGCAGTTAAATACAAGAAAATCAGATAAAGTAGAGCCAAACAGTTATATTAAACTAAAAAGCAGCAGTTTGGTTGAAGGAAGTTATCCCATACACATATGCCAAGTGTATGTGTCAAGTTTTCCTGACAAGTATTATGTCATTAAGTTTTTTACTATGGGGCATCATACTCCTTTCTTGTGCCTTTTATACATCGAGGACTAATTAGAAGAGGTTGAATTAGGTGGCCTTTTTCTACAGGACTCAAATTTTACACTTGTAGGCCACGAAGCATTTTCTGGGGTCTGTGTCATGTCTGACACGTGATGAGCTAACTCCCGAATCTGCATTTCCTAGTTTTATTAAAAAGGTACAAGCTAGACCTTAACAGAATACAATAGGAAATAAATGCTTATTTTTAAAATATTTTGCCTGTTGACAGACCATATTTATAGTATCAAATATTGCACAAGTGTGAGGAAGAAAAAAATCTGTACTCCTTAGAGCCAGTAAAAATAATGAAACCTTAAAAAAATAATCTAATGACTGTTACAGCTCTATGTTAAAGAAAAATCAATCAGTCAATAATTTTTTTCATTAAAGTAGTTTCTATAAATTAGTGTCTGAAATAATTCTTTTGTAAGAAAAACTATGGAAACATTACCAGCAAGGAAAGAGAAATTGCCAACACAAAACCCAGGCATGATTTTAGTTTCTTGAAGTTAAATCTGTGAAGCGGGTGGGTTTTCCAGCATGAACAAGCACTTCCAGTGAAGCGAAGATTTCCTCAGATGTTGCACATTAGACAGCTAAAGGCACTAAAAATCAGTTTTGAGCACTCCTACATAACTCCCCTTTCCAAATCTTTCATGTACATCCATAATTGTCTTTCGCAAGCTTTGGAGAACTTTCCTCTTGGAAAGCCCTAATTTCAACTCTGAACTCAAGAGCTAAGGCAAAGCTTTAGCTCTTTAGAAGTTTGTGAAAGTTGCTTTCTGTTCCCATTGCTCCCAGTTAACATGAATATGTATAGTCAAGAAGAAAAAGATCACCTCTACCGTAGTACAACTCC
The DNA here is from genome assembly GCA_033556795.1 of Tapera naevia. Taxonomy (NCBI): domain Eukaryota; kingdom Metazoa; phylum Chordata; class Aves; order Cuculiformes; family Neomorphidae; genus Tapera; species Tapera naevia. Next base: position 1,919,242 of record JAUMJJ010000175.1, on the reverse strand, counting down.
CATAAATCTATTGCACCATTGGTGAGACAACACATTCACAAAACCTGCGTTTGCTCAAGATTGTTTTTTCCCTGCTGGGGACTCATGGACTCCATTCTTCCCATGTAGACATCCCTCACTCCCTACGCAGATGTGTATAACTCACGGAGCACTTTAAAGCACTAACCAGTCATTGTTAGTAAGGCACAAGTCCTTCAGGATCCCAGCAAGGAAGTACGTTACCACACACACTGCATAAAAAGAGCAAGGAATCAATCTCTGGAAGTGTCAGAAGCCACGTGCCTCTATATGCATCTAGATAGAGAACTTGACGTACACAGATTAAAAATAGAATAAAATTAAGTGAAAGGTTTAAGCAATATTGAACAGACTTCAAAAATAGCACGCAAATGGCAAAAGGAAATCTCTTCTGTCCTGTGCAACAGTATCTATGAGAAAGTATTTGCATTATTCCGTGGAGCATAAAGTCTGGGTGGCAACCCCCATTCTACACAAAATAAAACCCAGAAAAGTGAAAATCAATATATAGGCCATCAAGGATTTAAACAGTCCTTTCAGGCTTGTAAGAATGACCACGTGCACTATAAGACTCCTTGGTTCTGCGCTCAAACAAATAAAGCATGAGTGAAGCCTCTAGGTCATATCACAAGGTGATAAACAGACTGAATCACTGCTCTGCAAGTTTACTGGGGCAAAAATATACATCATGCAAATTAATAACATCACTGACAGATCACTTTTCCTCTGCATTTACTGTAGAACCAAGACTATTTTCTGTATTTCCTGCATATAGCTAGTTTTATGCATCTGAAGCAGCATCAAACACATCAAAAAATTACCCACAGCATGAAATTCAGCAAATGCTTGAGCAGAGAAGCAAAGCTTGATCAATATATTAGCAGCTGTGCATAGGAGCAGCCTGTACTGAATGGGCTTATAGCTTTCACCTGTACCTAGCAGGTGAAGCTTAACTAATCCAGCTGAGGCAATCAGATTTTGGACTGCATAAGGAAGACCCAAAGTTTTAACCAATTTTACCTACTTTTCTGAAACAGCAGTTATCATGGGGAGCCCCAGTAACTACCCTCTCCCCACTGCAGTGTCTGAGGGAAAGAAAGCTACTAATTATTAAAAAATATCTATAGGAAGAAAAAGCTACAAAACTGTTTCTCAGGGGTAAACTGAGAGGAGAGAAAACTTACTACAGTAAGAGAAAAGCTTTCTTCAGCTCCCCAAACTGAGAATCCTTATTCTCCACATGATGTTTCAACTATGCTCTGCTAATAGGGGAACAGAGTGCACCAACACAGATGAGGAGCCCCAAGCTACTCATGAACAACAGCTGTTTATGGAAAACATACAATTATTTATTTGACAAGAAAATAAACCAAAGGGTTTAGTAATATGACTGCTACCAACCAGAGACCACTTGTAAAAGTCTCTGCAGTGCATAAAACCCACAATAAGATATCATCCTCAGCTCATAAATATCTCTGTAGGCTTTCAGACCCCTAGATCACTGCTCTCTAACTCTTTAATAAAACCAACAAACCTTTCTTACTATAAATTTTGAGTTAGAGAAAGCACTTCACCTTCCCCAAATAAACTAGAGCCTGCCGCTCCCAACTCCCTTACCACACAGCCCAGCTGCCTCATATAGGCAAAAAACCTTCCATGCTCAGACCTCATAATAATTATGTCTAGTTGCTGCTTGGCCACTACTAGGGGAATGTCTCTGACAGTGTTTACTGCTTGGGTACATAATGGAGTTTCTTGTTCGTTCTTTGTAAGGGAGTTCTACAGTGGAATGTAATTTGTTGCAATTTTTTAATTAAATGTTGGAGCCGGCTACCTTTATTAGCTTTTTCAATGTATTGAAGAAAGTGCTGGTTTAAGTCTTTGAATTTTGCTTTATTTAATTCACTAGCAGCAGGATTTTAGCACTTTGATTTTAGTCTTTTTGTTTTATTTATCTTGTGTTAGTTCATAATACAGAAGATTGAAGCTTTTCAGTATTTCTTGTGGAAATAGCATTGTAGTTACATGATTCCTGTAGTGTTGTTGTTCAATGGGTACATTCCAAAGGTATGTTACATTATTAACTGATGTCACTCCTTGATTACAGAGGAAAAGAAGCTACTTTTAAACATGGCTTGTAATATCTCTAATACTTCTAGCTGTTAAATTTTAAGATTTAAACTAGATTGGAAGGGGGAGGGGAATAACACTGGGCTTGATAGAATAAAGCACAGGAATGGTACCTCCAGTTCTAAGGGACAGAGGAAGGGAGATGCTGCAGAGGGATCTGGACCGGTTGGAATGATGGGTTGAAACCAATGGGATGAGGTTCAACAAGACCAAGTGCTGAATCCTGTACTTGGGACATAACAACCCCATGCAGCATTACAGGCTTGGGGAAGAATGGCTGGAGAGCTGCCTGGCAGAGAAGGACCTGGGGGTGTTGGATGACAACCGGCTGAATATGAGCCAGCAGTGTGCCCAGGTGGCCAAGAGGGCCAAGGGTATTTTGGCCTGTATCAGAAACAGAGTGGCCAGCAGGACCAGGGAGGTGATTGTGCCCCTGTACTCGGCACTGGTGAGGCCACACCTCATGTACTGTGTTCAGTTCTGAGCCCCTCACTACATGAAGGACATTGAGGTGCTACAGTGCATCCAGAGAAGGGTGACAAGGCTGGTTAAGGGGCTGGAGAACAAGTCCTACGAGGAGCGGCTGAGGGAACTGGGGTTGTTTAGCCTAGAGAAGAGGAGGCTGAGGGAAGACCTCAACAGGGTCTACAACTACCTGAAAGGAGGTTGTAGCGAGGTGGGTGCTGGTCTCTTCTCGCAAGTGACGGATGATAAGATGAGAGGAAATAGCCTCAAGTTAGACCAGGGGAGGTTCAGATTAGACATCAGGAAAAATTTCCTCATGGAAAGGGTGGTCAGGCACTGGCACAGCTGCCCAGGGAGGTGGCTGAGTTGCCGTCCCTGGAGGTGTTTAAAAGGCGGGTGGATGAGTTTCTTAGGGACATGGTTTAGTTAGGTGATAGGTAACGGATGATCTCAGAGTTCTTTTCCAATGAGATCATTCTATGATTCTATGACTTTATGAAATTCTTGCTCATGCCTGCAAGAGGCTTGCAGAAGGTATTGAGAGCTTATTAACCATTTATAAAGTGATTTTTTTTCCAGAGGACTGAATTTATGTGTTTGCTTAAAATAAAAGTAATAACTGACTAAATTTGCTCTCAGACTTAGTCTTTGAAACATCTCAGTTTGATTAATATTTTCCTTTTTAATTCTAGTTTCCTGTATGAGAATATTATAGAAGATATTAATTAAGGTTTTAATGAAGGTTGGTATTTTCCAACACAGGGAAATGAATGGACAGGGGGAAAAAGATATTCCAAAACTTGGCTTTATCTGGCACTATGAAAGGAGATTGTTCTGACTGTAGGCAGAGTTATGTTTAAAAACATAATTTTGATAATTTTCTTGAACATTTTAAATTTCCTTACCTAGATATTGGTCTTAATAATATTACAAATGGCTCAGAAGGATTAATGGTAATTAACAAAAGAAAATTTTAGTATTATTATAACTTTCCAAAAAGATCAATCTGAGCATCTCACGATCCACCTGGGCAAGCTTTAGACAACAATGTAGTACAAAATCAGGATTTCTTTATTATATCTGTGGTTACAAAAAGTACTTGAAGGTGTTTAAGTTCAAGTAACAGCTTCCTGCTCTATAACATACTTGCTGTATACAAATTGCTCAATTTCTAGTTTGACCAGAGCAGTAGTATAAACAGAGCTTTCAGTAGCTAGTGACACATGTGATTTCTTAGTGAGAGTATTTCTAGTTCTTTTATGTTTTAACATTAAGTGGGATTCTTTTAGAACACAAAAGTGAGAAGGACTGAGGCTGTTGGGCAGCTCTTGGTTGAATCCTTTCTACTTGAATGAGAATCCCATTTCTCGTAGCAATGATGCCTTGCCAAATGCTATATGTCTAACCTGGCGTGTCAGTGCAACGTTATTTCCAGTTTGCTGGCAGCCTGTCTTGCCCACAGTAGTTGTAAACAGTGATGCTGGTATTTTTATTGGCTAATTTTACAAGCTGGCATCTGCTGTCAGCAGCTTCCTGTAAACACACTCCTGCCACTGCATCTGTTCTGCTGTATACTGCCCCTACTCTAATGTTCACGTGGAGCTGGGGGAGGGAGTGATAAAGCTCTGTTCTGAAAGGAGGTATGTGCTGAAAACCAGGAGCTGAATAAGGGGCTCAGACCCTCTCCTGGGACTGAATTCCTGGAAATATACTACTTGAGTCCATTCAGGGACACTGTTTTGTAAACTCTTCATTTAGAGTTCAACCCTGCTTGGTGTGTGAGCAAGCATACACTTTCTTAATATGAAGTCAAGAAAAGTGACAGTGACTGGAACAGTAAACTTCTGCATAGAACGGAAGATGAATTTTTTTATGACTAAACCTTGACTGAGATGACAGGACTAAGTCCCTAGCCAAATGCAATTAAGCTAAGATTGATCTTGTGGAACTTGATATAACCTAGATGGGTATGAGTGTCAAGGGAGAACAGATCCCAGTAAAAGCAAGGACTGTTGTGCAGGAAGCTGGGTACGCAAATGGAGAGGAACCTTTGGACTCAATGGAGAAGGTAAAATGTAACTATAACCTGCAGTTTGCCAATGGATTACTACACTATCTATGTATAGCTACATTTATGTTAAGATCAGAGCAAATTAGTGGCAGTGCCACAGGCAGTCTGTTCCTTTGATGTCAGGGCAAAGAAAGAACAGACCTAGGCAAAACCTGAATAACTGCATCCATTGTAGCATGTTATGAGGTATTACCATGTTTAAGTGACCTCACGCATATCCTACTGCTTCTAGTGTAAACATAGTTGCTTTGTTTGAGTGTCTAGAATTTTTTCTGTGCTTGTCAGCAGAACACTGAAGGCTGATTCAGAAAGGGATAGTAAAAGAAATTATAGAAGTTGGTCTTCTATTTTTATTGGGAGGTGTTGAGATATTTTGGTGTTTTGGTTTTAGGAGTTCATGTAAGTTCTTGGATCACTTCTAGGAAAAAGGTCAACTGCAGAATGGAGAGAGCTGTATTGCTTTATAAGCAAGGCCTATGAATTAGGAGTCTTTTCTCCCATGTTGAACAGCGCCCAAGTGACATCTTATGGCTGATGTAGTTCTCCTGTCAATTTCTTCCACTTAGTATGCTTTTCTGCATTCAGTGTTTTTAGAGGAATGACACCCAAATACTGAGAAAGTAGCTACTGATCTAAAAAAAAACCTAAGCCTGGTCCATTCTCCTGGAGATGTGGGCATTCCTGCAGCCAGCTCTTCTCCATGGATGCTGATATGATGTGAATATTCTCGCACCTTTCAGATCAGGAGCTAGCTCAGACCCAGAACAGGTACCTACTGTGCAGGTACCCAGTTCCCGGGGTGGTGGTTGTGAATAGAGTTAATGAGACTGAGTTTGCAGTAAACAAATTGAGGAGAGCTTGGTATGGAGGAATTGAATTCACAACATCCCAGCAGCAACAAAGCAGCAGAGAACTGAAGTGTCAGCTGCCACCCTGCAGAATGATCAGCCCCTTTGCACAGCATTTTAGTAAATACTCACCCTTGGTGCAGATGCTTGTGCTGGCCAGGGGATAACACTTGGTGCAAATCCCTATCTCTCTCCTGAATGCTTATCTGTAGCTCTGAGGTGCTCGTATTTTCTGTATAATTGCCTTTTGGTTAGGGGACTTGTCCAGAAAGGAGGGAACGTGGATTTGATTCTTCTCTCAAAACACAGACAAAGTTTATTTAGTGTTGATATGTTTGTTTGGCATGGAGCCAAAATCTGAATTGGTCCAGAAAGATGAAAGATGAATAACTGACCAACCAGGTTAGCAAGAGAGACAGATAGATTTGCACTTCCTCCTTATAGGACTCTTACCTCCCATTTTTCAATAATTTTTAATTTTAATGTTTGTCACTTGAAATATGACAAACTAACTTGCCATATTTAAACACAGTTTATTTTTTGATGTCCAAGTGGTTCTGAGCATGTGCAGAAACAATGCAAAGCACCACAAAAATGTGACACTGTGTTTTAATTTAATGTTACATTTAGATGTGTATGGGGTCTGGATACTGTGAATATAAAATAGGAGTGAATATTGATTCTTGAGTTAATTTCTTTAAGTGCACTGATCTGCAGAGGACAACCTGTGTCTAAGATGGTACATGTTTTGAGATGCTATGGTTCAATGACTAGTTCTTAGATATGGATAACATGTTGACCAAAAGCCATACTAAGGGTGAGTTTTCAGTAAATGTTTATGTAAATAACCAGAAGGCTAATTTTGTTCACTTTGTTTATTTTATTATTCACTTCCCTAGGTAGCTGGACTGACTGAAGAAGCTTATGAATCACAGAATCATAGAATCATATAATCATAGAATGGTTTGGGTTGGAAAGGACCTTAAAGATCATTCAGTTCTTACGCCCCAGCCATGGGCAAGGATACCTCCCACCAGAGCAGGCTGCTCAAGGCCCCATCCAACCTGGCCTTGAACACTTTCAGGGAGGGGGCATTCACAGCTTCCCTGGGCAACCTGTGCCAGTGTCTCACCACCCTCAGCATGAAGAATTTCTTCCTAATATCTAATCTAAATCTTCCCCCTTCCAATTCAAAACCATTCCCTCTTGTCCTATCACTACATGCCCTTGCAAAAAGTCCCTCCCCAGCTTTACCGTAGGCCGACTTCAGGTACTGCGAGGCTGCTGTAAGATATCCCCGGAACCTTCTCTTCTCCAGGCAGAACAACTCCAGCTCTCTCAGCCTGTCCTCATAGCAGAGGTGCTCCAGCCCTATGCAGTCAGTGCATCTGTAATGGTTTTATTAAAGTTTAAGTGTTTATACCAGGCTCCGTATTTCCTGAAGTAAACATCTCTGGGTGACTATTGCACTCTGGGTAAGATGTCTATTATGTGCTCCAGACCAGAGACCCATTATAAGTTTACATTAAGAAGTATTTTGCCCCAGGCTATAGCTGTAATCTGATTGTCACTCCTTTCTCGACTTGCTGTGCATGCGCCCCCATCTCCTTCACCTCCTGATTGAATGAAACTGTAATCACCTACTCTTCTGTTTAGCTGGGGGCAGAATTAAAGGCAGAAAACAGAGGCAGCCAGAAGTGCCTGTAAGTGTACGTGTGGGAAGGCAGAGCCTACCAAAGGGTGAATTGAGTGGCAATTAAGGAAAGGTATACAGCCCAGAAGAGACAGAAAGGGGAATGAAGTTTAGAGAGCAAGAGGAAGAAGATACAGAAGGCGAAATTACTGGTAATGAGCTGCCAGTTCTCATTTATAGCCATGTCCTGATGCAGATGGTGTGTTTGCACACCTGTACTGTCCAGTATGCTGGTAATACTTCAGTGAAATCTGTGAGCAATAGAAACATGCAGAGATGAGGTTAGAAAAGGCAATGTCCATCTGGAATAAGATCTGGCAAGGGATGTCAAAGGTAACAAGAAGGGCTTCTATGAGGAAATGGGTGACAAGCAGGCATGGCCAATAGTTACATTAAAAGGCAGTCCTGCTTGAAAGAGAAGGCAAAAGGTGTCTGGCAAGAGAAGTGGTGGACTCGCAAGAGCACAGAGGTGAAGTAAGGCACACTGTTTTTTGCAAGCATTGTCTGGCTTGTCTGATTCCCGGGATGCTGCTTGGGATGTTAAACCACACTGTGAATGAACAGTAACCAAAAACACAACTGTGTAGTCACGGTGCAAGAGCCAGGCTGGATGGTAATCCCTTTCAACCTCACCTCAAGTGTAATACTGACCCTTTAAAACACCTGTCTTTGTTAACAGGACTTTACTCATTTGGGACCTTTGTCATTGAGCACTGAGTAAAGAAATATTCTCAACTGAGAAATAGATTGCTCAGAATCACTCAGTGTCTGTGTTGGAAGCAAAACTTATATCAATGCATCCAAGCCTTGTAGGATGATGGCAACACCAGCAAATTTCTTCAGCTCTTCTGGTATGGAGGAATAGATTTTCCTAGTAATGAGCAGAAGTGTGTCTGGTAGTTAGACCCTCAGTTTGAGAAGTTTATCTATAAAAGCTGGTTCAAGTTTATCTATAAAAGGTTATTCATGTATTTTTGCCTTTTCTTTAGATTTTTCAAAGTATAGCATAGGTAAGCTCTTTCGAGCAATATTTTGTAACTCTTGGATGGGATAGGGGAAGAAACACTGAAAGCTGAGTGACAATGGGAAACTCATGGATTCTATGTCACTGGGCAATATTTGCATCAGAATTTTTCATATAAGGCAGTCTGTCCCAGAAAGCTGGCCCTGATCCTACCTCGTCACTCTGTTGTCTAAAAACTATTTAACAAAGCATATACCAAAAGAAATATTTACACTTGCTGAAGCACTATTCTGAGTAGACACTGGAGTTTTGCAAACATAGTGTTTCAGAGTTCAGAACACAAGGCCTACCCAAAGGCACAACTTCAACACTGCAAGGGAAGGAGAGAAATAAATATGCTCCTGCATTTCAAAAACAGTTGCAATTAGCTGATGGAGAGGACTCAAAGACTATAGCTGTGATCCAGATGCCATCTCACAGGAACATAAATGAATGTGTTGGCAGCTGAAATTGCAAAGCATTTGCAAGTATTTGAGATATGGAGTGACTGACAATGATGTGATTTATTTAGGAAATCATTTGGGGTATGTTGAAATAGAGAAGTCAGTATCAAACAGTTCTGCTTGGAGGAGCAAGGCGAGATGAATTTACTTTCTTCAAACAAGAGGAGCTGTCCTTGATGTGGAATACAGGGCAGAAGCTTGAGTTACAGAAACTAGTCTGCCTATAATCAAAGAAATTCAGGGTAGCCATCCAGACTGCCCTTAGAAATAAAAAAAAAAAAGGCAATATTAACCTTATGAAACATAGTTCAGAAAGGAACTGCACAATACTGCATGCAGGAGATTAATATACTTCACTATTAAATGATATATTAATATAGTGATTTTCATCATTACATCCATTATTATGTTTGTACCTTGAAAGAACGTGCATTTAATGAGTAAATCTCTGAAAGTGAACCCTTGAAGTACAGTAATGTCCACATTTCCTAGCGCAGATCCTGATCCAAAATGACAGGCTGCAAAATGAAAAGTGAGAATGAAAAGCGAATGGATGCTCTAATAGTTTTTGAGCTTGATTCAGGTCTGCCACACACCTTCTGTGTGACCTTGAGCAAGTTACTCAAGGGCTAGGTTTTCACAAAGTGCTCTGGTACTTGCAAATATATCCAAGTCACTTGCCTGAGCTTGTTCAGTGTCTGCTAAAGCTCATGACTGAATATCTTGAGGAGATAAGCCAGTTTTTCTTAATATATTCTGATTCTTATTCTGATGCATGAATAAGATAATTGTCCATGATCTAGAGGAGCCATAATCAATTCTGTAATTTTTATCTTGATCTTTAACATGTCCTTTTCTTCTGCCCATCCGTGCAAGACTACTAATGCTCCTCTTCCTCAAAGAAGTGTGTTGGGAAGACTGAATCAAGAGTGTGAGGCAATGAGCTATTGCAGTTAGTGGATGCATGTAAATAGCTTATGATGAGAAATGTGGATGTGAGTCCATTACTAAGTTTATAGAGGGCTAACAATGTAATCAAATTAGCCTTTGCACTCTCTCCTGTGCTCCATTTTCTGCATTAAAAAATCTCCATAAATCTCTACAAAGCCATTTCATTTGTTCCCTTTAATGCTGTTTTCTGGTGTGATGCAAAGGAACACCTCAATACATGCTAGAGTAGTGGGTGGCCTGCAAGTACTGCCAGCTGTATCTGCTGTTGCTTTTGGTGTTCACAACTGTGTACTTCTGTATCTGACCTGGATTATTTTGCTACCCAGTCTAATCCAGATTGGCATGGGAAGTGACATACAGTGAACCCTCTGGGGCAGGGACCATTCCTTTGCTTGAAGATGAACAGTGGGCTTTTAGCATCTGGGATCTGGCTCCACAGGGTAACTACAGGGCGGTGAGAGAGGGGAACAGTGACCCAGCATTTGCAAATGAGAGAGTGGTGCCAGGTCAGAGGCCTCTGGAAGAACTGCTATCAGGACCGAGGGTTGCTGATGAAGCGCTCCAAAATAAAATGCCAAGCTGAAATGTCATGCTTTCTCTGAGCCTTTTCTGGCTGAAAAAAATATTCAAATGTTTTTTCCCATAGATTTTCATGGATTTGGATGTAATTTCAGGCTGTAAATGAAGTGAGCAGATTCTCCTTAAATGCACAGTTGGCAGTAGCTCCTGTGTTTTGTAGGGGTGGAAAAACACAAGTCGATGCTAAGACCATACAAGTGGCTGGGGTGTGAACTTGCACAGGCCATGCTTTATTTACCACTCACTCTTTTTTTCTTCATGCAAATGCCAGTTTGTTTAAACAACATCTTTCTCCACCCTGGAATACGAACATTTCAGCAGTGACCAAGGGGGACAATCACGGATATACCTCTTCTGGCCAAGGGGTGGCCCACGTGCACTTGATGTTTAACTTTCCTGTCCCCACTGGCTCTTGGTGCAGATGTTTCTGTTGCCTGCTGTCTGCAGTTCTGCACAGGCTGCTGTGATCTTTATTGAACTCAGCCATTTTCTGTCAAAGTTGTTGTAGCATTCATGATACAAGTCCAAATATATCTGCTATGCAAAACTGCTTAGCTGCTCCCAGATTGCTGTTGCTTTTAATAAGCATTTAGTTTTTTAATAGAAGATAATTTTTCTGTTTCAAAAAGCTTGTGGGGAAAAAAACAAAAACTAATTACTAAATTTCATGAGAGTATTCCTTAAAGGTGTCATCTTCTCTGGCTCTTTTGAAAGAAAAGGACTTTTCACAGAAAATGGAAATGCTTATATGCCTATCTAATTAAACAGTTTGTTGGATTACAGTGGAGCTTCTATTCCATTAATGCAATGAAGACATGACTTTAGTAGGAATGTTCACAAATTCAAAATATGAAATTGAAACTTTTCTCAGATGGTGGCCTTATTGAATACAGAGATGCATTAAGTATTACGCCCTTACTCTTCAATATAGGGTAATGATACAGGGAATAGATTTAGTTAGCAGGTTTTGGTTCTTGAAATAATCTGAAAGATGGACTCATTTATTGTTCAAGTGTATCCTGTTGATGATAGGATAAACAGTGTGCTAATGAAATAAATTGGCAATGCAGAATTAGAAATTATATGAAGGGAACTACATACAGAGGAGAGAAATTAAATTAAACTTGGAAGAATGAGCTTTTGCATATTTAAGTGAAATAATCTGAAATGCACTAACTCAAAGGATGTATGGTTTAATAAATAGTTTAAAATACGTGTAATAGCTGGCAGCAAATTAGATATGAAGTGGCAAGTTACATGGGGCAAAGCTGTAATTTGTTTCAAATACTATATGCAAATGCATTATAGAGATAGTTGTTTATTATGGCTTTAGTATGATTACACTTCTGGGCAAACTGTTAGAGGGAAATGTTGGGAAAACTGGAGCTAGTTTGGAGTATAAAAGTATTACTAACACTCTATAGGAATGACTCATGAGAAAAAGACGTAAAAGATGAAAAGCACACCGTAACTGAGAGATGCTTGCATAAATGAAAAGGTATAAATGTAAGGGGCAGAAATTAATTGCTGAGATCTGGGAAGACTAATTTGAAACTTACACAATATACAGGCTGGATACGGGGAGAAAATGGCAAGAGCTTGAGATGGTTTATGTTCCTGAATAGTATGCAACCTACATCTTGTGATTTTTACAGTGAATTTACTCAAGGAAATAAAAGATAGTCTTTGGTGAGAGATAGGAAGGGATCCCATCAGATTGTCCTGCTTCTCTCTGATTACCCATCAGGCTACCAGGAATGCTGCAGCACTTTGCTAAAATTTCTCTCCTCTCTTTAAGAACCTACATTGTGCATTGATGAGAAAAACAGCAGGAGAGAATTGTCTGCTGGAGTTTACTAATAAGATTGGTGGTAAAACCAGGAGGAAAGTTCTAGAAGACTGAGCCCCCACCAAGCAGGATCCACGATAATGCATAAAGTTGTAATACCCTTTATCTTAGGATAAGGCAATAACCTTTTTATAAGACTACATTTAGGTTTTTATCAGTACTCAAAGATGTCCTGGGAGATGAGGTTAAGACAATCTTCCTGTGCAACAGCCAGGGTGAAGAACAAACCAAATATCTTGGAATAGAAGCTGATTTCCTGCAGGAAAAGAAAAAGGCAACTAGGATGAAAGCTAGAGCATGGCGGCTATTCTTAAATAGCTTATGAATCACATGAAGCTCATCTCAGTATTTCCTAGAAAATTAAGATGTCACTAACATATCATCTGAAATGCCTCCAAATTATAAGTCTCACAGTCCAAACAGCAGTTAATGACTGTCAAATAGCAGTCGAAAATCAGGAGCAAACAACAGTTTGACATGAGATTGTGATAAGAGACTTGTCTAGCTACAGCAGTCTTGCCCCTTGGGCTGCGGAGGCTCTCATCTAGCTTGGCATTTTACTTGTTCTTTGCCATGTGATCCTTTTTACTATGCTAGTAAGGTGCTGTTTCTAATGACATTTTCCTGCAGTGCCCTGATTTCTGGGTGGCAAAACTCACCCCTGCTTACAAGTATACCTCATGGTGCTACTCCCATCCTAAATCTGATGCTGGCCTGGGGTTAGATATTCTCAGCTTTTATTTATCCCAGCTGAGGATCTGGCCATTTAACTTTATGCAGGGGTGGTTTGATGGCAAACCTTAGTGCTTTTTAAACTACAGTCTATCTGAATAGCGAGTATCTGTAAGCAGATGCATGCCATGCTTTTCATTTGCCAGCTTTACTGATATACCTCATGTTGTAAAGTAAAGCCGCTTCCTTGTCCTCCTGGTGGCAGTAAAAATGCTGACTAGCTTGAGGCAGAAAATCCTCTTGCAAAAGGAGCAAACATTTTTGAAAATAATATACATGTACAGTTCAAGACTATGTTTAAATTTTGGCAGTTACTTGAGGTTTGTATATGGTGTCACAGGCACAGAGAAAGACATTGTCCAGCTACTTATGAAGAAATAACTGAGCAATGGCAGTGTCAAGAGATGCGCTATTGGCAGTTCCCCACTACTTTTCCCCTTAAAAGTAGCTTTGGGTATTTGTAATGTCACTTGCAAATTGTATGGAGCTCCAGACTTGAGCCTTGCCTCCTGGAGAGAGAGCCTTTTGCAGGTGCTCAGCCTTCAGTCACTGTTTTTATCTTGGTAGTGGAGAGAAATGGAGGAAGGCAGCCCCAGGTGAGAAGGGTTTTGGTCAACATTGGGTTGCTGCTTGTGCACCTGCAAGGCTGGATTTTTGTCTTTATTGGCTTATCTGGAGATAGCCTTTTCAGGGGATGAACTGATGTGGGTGAATAAACTCTAGGAATTGACTTCTCATACTTTTAGGGTTAATTTTCTTTTTTTTTTTAGAAAGGTGAAGTGACAACCAGGGGTTCTGGTTCAGTGAAAACTTCCATGAAACTAGTTGTCCGCGCTGGATCCAAAGCTACACTCTGGTGGCGATCTGAGGCAAAATACACCTGGAAAAAAAAAATCATCTTTCTCTTGGCTCCATTACGGAGTTTCCGGCATTTTTGCTTTCCAGGCCGAGGGCGATCCTTCGATCCTTGCTCTCGGGCTTGCCTGCGCTGTGAAATCGCGGCTTCCCTGATTCGGTGTGGAGAGAAGAGGGGAAGTTTTGGGGACCGCGAGCTTCGGAGGCTGCACGGGGGCTCCCTGTGTCCCCTCAGCAGCCTCCTCGGGGTCGGAGGGACGTGTCGCAGGGACAGTGCCTGTTATAGGGGGTTCCCCAGGGTGGCCCTTTCAGGTGCAGTCCCCAAGGGACCCCGAGGAGTGGTGGGGACTCTGCGGGGTGGTGGACACCGATCCTCGCACGAGTTAGCGGTGGCGACGAGGCTCGCGGTGGCTACCAGGGCGGCATCGGGTCCGCCCCGACGGGGGCGTCTCCGCGGCGGCGCGGGGCCACCTCCCCCATCCCCGCCCTCCGGCTCCCCAGTCGCGGCCGCGGCTGGACGGTAGCTGAGAGGAGCGGAGCTGCCAGCCCGCCCCGTCCCGAGCCGAGCCGGGTGGGGGGCAGCTGCCGCCCCATGCGCTGAGCGGCGGCGGAATGGGGCCGCGGGGCGCTCGCGGCCGTGCCCCCGGCTGGAGCTGCCGGCTGCTGCCGCTGCTGCTGCTCGCCGCGCTCCGGAGCCTGCTGGCCAGCCCCGGCAGCGAGGGTGAGCGGCGATGGGGCGCCCGGACTGCCGGAGGAGGGGGGCTGCCCGGCCGTGCGCTGCTTCGGGATCTTTTCGGGAAAGCGAATGCGGACTCAGCCCCCAGGGAGAGCGGGGCAGGGGGAGAAGCGAGCGTGAAGGGTCCCGGGAAAGAGAGCGCGGAGGCGGCGCTGCCGCGGGCGCGGGCACGGGGGGTCGCGCAGGTGCCTCGGCACGGCAGCTCTTTGCGGGCTTTTTGGGGTGGGGGTGGTGTTGCACGAGTGTCTTGGCACGTGGGCGTTTGCACGGCCGTGTTTCCTAGCGGATTGCGCTGGAGGAGTTGCGCAGGAGCGGACGGGCTCGCAGGGCTTTGTGCGGGGCGGGTTGCGCGGCCGGGACCTCGGGGCTTAGCGCGGGGCGAGTTGTGGGGATTTGCGGGGCCGGGAGCGCGGCGCTTTGCGCGGGGCGGGTTGCGCGGCCGGGAGCGGTGAGGAGCGGTGGCCGCAGTGCGCTTACTTCGTGCCTTAAAACACAGCTCTTAAAAGGAGGCGAAGCCGGGGAGGTGCCGCTGCTTAATCCGCAGGACTGATTTTTCTTTTTATATGTATAATCTCTGTGAGGCCAATAGCCAAAAATATGCGCCCAGCTTTCTTATCTGGCGAGGTGCTTCAAGGCTTTCAAACCGAATTGGTTTTTATATTTTTTTCCTGTGTACGTGATGTGGGCACTGCTTGGGTTTTTTAATGATTATTTTTGAAACCGCGGGCAGGCTGTAATGTGAAAGCAGTGAGTAGAGAAGTTCAGCACATGAAGGAGATGCCGGCTGCTCGTAGCAGGCTGGTTTTCGGTGATGTGCTATAATTATTTGTGAAACTCCTTTAGAGGGAGGAGGTATGCAGGGTCTAGTGAAGGAAAGCCGTACCAGAATTTCAAAGATGTGGCCTCAGGTAACCAGCTAGCTGTAATTTATTTTGGAGAGCGGGAATAATGTGAATTACAGTTTTCTTAAAAAGAAAAAGTGCAGAGGAAGGGGAAAATGCTGATCCTCTGTGGATGAAGATATCAAATGTTCAGGAACTGCTTTGGGTTGAGGAATGATGGAAATGGCTTTGACTTCGCCTTGTTAAGATAACAATTCTTTTACCTTCACACGGGTTTGGATGATTTCACTCGTGGGAACGGTGCAGGGAGGCAGTGTGGCTGCTTCAGAGGGCTCTCCCTGTTCCTCACCTGCTCTTTGGGAGGCACGCTGTCGGTTTGCCCAAATGCTTTGCCGAGAGACCAGCGGATGATCTGAGCCATGTCATGATCATCCTTGCTAGTTCTTGGAAAATCTGGGTGGTACTTCTGGAGTCAATGGGACTGCTCACCGAGTGTTAGGGGTGTCTCTGTATGAACAGGCAGTTGCAGAATAGGACTTTTGATAGGAAGAGATACTGGAAAGAGTTAATGGATCTGCCTAGGAAATGGGTTTGGGGTAATCTTTACAGTGAAATTGCAGAGAAATATTGCAGTAATGATCAGCAGCGTGAGTGCTTGCTTCGTGGTCTTTCTTCCCCTACTTTTCTGACTTCTGCTATCGAACTCTTGTCTCTTCAGTAAATGCAAAGCTAAAAGACTGCTCGTAGGAGGGGTCTGACCTGAACTTATTCAACTGCTATCCTTTGCTGCTAGGAGATTTATTTGTAAACAAGCATTATTTGACAAGTGCTTCTCACAGCATGTCTCCTTTGCCAATTACTACTGAACAGCTCCACTTCTGGGAATAGCTCACCCTGCAGTACATGAAGCCTAATTCATGAGAACCCTCAGACCCTGAAGTCTGCATGCCTAGCCGTGTTCTGCTGACACTTGTCACCCATTTGGGTTTGAAAAGTTCAGTTTGGCTGCTTTTGGGCTCTGATGAGAGAGATCCTCCTGTGGGGTTAGTTGTCATATTCAGCTGATTGGGAACTTTACTTTTGATCAGATGGAGGTGGCCATTAGACCTGTGAATAATATTTTTTAAACGTTGGTGGTATTGGTTTTTCTGGGTTTTGTTATCCCTCATCCTATTCACCATGGTTAAATAACTAGCTGATACTCTGTGCCTTGTAGGTATGTAACATGTATGTAGCTGCACAGAGGATGACAAGTTCTTGTAATTACCTTTTTCTTTAACCTTGCATCATATATTTTTGTTCCTCAAATCTTACTGTAATAGACAGTGACTTTGTAGGATAAGATATATGTGGTTAACCATTCTCAGTGCATGATTTTCTGTTTTATCCTCTGTTGGAGGGACACTTAGAGGAAAATGCTTTAAAAAGCTAGGTTAAGGTTTGGAAGAAAAAAAAAAGTAAATTCAGTATTTGGGTTCCTTTGCATGGGAATAGCTTTTAGCAAGGGCAGCTGAGTTTCAGAAGCTCCTGCCATTGTTATGGGAAGTATCAAGTGCCCAGCTGTATCATAGATCTGACCACCTTCATGGATGTCTCCAGTTATGGATTGAAGGATATACCTTGGGAAAACGGAATAAATTTTTTTTCCCCAGATTTTCCTATGATAGGGAAATAAAACAGATTTTTATTTCAGTCACCTTTTCTCAGTTTATATACTAAAGGCAAAACATGTAGCGAAGGAGGAAGGCTTAATGCTATTTCATGCATTTTCTAGTGTTGTTTAACCATTATTTTTAACTCTTTAGAAGAGTTCATTGATTAGAACCGCAGATTTCCTCCTTCCCTTTGACTATTTTTAAAATTAGTCACAAAGAAAATAACTCGAAGAGTGTACCGAAATTATTACACAATTGTAAGTGCTGGTATTTCAGATGTACATTATTACTTTAAAATGCATTCCCTATGATAATAAAGTGTGAGAGGTAGCCCTGCAGTATTAGACTGGGCTTCCTGTACCACCTTTAGTTTAAAAATGCATGTGTTTTAAATCTTTGTGTTTTAAGTACTAGGGTTTGGGAAGTGGCTTGTATAAATTATTTATGTAAAACACAGAATGAATGAAGGAATTGTTTAAAGACCTCCCCTCCACTGTAAACTTCATCATTTGTTACGCATCGCCTGTGGATTTGGATTGGTTTGCAGATCTCATTTGGAGTTCACCCAGATGACCTTAAAAAGTGTCATGCGGGCAAATGAAAATCACATTACAAGTGATTGCTTGTAACAAAGTAACTCCTTACTTGCATAATTATTATTAAATACAAAGTATATTTTATTTTAGAGCTTTTCAGCAGAAATGCTGATGTAGCAGTGCTGTAGCTGTAATAAAGCATATTGTTAGAAGAAATACAGTTTGAAATAATGACTTTGACTTAAATAGACAACGGTGAGACACAAAATGAGTCTGACTTTCTAATGTGTTGTATTTTGTTTAAGATGAGAAGGATATTCTTTATTTACAAACTCCTTCATTTGGTCTTTTTCCTTTTAATTCTAGAGTTTTTGAAGGTCACTTTATCTTAATGTATCATTTTTAATTTGAATGAATGAGTACAATTACAAGGGTGGATTTGGTGCAGGCAGAAACAAAGAAAGGTTGTAATTTGCAGGTTATTCACGACAGAGCGTGGAATGATCCTGCCTGTTCTCTATGTGTGGAATTGTGCATGTGTTGATTCATACTGACATATAATTTCTGTGTCATAGTGTGCTGGATAAATGCCTGTTTAGGTATAACATCGTAATAATTATTTTTAATCAGTGAATGAAGTCTTTTTCAAGGCTGTGTTTTACCTATTTAATAGAAGCAGGTGTGAAAATACACTGATACGAAAATTGACTGTTCCAGTTAGTCTAATGCTTTGGGTAAAGATACACCCAATCAGAACATTTTCCTATTAGATTGCTTTTAGTAGCTTGGCTTTGCTTGTCATGCATTCACACAGCTCTTGCATTTTGTGTAATTCTGTGGGTATCAGGTACTGCTAGCAGGCACATACCTTGTGTATGCAGAACGGGTGTGTTTGGACACATTTCAGTCTGTTCACAGTTCTTTGCAAAGAAGGCTTTGAGAAGATATATGTTCTTAATTTTGTATATTCAGATGGTTCCCTGTGTGCTTTTCATGATATCAGAGCGCAGCCTCAGTGCCATCTGTTTATTTTACTCACAGGAGTAATCCCATTAACTTTTAAATTTACTGCAGTGGAATTGCTGGTATGAGGAAGGACAGCTAATGTCTAATGGTCTTTTTGGGATCAGTCTGATATGTGATATATGGCTTTTCAAGAGGTTTAGAATGACTCAATCATGGCTTTAAAATGGAAACTACTATCCTTTTGACAGTAAAACAACATTTGAAATGCAGCACTTTTAAAGTATGACTAAAAGCATTGCTGCCTAATGACACATTTTTAAAAGAGGGAAGTAAACAATAGCAAAGGTTGCCTTCAAGATAGTACTTTTTTCCTTTTGAAGATTGTCTTTAAAATTTGCAATAAATAGTGGAAAGCTGTCTTAAAGAGAATAACTGGAACCACTGACAGACTGCCTGCTTGTAATATTGTAAATGTTGACAGCATATTTTGATGTAGAAAGCCTCTATTTGCACATCAATTTACAGATGGATAAACCGGCAGGTACCATGGGAGAAGGGAAGAGTTATTTGGCTTGTCTGACAGCTTCTTCCCCCTCCGCTGTTAACTCTCCCACTGTTACCAAACTTCTTAGCTCCAGTGTACAGTCCATCTCCGTGTCTGCTGTTCTCTTTCTGTTAAATAAGAAAACAAAATCTCACCCGTGAAGAAATGTTTATTCTCTGTGCCAAAATACAAAGTGTTCTGCAGCAGGCTCAGTGGGAGAGGGAGCAGGATTTCTTAAAATCTGGCAGAAGTTGCAAAGCCAGGACAGTTTATTATGTGGTGCCTTGCTCTCTGATCTCACCAGTTTTACGCTTTATTGTTCCCAGGATTTCTGTGCTGCTTCCGCAGGAATCCTTATTTCCCGCACACGCTGAGTGAGTGCAGAGCTCCTGACCCTGGAAAGTCCAGCTGAGATTGCTCAGTTGAGCATGATGTTTGGACCCTCTTGGCTTTAGGGTCTTGAGCTGAAGTGTGGCTGTTGGATCCCCTTAGTCTTTCTGTCTTGGAGCTATGTAAAAACTGTTCTGTTCCGATAAGCATGCACTTACTCATAGTCTTGAATAGAGACAAGCTTTAAACATTGCTCAGGGATGTCAGGAAAGTGAGACCCTGCTCCAAAATAAAAAGAAAACAAACTTTTTGGCAATTTTTTTAAATATTCCTGCTTCCTCTTTAGGAAATAAATATAAATCAGTACATGGTTCAAGAGCTAAATGAGATTGGTCACTTAAGAAACACTGAATTTCTTAGTTAAGTGCTTACTTCTATGGAGAAAAGAGTATTCAGTGCAGCTCCTCGGCAGATATATTGAACCTACTATCTAGTAAAAAGGTTTGGTTTATTTTTAAAAAAAAAAATCTTGTGCTTAGAGTAAAACATCTAAACACAGAATTGAACTGTCTGTTGTAAGTGCACCTTTCTCACTGTCTGTAAGTGCAGATGAGAGATGGGGCCTTATTTCAGCCAGAATTGACTATTTTTCCTTATTCAGAGAATGTTGCAGAAATATTGTATTAATGATTGCATTGGAATGAAGATTTTTTTTTCATAACTTGCTCTTTACTAAACCAATTTTCTTTGATCTGCGCTGTAAAATCACTGTGTATTTTAAAAGCTAGTAGAAAATCCTTTTTTCCTTTGAAAACATTTTTTTGTTAAGATGTCCTTGTTTTTTGGCACAGACAGAATAGAGAGATCCTCTTCTGTTTGCACCCATCCCTCACTTTCCTCTGTGATCGGCTGGACTTTGAGGTGACAGGTTTAGCTGAGGTGAAGGATCTTGCTGCCCTAGTTGCTTCCACAACCAGCTATATTGGTAAACTTGAGCACTGGCCTTCAGCAGCTTAGGTCTCTCTATAAATTTGTTGCCCTTTTAGTTATCTCTTTGACCTTTTATATCTCTTACAGTCTCAGTTTTGGTATTTGCTGTGGCTTTGGTCAGTGCAGTATCTGAGCCTCTCCGAAGGTTCAATGTGTTTACCATCTTAGAGATAGAAAGCAATTATCCCTGTCTTCTGCAAAGAAAGCTAGTCAAGAGGGGACAGTCAGAAGAAATGTAAGCACTGTGTTTCACAGCACTTCCAAGTTTGGAAGGTGATGTGTGGCTGTTTGCAGGGGTCCAGTAGCATGTTCCCTGCTGTGGACAAGGGTGTTGGTACCTGCAGGTTGCCCTGGACTGTGCCTTGAAGTGTTAATGGGGGAAGCACCCTCCTTTTCTCTCTCTCTTCTATGGTATTTGAGTTGTGGAGGAGGTGTGTTAGGAGGACTTTGACCAGGTAGAGCTGCCCAGATGACCACTAGCTGGAAGGAGGAAAGATGCCTGTTGGAGAAAGTGATATATCATGTTCTATCACAGCAGGTCGAGCAATACGTATATGAGCTTGTCTGACAGCCGTGAGGGAGGAAGTGACTTCTCCTGCTTGTTGTCTTCTCCCTGGCAAACTCTTGAAGGTCAGCAGGGGTCAGCTGATGTGCTCCTGAGCAAACTGTGCCTTGGGTGTGCATAGAGAGGAAGCAATCCCCCACAGAAGTTGAGAGGAAATTAATTCAGCATCAGTAATGTGCATTTCAGGATGTCTCTGGCTGGACTTATGTGATTTTTTGACTACATTGCATGTCCCAAACTAGTGAAACTACTTGGGGAAACTGTCTGCATGCTTGTCTTTGTTAGTTAATTTCTCAAAAAACATTTTGGTTTATCCATCTTTGCTTTACTAATGTTCACATGCAGTTTCTTCCTAAAATATGTTGGTAATGTGCTGTTCCCACTAGCAACCTCCACCCTCTTCCCTTAACAGAAATAGAAAAAATAAACTGTCAACCCCCCTGAAAAGCCAAGAGATCATCTTAAACTTTTTTTTTTTCTACTTGAGTGAACTCAGTGGCAGCAGAGTAGTCATTATTTTCAACAGGAAGGCTTTATTGGCACTGGACAGTGAGGTCTTGAAATACCACTGGTAGCAAAAGCTGACAACCTTGACGGCTCTGGATGTGTCTGTGCCAAGTTTCTTTCCTTTTGTTAGTTTTAGTTATGTGCATAACAGAATTTGTCCATGACTTTTATGATACCTTCGAGAAACCATGACCACATTTCTTTTAGTTGCTAATGCTCTGAATTAAGCAATAATGCACTGGGAAGCTGTTAGAATTTTAGGGCTTGACTTTGTGCGAGTGCTTAATAAGATGCTTGCTTTAAGTAGGGTCTTAAGGTAAGAAGACTGGCTGCCTCCTTCAACCATTTGCAGATATCCTGGGTCTGCAAGGCAGCACTGGTATTTCATTTCCTCATGCAGGCTGGTTGTTGGGTTGCAGTTTGCAGAGGCTGATTGTATCTTGCCTTCACTGGAAGCTTCTTTTTGATTCTTAATGGCAGGTGTTTTCCCCAAAAGATTTGTGCTGCAGCCAGCTCAGAGATCGGCTATTGTGTTGGTACAGCGTTGTTTCCCGTGTATCTTATGAATGGAGCTCAAAGTATTTTACTGACTTTCTTCTCAGTGAATAGTTTGTTTTCAATTAAATGGTGACTTTGGTGGGAATGGGAGTGTTTACCATTTAAAAAAAAAGCAAACTACATTGGAGTTTTTAAGTTTCCAGGCACTTTGGTGGCAAGCTAACAATCTCCTGACCACTTCTGCTTTTAAATTATATATGGTGGAAAGAACAAATGACTTATCTTAAGTGCAAGTCCTTGGAAACCTCAGATTTTTTCCTTACTATTTGTTTTAGTGGGTCTGTTTATCAAAGTGAACTTTTGGTCCTACTCCCTGGAGCTATAGCCAATGCTGTGCTTGCCGGGGAAAAAATGGAGCCAACCCAAAGAACTTTGTCAAAGGGCAGTATCACACCCTTCGTAAACAGTGTATTCAAACAAATTACAGACATAATGCAGAAATTACTGGATAAAATTATCTGGCTCATGTTATGATTGCAGTGTCCATCTGGCCTTAAAAACCTATGAATCTGTGGTGCAGATTCTGGCATTTTGGCTCTGGCTGTAAAAGGGAATCATGAGAAAACTTAAAGCAGAATGAAGCCAGTGTAATAAAATATAAATCTGCAGTTAATATTAGTTTGCAAGTTCATTAAGTAGTGTATATTTTCTTCCTCCAGTGGGCTATAAATAATAGGTGCTGTTATGGCTCACACTTTGCTGTAGCTGGTTTCCACTGATAGAAATGTTTCCAAGGTTCTTGCCTGTGTGTTTTTTGTCCCAATTCAATGTAGCTAATTAATACAAAACATCTGCTCCCATGATGAGTTTGAGTTCTTTCAAGATTTTTTTTTTATTTGTTTTTACTTGTTGGAGCATCTTGCTTTTATACTTTTTGAAGAAATACTTGGCACAACAGGGAAAACAGTCAGAAAATGAATGGTAACAATACCGCAATAAAGCTAGTGAAGATTTATGAAGCAGGAAAACTTTGACTCATGGTGATGAAGAGTGCTCTGCGGTCAGGCTGTCTTGATAGTGCTGTGAACTCCAGGAGTGCAGGACGAAGGATGAGGAGGTTTGCAGTGTAAGGAGAAACCAGCTCCGTTAATGATGATGCTTTTGGCAGCTATGTCCCCTTCCCTGGGAAAGAGGAGGAGAAAAGAGGCGTGAAGCTTGGTAGAAAGCCTGTGATGCTATTCAGGAGATTTCCTGATGAGGTTTTAGTGCAAAGCACTGCTGTTGCATCTTGTCGTGCACCTTGACCCCTATCCAGCAAAGCATTTCACCTCATGCTTAATTGGCAGTGTGGGAGTATTCCCAGGAGAGGCTTCTCACAAGTATTTTAAATGTAGTTGCTCCCAAAAGCTATGAATATTGGATCAGAGCTGGGCTACCTTTAGCTCTGACCTTTCTGTGGGTGGCTATGTCTTGCAGAGTGCTGTGCAAAGCAGACCAGGAGTTGCAGAAGGAAGTAGGCACACTTGATTCACACCTTTTTTCATATGGGAGTTCAGATTCAGGTTACCCAAAGCAATGTTCAGATTCCTGTTTGATTTGTGGCAAATGTATTAAAGTAGAGTTTTGCTTCAGTTAAATAGAAATAGAAATTTAGAAATATTTATGCTGGCTTTAAGAAAGGTTTCTTTACTCCTGTTTGTTTTGTGATGGAAACTGTAGTTATAGGGTATTGATTTGGTCAAAGATAATGTTCTTTTCCTGCTTTAGGTGTATTTCAGTGAAATTTAAAAAAAATATTCTTATGGCTTTGCAGCTTCATGACATTACCTCCCTTAGCTTCTTCTGGTTCCTTCTGTCTTGACCATTTTGCCTTTTTAGAGCTATTTGTCAGAATAAGCTTTGGTAGATCATGCCCTATGGTAAGCCTTAGCTTGCAAATGGTGTTGCTGAAGAGCAGGACTGCTCCAGTGTATAAGGATTTATTTGAAATCAGCTCAAAGACCATCGGAACCCAGAAGAATTCAGTCTCTTTTTATGCTTGCAGAGACTTTGCTCAAGTGTGAGCAATAAAAGCTTTTCTGGAATATCCTTATATGTTGAAATGTCAGGAGGACATATGGCTGGTAGATCCAAAATGCTCAGAGTTTTAGCCTGTTCGTGGAGGTTTTCTTTTTCCAGCTTTTTTTTTCCATTTGAAATTTGAGTCAAGAAAATGAAGCTGCCCCAGCTGATCCTGCTCCAGACCAGAGCCAGAAGAGCCATCTTGTTTCTGTGGTACGACCAAAAGAAAAAATCCAAGGATTGGTGGCTTCTACTTCAAGCATTGTGCTGTCATGACAGACCTGTCCTGTTTTCATCTGGGCACATGGCACTGCTCTAGGTATCTGTCAAATGAGTTGCTTTGCTGTGTAGGCAGCAATGTTGGTTTAGGTTAATGTGGAATGCCATCAGCCCTGGCATTTATAGTGCTTCCTTCCAGCTGCAATCCCCGTGTAGCCATAACGAGAGGTACTAAATGTCAGCTGAATGAATGTGATGGGGACATTTGAGTAGAAAGCTGCATCTAGTCTCCCTGACAGATTTCTGAGTGACAAAACATTATTAATTCACTAGCTAGAGTTCAAGGCAAAGGTTTAGATGGCTTCTGGTTTTATTCTAACTTGATTGCTCACCAGTAGTAACTAGCCTGTCTGAGAACAGGACTGTATGCAAATTCCCCAGGCTATTATTCTGTACTAAAAGAGGAAAAAAAAAATGGCTGTGGTATGACTTTAGACTTAATCATCATTTATCCTACCCTGAAGGCATGGAAGTTAATGATGATATAGATCTGTGCAGTTTTGTGTTCCCCTTGACTGAGCATTAGAAATAATTAGGGCTTGTGGGATGGATGCACTGATGGTGGAGATGAGCAGAAAACACTTTTTAATGTGTGCATCCACCTCTTCCAAGTTTGCTGGCAAAGATACAGGTGCTAAGAGTATGCTTATGGGCTCTGAGGTTTCTTGCTTGTTTGTTAAGATATAGAATCATAAAATCTTCCGGTTGGAAAAGACCTCTGAGATCACCGAGTCCAATCACACCCCTCATCTGCTAAACCATCATCTATCCTTTTTTTTAAATACTTCCGGGGATGATGACTCAACCACCTCCCTGGGCAGCTGTGCCAGTGCCTGACCACCCTTTTGGTAAAGAAATTCTTCCTAATATCAAACCTGAACCTCCCCTGGTGCAACTTATGGCCATTTCCCCTTGTCCTGTCACTTGAGAGAAGAGATCAACACTCGCTCTCCCACAGCCTCCTTTCAGGCAGCTATAGCTGATGCTGAGGAGAAAGGAAGTGGGAATAAATCAGTTCTGTTATTTTGGAGGCTTTTAAGGTTATGGGCCAAGCAGAGTTGCTAGTGTTTTCTGGAGAGATTTCTTCATTCGGGTAGGCTCTCCTGCATCCCAGTGGCTGCTGAGAACCATTCTAGGTTATGCTTGTGGAGTATCTACAGCACTGGAGCTAGTTCAGGATTCCCAGGCTGTAACAGGGGCTGGCACTAGACCTCCTGAAGCGTGGAAGCCTTAAGTACTATAGTTGGAGGTTTTCTTAAATTGCCTTCTTGAGTGACCTCAGTATTTGGCCATGGCTGTCTAACAGCCAGCTAACCCAAACACATGCTGATGGTCGTCACAGTTTGGATGAGGAGGAACTAGTTCTGCTGCTCTGGAGAAGAATTCTGGTCTCTGTCTTGTGGTCAGTTGAACCAGAGACAGTTTCAGGGTTTTTTATTCAGCTCCTCCCAAGTAGCCACATGGTGAGATATAAAAGCATCTGCTTGGGATGGTGGCAGTCCTTCTCTAAAGTCTCTGCTAAAAAGGTTTCCTCCATGTTGCAGGTATGTACTTTAGCTGCTGTTCGCCCACTGTTTCTTCCCCAGTCTGGCCCATCTGCATTTTTTTGATGAAATCCATTTCAGAAAAATGCTGTTCCTGCCAGGCTGGAAGATGATGTCAAGAGAGGCCTGTATGCACTTGTGTAGGGGGAGCGTGCACTGGTGACCTCTTCAGCAGTGTGGGATGGAAAGGCTGTCTGAGAGAGCATCCCAAAAATGTTGGTAGCACTGCACCCTGCGTGGGGAGCTTCTGCAGCTGGGCCATTGGAGAGGGAATACTGGGGCTCTGGCCTGGGTTGAGGCTGAATTAGGGTGGGTTTGGGACCTAGCAGTGCTGTGAATGAAGGACAGATGTACTGGAAATGACTGGGTAGAGTGGTGAGGGGGAAGATGCAGATACCTTGCATCTAGGTGGAGCAGTGGGGACTCTCTAAGCAAAATGTTTTGTTCTTTGAAGGCAGTTTAGAGTGATTACTGGCTAAATGTATTCCTCAGACCAGACCAATGGGGTGTAGTGTTTTAAGCAGTCCTAGGCAGAAGTCTGCAGGACAGTCAGTCTGCTGTGCCTTTGCAGCCCCTCAGGGCTGTCTGAGCTGTGCTAGAAGCCCCTCTGGTCTCCAAAGCAGCCCAGGCACAGGGGGAGCTTAAAGTCACTTGTGGCTTTTCTCTTCCTGGGATGTGAATGTTGCTTACTGTGGTGCCTGCCAAAAGGTGTAACCTGTCCCCCCTGTTCCTTTTGCTCTGTGCAGAATTTTGCTAAAATAAAGGAGAAATTCAGTCTTTTCTAACTGGAGAATTAATATTCAGCTCTACTGGCTGAGTCACTGATAGAAAGATTCCCACTGGCTTGAATTAGAATTGAATGGGTTGTATTATCTTTTCATATGCAGAAAATTATTTTGAAATTGAAGTTAATAACAGCAATTTAAAAATTGTCATTGATAGAAACATAATACAATATTTGGTTGTATCATGTTCTTTCTATGATCTGATATTTGAATAAAAGCACTTTTTCTGCTTTTTTCCTTAATTAGCATGTCATGAAGAAGTTTGTGGCATCAAACACACCACGTGATTACATTCATTATTAGCATCTCCAAGACAAGTATTAATTAAGTTGTACAATGTAGATCAATACTTGTTTTGCATCCATTGCAACTTAAGAGAGGAATATGCTGTCTGTGCAGTTTAATTACAGTGATTATAATAGCAGGCATTTGGGTAAACCTGCCATTTTGGCAACTGCGCTCCCTTCTCTTGCTTTTTAAAATAGTATACAATTATAGTATGGGACAATTTATGTGTGTCCTATTTTGAAAAAATATTTTAAAATCACCTTTTTTATCCCATTAAAATGAAAACGCAGTGTTGTTCAGGAGCACTTGGGTACGGGTGCTTGACTTCAGCTGAATTGGAAGACCTTAATGAGGAGACTTCAGGGTGGCAAGGGCTGGCCATCACTGGGTGACATATCTAATGGTAAATGATAGCAATACTTTTATTTTGCTATAGCTATGGGCTGGAAAGCCACCTAATTTTATGTTTACTTACTGTGGATGTAGTTCAGCGTAGTGTCTGAGTATTGCTTCCACCAAATGTCCTGTAGTTCAGTAGCATTGCCAGCTCCCAGCTGTTCTCTATTTTGGCAGGAGAAAGCAATCTGGGCATAAAAACCCTGAGCTACCAAGTGTTTTTGGTCAACATCACAAAAATATACTTGACCAGGCAGAACATCTGTATGCCTTATAATAGTATACTGAATTAATACTTCCATATGTTGTGAAAATGTCTAGATGTCTTTTCCTAAGATAAGTCTTTGATCCAGAGCTAAGAACTGATTTTTTTTTTCCTGCCTCCGCATTGTAATTTTGTGTTTTTGGCCGTTTTAGTATACAAGGGACTACAGTTATCAGCCTTCAGTACAATAATTAAGACTAAACTGAACCAGGGAACTTTGTTTTCTTCAGACTAAATCTGTTGTGTAATTTTAGTTTGTTTTAAAAATATTCCTTAAGATTTTAAAGGAGCGTGCCTTTTAGTATAGTGTACTTCTGGGGTTTCTTACTATGCCTTTGTAAATAGCATTAATTCTGTGTCATGGTTTAGCTCTGACCTTGGTAATTTTCGGCAGCTAAAATCATGCAGTTGGATTCCTGAATTCCACCTCCCCACCCTACCAGGGAAAGAGGAGAGGAAAAAGGCTTGTGTGTTGGAAACTAAAACTGCAGCTTGAATGAAATGATGATAATAATAGTAAAGTTTAAAATAGTTAGAAAGTAATGAAATATGTACACCCCCACCCTTTGATGGCTGTAGGTCACTGCGCGTGCTGTAGAGCAGACACGGGGGCATGGGGCCACAGCTAGGAGGGGGCTGAACTCAGGAACTGGATTCAGAGATGCACAGATTCAAGGTCAGGAGCAATCAGAAAAAAGAGGTCCTCACTGGACGTCGGCCATCGCACAAGAGAGTGAGACCCTCATGATGTCTCAGTTTTGTACCAAGTATATGGGATGGAACACTCCGTTGGTCAGTTTGGGAGTCACCTGTCCTGTCTGCTCTTCCTTGCCAGTGTGGTCTTTTTTGCCAGCCTGAGGATGGCCTTGGTTACTATAGGAATAAGTGTAAGCATTGGCCTTTTTGCATACCAGTGTTCCATGTTATCACTTCTAGAGAGAAACTGTCTGAAAAACATGCAGTTAGCTTTCAGAAAATGGAATTATCAGAAAATGGAATTACTTTAGACTAATCCTGAGCCAGATTTAGAGTCACCCCAATTAACTTGGACTATAACATTCTGATATCTGAGATACAAAATTGGCAGTATTTTTAGTTTTGACTGTGGTGCCTTGCAGTGGGGTGACCTGTGCTGGTGTAAGGAAGGGCCTGTGTGTTTCATAGGTGTTTGCACAAGCATATTTGCCTGTGTGGAGACAATAAATCAGCCTGATAAGAGTATTAGGGGTTGAGGGTTATGTTATTCACATCCTTTATACTTCTGCATGCAACCTGTTTGTTTCTCTTCTGCAGCAGTCTTGAAGTACCTGCATGGTTGGTACTAAAGGAGTGAGCACAAAGCTGCCTCCACCTGTTTCAAGCTTTTTCTTGAGCTTGAATCATTGGAGGATGGAAAATCTTGGAAGTTCAAATATGAACAGTTCCAGTGGGATTTTTAAAGAGCATATGGCGTAGAGATCAGGAATTGAAGGCCCAAGGAGAGATCATTTCCTTTTCAGAAGGAACGTGAGTACAAAATGTGAGGTGTGAAGCGAGTGTTGTAAACCAAAGAGAAGGAAATTGTGTGCTTTTAAAGTAAAAGTAAGTTCCTCCTAGGTGGAGATTTTTGGATGATAGCTGTTGATTCAGACAAGCTTTTAACTTGGATATTTAAAGCCGTGGATACAAGAGGTTAAAGCTCAGCAGTAGAAGATGCTATAATTTTCCATAACTGACTTACCTGTGTGTATATTTAATTACTTCACACTTTTTACTCAATATTTCAGGTAATATGAAGGGGGAAAAAAGTTACAAGCTTGGGAATAGTTTTTTGCTGTTTAATGTAAATTGTTGGTTGCTTATGTGACTTAAAGCTACTCTGAATTATTGTGTGTGTGGAGAACAAAATCCCTTGGATATCTTTCAATGAAGTTGTCAAAGACTTGGGGGGAAAAATATGGGAGAGTTAGAAAGTAGTATGTTCTTAACAGTAATACTGGTGCATAAAATACTTTAAAAAATGAATTTATGATAATTGGGAAACTGTGCAGGTTATTTCTTGTTTCATTTTTATCATAAAGGCTGATTGTGATAAAAGCATATGCCACCATGGAAGACATGTGTGTATAAACAGATACACAAACACAATGTGTGCATTATCTATTTATTCCTCACAAAAGACCAGATCCTAAAAACATGAAGGATCTGGATCTTACAGAGTTTTAGTGCATGTACAACTTGTTTCAGTGGCAGATCTCAAAGGAACAAAGTAATGCATGCATAGAATGGTTTTTAGTGTATGACCTCATTGTCAGAGGAGTTGCTGCATTGTTATTCTGCTTTACAAAAATCCAGCTTCCTTTGTTAATTATAAACAGCATGTTTACCATAGCCGCCCAAACCTTGAAATATTTGATGTTTGTAATCCATCCATCTATCTTAACATTTCTTTCTCTTGTTTTCAGTGAATTTACTGGACTCGCGTACAGTAATGGGGGATCTAGGATGGATAGCCTACCCAAAAAATGGGGTAAGTCTCTGTTGTTGTTTTGCTTTCTCTCTCACAAATTATACTAACTGTTTCCATTTGGAAAGTAGACTACTGGGTTTAAAAATTCCCTGGAGTGATTTGTTGGCAATGAAGGGAAAAAATAAATAAAACAACAAGCTGTGACTGGAAGAATGGAGCTGTGTGGCTAGAGGATTGATTTATTTATGCAGTAGAGCCAGCCACAAATATTAAAAAAAAAAAATCATGAGTCAGCCCCCTCAATCCTTCCCTCACAAAAAAATCCATAAGGTTAATTAAATTCTTTTTAAATTATAAATTCCAGTTCTTTTTGAGCCTTTGTGGTCAATGTACAACACAATTTTCTGGAAGTTTTCTTATGGAAATGCAGAGTCTGCTACATTATTGTTAACTTTAAATGAACAGGGCTCTGTAGAAATAATTTTCAGGCTCACAATAAAGTTCTGGGAGCTGATAACATTGGAGCTGAGTTTTAAGCACCTTAAAGAGCCCCTATCCCTTACCATTAACTATACTGGGAACTGAAAGTACCTGGCCTCGTAATTTGATACATGAAATAAGTGCTAGAGTTCAGATGCATTGGTGCCCTCCAGTATGTGTGTTTAGCCTGACTGCACAGCGTGAGTGCTGTGACTTCTTGTTTTTGGTTTGGCTGGGGCATCCTCAGTGCTGTACTGTAACAGAATTTCGGTGCCACCTTGAAAGGCTGACTTCTGCAAAGTGGTGAGTATTCCTGTCAGTTCCTGGGAGCCATGAGCACTGTTCGAGCTTAGAAAGCATCCCAAGACAGAAATGCTGCACGAGTGAGCCCTCTAACAGAGCAGCTCTCAGGAATGTGCTATTCCTGAGTTTCAGTCATCAGCTGGAATGGGCAGAATTGTCTTGGACTCCGGTTTGCTTGTTATAAAAATGGTGGCAATGTTTATATAAAATGCAGTCAATCTTGCCTATATATATATACTACACAGTGAATTAAAAATCTTTCTGAGTAGGTGAAAGATTGTAGAAATGGCCGTCTCACGTGACCTGCATGATTGCAGGCGTGAGTTATGGCAGGGATGTAAAAGCCACACGAGGAGCTGTGTTTATACTCAGCTTAAGATTTAATCCTGTTGTGGTCGGAGTCTATAACAATATTTTTTTTCTCTGTTGATTTAAAGCCAAGAACTAAACTTGCTACCCTTCTGTGTGCGGCCATCAGAATAGCCAGGGCCAGACGTGCTAGTAAAGCAACATCTTAATTCCACAGCACACCATAGAGATCCCAGTGTCCTCTGCTTAATGGAAATTCTTTCCTTTTTTGAACACCTCTAGGTATTTTTCCTATGGTATAAAGCACAGCTGCTGTACATCCCAATGTCCTTACAAGAATATTGGTACAGAAATAACTAAGCCTGAAGAACTGAGGAGATTCCTGGGTCTGTATGTGTAGAAGAGTAAATGAATAGCTAAATATCCTAAACAGTTTTGTTTTTTCATTACTTAGAGAAACCTTTCTGTATTTACAAGCTGTTGCCAAATGGCACCTGGAAGTGCACTCATGAATGCCAAATTAATGGTTACTGACTCAAAAGGGAGAATTTTTTCCTTAAATTAACTTCCACAAATAAAAAGCGAATTGGGCAGCTGGTTTTTGAATTTCCAGAAATCTCCTCTTAATCTTATTTGTTGTCATGGGACATCATAAAAATTCATGAGATTTAGCTCAATTGTCTCTTACTGCAAATATATTAGGCCAAGAATTTTGCAAGTACTGAAAAAAGTCTACAGTCCTGCTTAATTTTTTAGAAAGGTCTACCTTGTATAAATATTTTAATTAACTCTCTCTTCAAGATTTTAGTTTGGGAAAGGAGGGAGCTTTAACTGAGATCACAGATATGCAAGCTGTTCTTTTTCAAGTATCTCATAGAAATTTATTATCTGAGGAATGTCCTCTTAGGGCAAATTTTGGAAGGTTCGTATATCTGTCTGCACAGTCCCCCATCAAGGAAAGGAGGCCAAAATGTTGTAATATGTGATACTTTGCAACACTACAGTGTGTAGACACAGACCATGTGCTGAAGTAAGCCTTTTGATGTGTGGTATTTTATTATTGTATTATTCACAGTATCCTGTATAGTCTTGTCGCTTTTCAAGTACTTGGTAGCTGTTTCAATGGTGATATAGTTCCAACTTAAAGATAGATTAGCTTTTGCAGCAGCTTTCAACTCTTCTAGTGTTGCTGCTTCTCTGCTTGATTTTTGTTATGAAACTTAAGGAAACTTAGTATTTTTCCTACAACCACATCTGCTAGAAGATTGCACCAGGAGCACAGCTGCCATTAAAGAAACTAAGCATTTAGTCTTTGTAGTTGTATGGGAGTGGCTGGGAGAAGTTTTCAAGCTGGTAGATTTTGAAAATGGATTTCCACACTTATTAAAAACAAACAAACAAAACCAAACAAAAAACAAATGAAGCCACAGCCACCTCTCTCCTGCAATCGGA
The DNA here is from genome assembly GCA_033556795.1 of Tapera naevia. NCBI lineage: Eukaryota > Metazoa > Chordata > Aves > Cuculiformes > Neomorphidae > Tapera > Tapera naevia. Next base: position 1,886,804 of record JAUMJJ010000175.1, on the reverse strand, counting down.
GTAAGAGGTCTAGTCAAGCCAAATGATCTTGCTTTTCGCAGATCCTTTGTAGATGTCATAGTAAAAATTTTTATTACAGTTGCATACCATGGCAATTTTTGTTTATTAAAACTTTAAGACATTCCGTGCTCCTCTGAGGTCCAGCTGCCCTCATTTAAGCTATTGTTCACCTCATTGCTGCTGAACACAATGGGAAAATGTGATCTAAATTGGGAAATGAAAGTGATGGTGTATGGGAAGGACCCTCCAGTCTGTAGACAGACTACACTTAGAGGTAGACCTGTTTCATGTCCGTGATTCTAAATAAAGCACTGCAGCTACTTTAGTTCTCACATGATTGGACCTTGGTCGACTGCTAAACAGTGTGCACCAGCTCATCTAGTGAGCAATAGGCTTTAGGGGAAGGGAGAAGGAACACTTCAGCCAAGGATTGGATCTGCAGATCTTTGTCTAGCTAGGTTCTTATTTGGTGCAGGTTTTGGTAGTACCTGGTATCCTTGCAGCCTGGCTGGCCTTCTTTTACCCCATGCACATAGAAGGTAAGAAAAATCCCTTATTTCATCATATGGAGTGTTGAGGGACCAGTGATAATGAAATAACATAACTGAAACATGATGTGGCCAAAGAGGGATTGTGTCTCTTGATATGAAGAACCGGCTGTTATGCAGGAGAAGGTGCTTTCTTCTTTCGTGCTGCTTTACTCTGAAGAATTAATGAATCCTGGTAATGTGGCTTTCTGGCTGCCCCAGGAGGCCTCCCCTGGCTGTGTGGCTTGCAGCAGTTGTGCACTTGACTCTTAAATCTGTCATTGTATCTGTTAGAGCGTGAGCAAAGTATTTGCCCAGAAAAGGGACTCTCGCCTTGCCAGTAGAGCGTGGTCAGCATGGAAATGCTGCCTCTTCCGCAGATCAGATTGGGAATTGATCCTGTTACTACATACCAAATGGACAATCTGGACTTTGCTTTGCAGCTCATGTAAGTTTACATTAACCAAACAGAAGTTATTGGAATTACCAGAGGCTATATTGGAAAAGTCTGGTCCTTCTTGTGTAGTATGAAGCCCTCCGACCACATCTACAGAAACAGTCTGCTGGTTCTTTATTTTTTTAATAAAATACAGCAGATCTGCAAAGCCTGCAAGTCTTTCACCTCTGGACTTCCTCCTGGGATGCTGCTTAGGGTTACCCAAATTAGGCATATCACACATTTCTGTGACACTGACTCTGACCTACAGAAACTGCCTGTGCTTGCCTGTGCTAAGCACACATTTTTATCACACGGAAGCTCACAGGTGTAGGAACAATGGTAACTGCTGGAAGAGAAATGGCCAAGTCAGGAAGTGTTTTTAGGCTGTATTGCCCTATGTCCTTACTTGATTTGACAGGAGGCTCTTCATGATGCATTTTGACACCTTGCAAAGCCATAGCGGGGGGGGGAAGCTACAGAGGGCCCCCTGTAAACCTATGATGTTCAGTCTTACTTGGTCTGACCAAGTAAAAACACAGTCACTTTTTACAATATCCAGATAGTTGCAAAAGTTGCTGATTAAAATAAATGCTTTCTTCTTTTAGTTGACATCATTTGGTAAGCCATTATGCCTGATTTTTGTTTCAGTGGCTACAATAACTCTGATTTATATGTTTCATACCCTCCCTCCTTCCGGGGTTTATTTTAAAACATTTCTTTACAGCTTCTTTACTCCTTTTCTATCCAAATTGGAGTGCTGCACACCTGCCTTGCTTTTGTGTAATGGATCCTCTCCCATCTTCTCCACGTCTCAGTGATTTCCCTGACCTTCCTGTAGCACAGAACAGGAAAGCCTCTGTGGTCCTTGGGGTATTGGCTGTGTGTGCTGTGGCTCTCTACACACCTCCAGACGCTGAGTTCGGGAGTTCGGTTTTTTTGGTTTGTCTTGTTGCACATGAAGGGCAAGAGGGAAAGCAGTTGCCCCTGCTTTTGGTGGCTAGTAAGATCAAATACTCAAAGTTGGGGATTAAATTCATCTAGATTGATTCTGCAAGTTGCTTTTCATTTATGTAGGACATTGTGGGTTTGATTACTTGGTTTTTTTTTTGTTTTTTTTTTTTTTTGGTGAGCAGCAGTTTTGGCTCATTCTTTAGAGGACAGGTACCCTACGGTGCCTCTTTGAAGTTAAAAATAATGGTGATTTAGATTACTCAGCATGGTTTGTGAATAGATTTGTTTGCTCTCTGTCTATCTTAGTTCAGATAGAGATTTTATACAGTAATTCTGGATTGGAGGCAGTGTTTGCCCTCAGGGATAGAAATAAAGGGGGAGGAATAGAGGGTAGTGAAAGGAGAAGGAGGATTCTTGGCACCATTGAGCTGTGTCATGTAGCTATGATTATAATTGGCATTTTCAGGCCAGTACTTTTGGCAGCCTTTGAGTTTTTATTCCTGCAAATGCTGCTTCTAGGCTGTGACCAGTGTAGAAGAGGAATCGGGGAGTATACTAACATGGCAAGAATGCAATTCATAACTGCAGCAGGGAGCATGATTGACATAAGTAATAACCAAGTAGGTGAAAAAGACACATTAATGACACCTTAAAACCCTGCAATTTGCCTGTTTCATTTGTATATACATGCTTTTGTGTGTGCACAGGTTAGTAAGAAACATGCTGCATATCTAAGTATTTGAAGTAATTTGAGTAATCCAAACCAAAGCAATACTAAAAATTTTCTGTTATATAAAGAATGAGGGAATTTTACATGAATGATTTGTGGGATGATACTGAGTTTGGTAGAGTTGAAAAACAAGGGTTTTTTTCCCACTAAGATTCCATAGGGTAAGGTGCAATATCTGTGTATATGCAAACTTCTGTCTTCTGTGTCCTTCCTCTGGGTTCTTCATGTGCTCACATGGTCATTTTTCCTTGTATCTCAGGGAGCCACGATGAAGTGTGTTCTTTTAGTTATGCTGCCAGAGTGATTCATGCATGCTTGTGTTGTATAGTGTAATTAGAATGAAAGACATTGAACTTTGAGTCTGAAGAGACATCAGAAGTTAATAATGCAGTTGCGCAGGGCCTGTGTGATAATTGAACTAAACTGTGTTTTAAAGCAGTGCTGAGTTCATGTTTCAAACTCTGAAAGCTCCAGAGTGAGACTGGAGATGCAGGAGTTAATGGGAGTGGAATTTGGCCAGCTGACTACTGTTCAAATTGGTGGATTTCCCTGGTGAGTTGGTGGCCTTGCCAGTGCTTGTAGAGCTGCCTTTGTTTCACAGAGCTTGAATATATCAATGAAAATATAAAGAGATCAACTCCACAATGGAGAATGCATCTTGTGTGGAAAGGCTGATGAAGTTGGGTGTAGCCTGGAGTATTCAACTGGCCCACAACTACCTTGAATGGCGCAGAGAGGAAAGGAATAACCTCTTGCCCAGGTTGGCAATGGCTATTACAACAAAGACAGGATTTGTTTTAGTCAAGTTGATTCAGGATAAATTTGATGGACAGTACTTTCTGCTGGTGCATCTTTAGCGCAGATGTGGGGTTTCTTTCATAGGAGGTATCCGTCAGCAGGTCAAACCATCATCTGTTACTCTGGACAAGTGGAGTTCATATCTTCTGGAGGAACAAGCCAGGTGCTCAGTTTTGATCTTTTCCAGCCCTACATCCAAAGCCTTCCTCTCTGAAAGCTTGGCCTGACTCTATCTAGTGTGAGCTCTGTTTTTGTATCTCTGAGCTTTTGCCCTGTTTAAAACCCATGTTATTGTTACTCATTCAACACTCTGTATTTGTCCTCTGGTGCCTGCAACAGGTTAGCTATGGTATGTAGCTGCTTTTAAACTGGAGCACCTCATGCCAGACAACAGTGCTTGCTAAATAGCCTCACCATTTTATTCATGTCTTTTCTCATATCTTCTTTACCATCTGAAGTTACATCTTCTCACTCCATCTGAAAATGCTTTTAACCTCTATGTCCTGGACTGTCAGCTAGCTGCCCTTTACTTTGTACGCTGTTGACATGAATCAGGCCTTTATTGGGAGCAGCATCTGGTGAGGCGTAGGTCTTATTAAAGGAGATCTAAAATGCCTACAATACTCTAAAGTACTATAAAATAAATTAATACCAGTAAGATTAAGAATAAAGCAAATCTTTATCTCGGCTAGAACTGTATTACTGGAATAATATATTACTGTCATGGTCTCAAAAATTCATGATAGAAGACATGAAGCCTTATCCTTCAATATATTGTTTTGTAAATACAGTTGTCAGCATTAAGTTCCTCCACAGGCTCATGGGGCAAACAGTAATCTCCTTTCATGCTAAAAAGTCTTTTTCTCTAGCGTCTGTGAATTATGTTTGGGAATAAAAGAGCTTTGAAGAGCTTTATCTTCTAAACCCATTGCTTTTTCTGTTACTTTTGTGCCAATTTCAGAAATATTGGTATCTGACACTTAGCAACCATACAATTAAGATGTATAAATGTAGTGCTGTCATGGAGAATCTGAAACTTTGCAGAATAAAATATTACCGTTACAGAATACATATGCAACAGCCCAGGGTTTATAAAACATGCATGAGGATTTTATACCTTATGTTGATGATTTTGTGTAGTATGTTACTGACTACTTTATATTCTAAATGTATCAGTGGATTACTTATACCTTAATTGCATAAATCTTTTATAAGATTTAAAATTCATTAGCCTTGCTCTTGCCCTATTTGAATGCATATATTTTTATTCAGGTTGGTGGCTGCTATTTTGTCTTCATGACCAGTGGTTGTTCTGTGTATTGCACAGTGAATGACGACAATAAATGTTAGAGGGCTTTTTTGAAGACCCATCACCTAGCTTAACACCAGTAAAGAGAGTGAGCTTTGTGATTTACTTATGTTTTACTGCAAAGTCCTGATATTTGGCTATTCAAGAAATAGTTCAACAGCTGAACATTTAGGACTGTTAGAACAGTCTTTCATCCATTTTTTTCAAGTTAGTAAGGGGAATGGTTCAGGATTTTCAGGGACTGAAAACTGCAGCATCGTGATCTGTGTTTGTTTGTCCCAGTCATAAAAACAGGGTTTTCAGTTGCTAAAGGGTATGACACATATGAAAGGTGGGACTGAAGTTTTGGCTGGCAAAAGAAAATGCCAGTATTATAGCCGGAAGCTCTTTTTGCCTCACAGTATTTTGGTTAATTTATCTTACAATGTCTTCATTTTGGGGGAAAAAGCATGCCGGGATATATGATTTAGTGTGTTTGATTAAGCAGGCAGTGTTGGTTTTCATAGTGGAAACACTGTGGCAAAACAGATCGGAGATTAAGTAGGAGGAGTACTTCTGTATGCAAATATATCCTTTTAGGGGTTGAGTGTTAACTCTTCTCCAATGAAAATTGGCAGCTTCTCTCACTAGCGTTTCGGCTCTTCCCAAGGTGAATGATGAAGTGCTGTGGAATGAGGGTGACATTGTAGCTGTCGGTCATCACTGCGTTACCACTGTGACATTGTGTTCTGCCAAGCCATGTGATCGATTGTCTGTACCCCCTGGGCTTGACAGTGGCTGCTGCTTCCCCTGTCTAGTTAGAGTGATTGGGGGGAAAAAAATGAAAAATGGAAAACATCCAAACCCCCTCAAAAAATAGACTTAGCCATCTTGTGGAGAAGCGTGAGCATTAAGGGGAGAAAAAAATTGGGTTTTTTATATGTAATGGGAAATTACTTATTTTTGCTTCAAAATGGTTTACTGAATACACATCAGTGATTTGTGATTTAGTAGTGGTTAGAGTTAGGAGTGAATGACACTTGGATGTTAGTTTGATCCTCATCTACCGCTGTATGAACTTAGTGATCTTAGTGAAGAATAACCTATGGACAATTTTCCAGGTAGCTGCAGGGCAGGGGCAGAATCAGGCCCCGGGGGGCATTTGCTTTCTATCAGCACCCAGAAGAGTAGGGGGGCTGTGCATCATCATGTTGACAAAGGACAAGGAATTGCCTGCTGAGCTGGGCACCTCTAAGGCAGCTCCTGGGAGAGGGGGGATGATGTTAAGGAGCAGAGGTTGCTGATAGCTTTCTGAAAACTGCTGGGCTGAAACACCTCCAGCACAGCCCTTCATCTATCTCCTTTTGATGCTTTCCAAGAAGGAAAGTATTATTACATACCTTATTCTTGTCAAAAAGTTCTGGATGAGCATTTAACATATGTATTCTTGATTATTTCTCTTTTGTGTTCATTATTCCAGCAAGTGCCAGGCCACTGGCATTATATTAAAATCCTGATTTAATAAAATAGCAGTAGGGAAAAATCAAATTATTCTATTTTAAGATGTGCCTAAACTGTCAGAAAAGTTTGGAAAGCCTGATTGCATTTTAAGACTGTGTATCTTATTGATTTCAGTGTATATGAACTATCTATATATCGAAACACAGAAAATAGTGTCCTTTAGATCTGTTTACTATGCTGAAACAAGGTAAACCAGAAGCTTGTGAAGATTTGTACTTTTGTGGATTATTACCCTCCTTTGGATGAAAGATGAAAAATTTTAGCTCTGAAGAAGGGGGAATGACTGAGCCTTCATGCTGCAAAAATTCTCTTTGACTTTGGCAAAAAAATTTTAAGGCAAGTGGCCTGACCCTTCAGAGGTCTTCCTATAACAGCAACGATTCTTCCCATAATATTGACTGCCCATGATGCTATGCGGGAGACACAGTTGACAGGAGACGACAGTGTGGAGTATTACTTAATGTGATTTGAGATGTTAGTGTACACCGTTAATCCATTTTCAGTTCTGTTGTGGTTGTGAGGAAGAGCTGCAGGCTTCGTGTTTTCGTTGAAGTCAGCCCCTCTCCTGCCTTGCCTTTGGCTGTGAGCTAGACCGAGAACTAGCGAGTGAGGGTATGGTGGGAGAGGACATGATGACATGGCTTTGTAATTTAAGTATCTACTTATTGAAAGTGATCTTTCAGAATTAATAGACTTTTTAGTTGTTTTGAGTTTCTCTGTGATGCAGATGTACTGTTTATACAGAGTAGTCCTGCTGTAATGATATCCCTGAGACCCAACTGTACCCAGCAAATACCAAGTAGTGTGGGAAAATTGTCTGTTTCTGAAAAGGAGGACTTTGACTTGCTGTTTTTAAATCCAGCTGTTTAAAAAAAATTAGCACCTTCTGCTTCTGCTGGCAGCCTTTTTCATTGGGCCCTAAGGGTTGGGTTCTTTTTTCCCACAGGTGGTATTGTCTTTGAATATTTAGCCTGCAAATTCCGGTTATGGCACTGGTGTTTTGATTCTCCTGGTTTCTTGCTGGAGCCTCGGGGTTATTCCTGAAGTTTGTCGCTTGAAGTTGAGGGCCATGAAAATATCTTCTGCTCTGTGTGATGTCTGCTCAGCATTGCTTGCTTCTGATTCATTCAACAGTGAACAGTGAAAATGTGGCTTTTGGTGATCTTTTCAGAAACCTCGGGGTGCTCAATTTTTTTGTTTATTTTTTTTAGCTTTCTTTTTTCAGAAATTAGTAAGGTTCACACTTGAGAGCTTTACCTTGGTTTCAAACCTCCAAACTGTTTGACTGGAGAGCTGTTGAAGCTCCTTGCAAGACGTAATTTTAAGTGCTGTTACAAATTGTAGGGTATGCACTTGCTGTTCTAGTTGATTGCAATGCAAGTGTATAGTAAGCCTATAAATTGTAGCCAGTATTGTGATTATAAATCATTACAATTTGAGATTATTCAGTTTGTCACAAATCCTTCTAGACTACACAATTGAAGTCGTAACCACAAATATAATCCTGTGAGATAAAGTCACTTCATTGCACAATCTCCTTCTGGTTTCTTGTCTGCTTTATTTTGCTGCCAGATTGAATGACTGAGTGTTCCTGTGTAGTTAACTTCAGTGGTAGCATATGTGTGTTTTGGGTTGCTGCTATTTCTGGAGTTTATTTTAGAACCTTAAAAATATGGATATTGAATAATACAATGGTTGGGCAGAGCATTGATGAATTCAGTTCTAGTGCTGGGAAAAATCAACCTAAAAATGAAGTTTTGGGAAAGAATTGCTAGTTGTGTCAATCACAATAGATGTTTTGTAGATAATCAGAAGATAAGTGAGTTGTGGTCGTTGATATGTGGTGCTAGGTGATGGGGTAGGTAGGTGACTATGAGCTGGCTCGTGCCTCCCTGCAAAAGCGGTGACTGCAGTCACTCTGCTACAGAATCACAGTGAGGCTGAGTAAAGCTGCTGAACGGGAACAAAATGAATAGTTGACTTGGAAATGGATTTCAGATGAGATCAAACCTTTTTGCGCTGTTTCAGGTATCTGTTTCCTTTCTTGTGCTGCCCTCGTTGTCTTTTCTGATGTTGGACGTCATGATGCTTCCAGTGCAAAGCAAGCTGTAGCTGGTGAAGCAGCGACTTGTGCCCATTGGCCAGAGCCCAATGACTCAGTGTCAGAGTTATTCTGATAAATACCCAGACTGACATAACCAAAACCTGTCAGGGGATTTGGTTGTTGTCCTACTTATTAATTTTAATGATAATTGAATGCCTGTGCTGATTATGCAGACTTCCTAAACCCTGTATATTCAATTTCAAAACACTGCTTATTCAGTCTGGTATATTTAACTCAGGGGGGTGGTCTCGATGTGGACAGCCTGTGCAGATAGGCAGGAGCTACTACTGTGCCCTTCAGTGTCACGGTAACTAAGTCTGGCAAAGCCTGTTTCTCAGAGCTGTGTAAGTGTATTGAACTGGCAAATGTCTTTAGCCTCCAGGGAATGTGGTTGTGATGCTGCCTGTATAATGTTTGTAAAAGGCTTTTGCTGTGATGGTGTTTGAGAGAAAGCAGGGAATCTTAAGCAGTCCTTGGTTAGTCTTTGCAAAGCTGTTTTGTGTGATACTACTAGTCCAGGTAAACCCTTTGGACTCCTTTCTTCCCTGCCACTACTCCTGAGGTTTTCTGCAGGATTAGCTGCTTCAGTGCTAACCTAGGGTGTTTTCCCTCAGTGCTGCTGTTTATAGAGATTGACTTCACAAAAGCTGGATGTGCAGAAGTCCCTATGTATCTTTTGCATGGGTTGCAAGGGGTCTTTGGCAGAAGCCATAATCTGTGATGAGCTTTTTTGTATGAGAGGGACTTTTCCCACATGAATTCCCTGGTTCATTTGTTCCTGCTGGAAGACCATGTAGTGTCCCCATTGATCAAAGATAAAACAAACAACTCAGACCCAAAATGGGTGCTACTGCCATAGGTGTCCTGTATTTTCTTGAACTGAGAATGAGACTAACTTAAGAGTCTTGATTGTTGCCTTTCAAAAAACCTGGAATTCCTACTTCCTTTGTTTTGTCTGTTCAAAAATGAATCAGGAGATAGAGAATATAGTGAAAACATTTTTTCCACACGTAGTGCTGTGAACAGAGCTATTACTTGGCAAATTTCCTTTTGTCTCTGCTCTGCAGAGTTTTAAATCTGAGAACTGCACTATTGTTCTCACACATTATGGTAAATACATAAGTAATCAAAATTATATTAAGAAATAAAGTTGGGCAACTCCCTGCTGTTCAAATATGTTAATTGCAAATCATTGATATACTAGACATGCTGTTTCTTGCTGAGTTACAGATTCCTTGCTGGTGGAGTAAAAAAATCAATTGGAAGTAAAGCACAATATTATAGTATTTGCTATTATACATTTAAATATAAAAGCAGATTTGTGAATGAGTGAGCTGAAGGTAATGGTGGTGTAGCTTCATAGGATTTAAGGCTAGTGAGGCTGTTAACATTATGTAGTTGTATCTCCTGTGGTATGTACAGTGTGGAAACTTGTTTGGGGATCTTTGCAGGAGGTCTGTAACCTTGATTTAACCTACAGTGCACTTTCCGGAGAGGGATTTTTTTTTTTTTTTTTCCTTTTTAGTCTTCTTGTTGTGGTGAGTCCATCATATCCCTTTATAACTTGTGCCAACAACAAGCTGCCCTTGCTGTTAGACAAACTCCTCTTTCTAGCCTAGACTGGTCAGTATTTAGTTCTCAGTCAATGCATCTTGCTGTGCCTCTTCTTGTTAACTTTCCACTGTGTACTAATTCTCTCTTTCTACTTCCAACACCTCATTTCAGCAAATGGAGGCCACAAAAAAGTTAGCCACATCCTAGACTTCCCTTCAATATTTTTTAGAGATTTTTGTGATGTAAAGTAGGATTTTCATCTCTGGAGTAGCTGTGGACTCTTCTTTCTGGCATCTTTACAGTTTGTCCTAGCTGAAGTGTTGCTGTTTGAAATCATAGAATCATAGAATTATCTGGGTTGGAAGAGACCTCCAAGATCATCAAGTCCAACCCTTAATCCAGCACTACCAAGATTACTAGATCATGGCACTAAGTGCCACATCCAGTCTTATTTTAAAAACCTCCAGGGATAGTGAATCCATCACCTCTTTGGGCAGACCATTCCAGTACCTGGTTACTCGTTCTGTGAAGAACTTTTTCTGATATGCAGAAAGTGGCTTTCTAGAACTGGTCTTAGTAAAGTGTTATGTTATCTTTTTGTTTGCTCTATGAGGCAAATGGATCATGGGGAGAATAAAATCATTCTTGTGATGGAAGCCAGGTAGAAGTGAAAGTGGAGTCCTAGTGGCTGTTCAGCAGGATGCTGTGGCAAGGAGGATTTAGGGTACAGTGACAGATGTATCTGTGACCTGAAACTGTGTGCTAGAGCTGTCGCGAAGCCTCTGCCACCGGTTGACCTAGGCACTAGGTTATTTGGTAAGGGGAGTCCATAGGAGAAGAATGTGCTACTGCATCACGTACATAATTTCTTTTGGGAAGATAGGTTCCTGTTACAGGGGAAGATACAATTCTTGCAGCCTCCTAAAGCCCTAGGAAAGGTTGGATTCAGTCCTGGCTCAGCATCAGTTTTAGTGTAAGTGGAGGCTTCATGCCTGTAAAGCCAAATACCTTGCAGCAACTCAGACTCCTTTTCCCCGAACGGAGGAAACTGCACTGAAATCACCTGTGTGCTTCTTTCTGATAGCCTCTCTTGGACTGCTTCAGTCCACACTGTGTGTGGAGTGGTAGAGTTCTGTGTGTGTGAGTGGTAGAGTTCTTTAGGTCTGGTCCTGTGTGGCTTGCACCCAAGACTAGTGGAAGATGGAGATGCAACAGCATATTTTGTGTCCTTCCCCTTAAGTGGCATATTCCTTAGTACGAAGTTTCTTTCACTAAGTACTGTTTTAAGTTTCTTTGTGCAAACTATTTTATGAATGAGAGCACGCATTATCAGAAAGCATTCTGTATTATGCACAATAGGGGCAACTTTTCAAATTCAGAGTGCCATTTCTTCAGCTGTCTGACATCCAGTGTGTATCTGTTTTGGTAAGAAGAATGCTGTCAGTTACCACATAAGCTGCAGAAGTGCTGTTTCCTATGCTAATTAGTTCTTCCTCTCAGAACTGTACTTTTATTTTCTTAAAGTGCATTCATTCATCCTTTTCCTTTCAAACTTCAGTGCTTCATGGAGCATGCATCCAGTTTCGCTGAAAGAGTCAAGCTGAAGAGACAAAAGTTGAAAGGGGATTGATTTCATGGTTTAACCTCTAAATAATGATGAAACTCAGTTTATAATTTCATGTTTGTGTGAAATGGTCAATCAGTCCAGTAGAGTGAGTGTAAGGCCTAAAATAGATGGATAAATAATCTTTTGTAGTTTCTTTGCTGAGTTTCTTCTTGCCTTTCCTCCTGGGGACACCTGAAAATTGTTTAAAACTGTTTTTAGCAGAAATTCAGTCCACAGATGGGATTATCCTGCCTAGCAGTACAATACTGTTGCTGTATTTTGGCTGTTATGTCCATAAACTGCACAAAATTGAGAAGAGCTTACATTCAGTGATGGGCCTGTTATGAAAGTCTCTTCCATATATAAGTCTAAAGAAGGTTCTTGCCTTGTAGTTTCTGACTCGCCCAGGGCTGCTTCCCTACCAATGGCATATTGATGTCCAGTTGGTGCTTTAGTGGTTGTCAGATAGTGGAAGAGAGCACAGAGTAGGAGGAGGTTGCAAGTGATGAAAAATGGCCAATGAAGTATGGAACCTCTCTAGAAATGTATCTTTTCTGAGATAGTTCGGATATAGGGCATCCATTGTAAACTACGGAGCACATTTGTGTTTCTTCAATTCCAGATTTAAAGAAAGAACAAGGTCCTGGTTGCATGTCTGTCCAATGGATTTACATCCTTGTAGTTCTGGTGCCATATTTAAATAGTGATACAAGCCTGACACAGTGGGAATTAAATCCCATGGAAGAAAAAGTAACTAAAAGTTGCATTATGTTGTTGAATAAGCGTGACAAGCATCCACATGTATAATTTATTACCTATCGTTGGTAAGTACTTAACAGTCATAATAAACTCATTCTGTTCATTCATTTTTATATCTTGGCATACTTATTCAGACCTTAAATGATAGTGAATATACAATCAATGTGAGGCTTTTTATACTGGTTTAATAATGTAGGCCTACCGAGAACCTTTAATTAAATAATTATTCTTTGTTCAATTGGGGTAGATTGCTTTGCTATAGGGATTGCACGGAAGAACATGCAAAATCCACCCTGAACTGATCATGTTTTAGCTGCTTACAGTAATCCTGTGTAAATGATAGTCTTTGTCACACAATCCAGTGAGAGCAATGCATAAACCAGGAATAGATTGTAGTCAGATATTAAAAATGCAATGTCTAATTCTGAGGTGAACAAAGAAAAGGGTGTGAAGACTCAGTGTGATGATGCTGTGAAACGAAGTTACAGCTGTCATGACAAATAGGAAAAGGTGATTTTTTTTTTTTCTTTTTTTTACGGGGTTCAGCTTCAACAGCTTGCTTTGGTTTTGGTGACAGTTGTAAGGTGCTCAACATGTAGGGAATCAGGAAATCTGGGTTTTGGTTTTCTTACTGGTATTCTCATGTGTTCAAAAGGTGGCAAATGGAGCTGTTAGGAGGAGATGCAATAAACTGCATGCTGTATGTACCTGCTGAGCACGCCAGTTCCCATAAGAGGGTCTGCACAGGCAGAGCAGCCTTCTCATTTCTTCTGAGTGTATTGGAAATGCAAAAATTATGTTTGGCGTGGGGGCTGCTGCTTGTAGCACTACACAAGCCTGACTTTGGATGGCCCCTGCTGCCATGGCATGTCATTAATGCTGCTCACGGCAGCTGGACTGAGAGGACTTTAGTGTTTATTAGGGGAATATAATCATTTAAGCTTGAATAAGCTTCAAAGCTTTAATGTGGCTGTTTGGCCAACAGAAATGAGATGTAAATTTGTGCTGAATAGCCACTGATTACAGAAAGATGATTAATGCAAGATTTAAAATTGATTTATGGGTGCGGTTGTCAAGGCCTAATCCATGAATGTAATATTATCTCTATGAAAAGCTTTAGGTAGATTAGAGACCAGAGGCAAAATAATGCATTTTCTGGAGGGTCTGGTATGATGTATGGGCTGTCTATAATCTAGTAAAATTTGATAAATGCGTAAGAGGTTAAACTTTACCAGCACAGCACATGGATAATTGTGTCACTTTTCCTGAAACACTAGGAAACAGCAGTTTAATCTTTTATTTTCATTAAATGCATTTTTTTATATTTTTTTTTCTCGTTTACTGGGAACTTCTAAATGTTTCCTCACTTTCAGGAAATTATTGTTAATGACAAAGGTAAAGATTAAGGATTTAGGTTAGCTTTTTGCAAATTTTCACTGTTGTAGGCATTCAAATAAGCCAGATGCTTTGTGTTGTTTCAGTTCTAGTAAGCAGTTAGAAGCCCCAAATAAATTTTGATTTATTTAAACGTTAAGTACAACATTAAAGTAACAAGGAAAACTTCCTTTCTTGCTGCTTTTGAAAATTGCTCTGTGAACCTCTTGGAATCAATCATCAGATGATGAGTAATGTTAACAGTATCCCCAAAGCCTTGAAAATCTAAGTTTTTGATTATAGACTTAATATATGTCATAATGCAAGTCCTTCTGAAAATCTGGCTCTGTCAGTCTTCCAGTGTCAAACCGTGTGGTGTCAGCACTGTTCGTTATGGCATTTGTTAAATTGTTCCGCAATGAGTGTTACATTAAGCAGTGAAAAATGATTTAATGGTATTGTGTTTCTTCATTGCCTCTTTCATGCTCATCTCTGTTGTCTTACCCTCAGTTGCTGCGCTGCAGTTGGAAATGGATGTTTTAATTCAGATGTACAGAGAATTTCAAACCTCTAAAAAAAAAAAATTTGGAGGGGAGAAAGGAAGTGGAGTTTGCAAATAAGACATTACTACATTGCTTTGTTCTAGGAAGGGGTCAGAGCAGTCCTTGATTAGGCATGCTGGAGAGGGGCTGATGCTTTTTTTCATTTCAGCTGTGCGAACCTCCAGCTGGCTTTTCCTTCTATTTGGTTTCTGGTCCTGACATCTTTCATTGATCACACAAATGATCAAAGTCTGAGCAAAACTTCTGTCCCATTTTCATTTTTTTTCATTTGTGTCTTGGTGCAAAGCACTGAAAAGTCTAGGTGACTTTGCCCTAATGTTTCATTTTTCAACAGTTTGAGTCATGCAGATCTCTGAACAGATAATACATTTAATCATAAGCATGTACTGCAAATCTTTTTTTTAAGATTTTAATTGCTGTTCTTTCTTACAGGCTTGCTTGACTGAGACTTGGTTTAGCGAATTACTACTTGTGTCTCAAGATGCTCTCTCAGCTTTACAGAAATCTACATTGTTTCTCATATTGCCAGAACTGCAGAACAATCCAGGAATTGTCAAAACTTTTGTGTTGTAGTACACCAAGGGAGTTTTACAGGAAGAAGGTGTGGCAGCAGATTTTAGAAGCATATTATGATTTTAAAAGTACATTGAAGAATTGTTCAAGTATGAAATTCAAATGTTTGAGCAATTGGAGCCGATGACTGTGAACTTCTCCGTGTTACTTTAAGTGACTTCTGATATGTAGTGACTTCTAGCACTTGTTGACAGGAGAAGTTGTGCTCAGTCTCACAATCTGGGAGGATTTCTAGCAACTCTGGTTATGTACAGGACTCTTGAAAGCTTGACCTAGGTGGAATTAAAGAGATCCCAAACTGTAAGATACGGACGTATCCACCAAGGTGCTTAAGTTCTTTTCTAAAAACTCCATTGTTTTTGTATTTTTTAAAGCTGATTGCTGCTGCTGAGTTGTTCTGAGTGTAGGTTTGTGCAGTTGGCAGCAATGGAGTTGAGGTGGAGCGTGATAGTGCTCTGAATGTTCACCCAAATAAATTCCAGCATAGTTCTATTTTATAGTGGTGATAAAATAGTAATCTTTCCCTCATTTTTGCTAATCCCTCTCCTGCCCTCGGTCACAGTGTGAAGCAGTACATTAAACCGAGAGAAACTGAGCTTTTTTGAATCGATGCAGCATTGAGCAACCTCTAACGTGGCCCTCTTTCTTCTCTTTAATACCTTTGCTGCCAACATATTGAAAGAGGTTGTTCAGAAGCACATTTCTGGCTGTTCCTTTAACTTGCTGCAGTGAGAATTTACTCTTTATGGGTGTGGCTTTGTGAAGGAGGCAGTAATGGAAGTGCTTTCTGCTAGGCAAGTATCACATGGGATAGCAGGGAATATATAGTGGTTAATACAGAGGTGGCGAAAAAGTTCACTGGTCGTATGTGGCATGTCTGAAAGATGCTTTAAACTTCCAGTTCATACGTCTTTGCAATATACGTCTCCCATTTATGTTTTAGTTTATGAAAACTGATCCTTAGTTTCTGGCTAGGAAATGTACTGTAATGACTGAGGAAATCTACATTTACTTCAGTTCATTAACCTCAGGATATTTTGGGGCTGTGCAGTAATTGGACAATGAAGTTTAGTGGCCAGAGTAGAGTGACATTATAAGAAACAGTAGAAAACTGCTATAAAATGAGAAGTGTAACCCGAAAGTTGTGGTATTCTTCTTCGTGGTTTTTTTTTTGTTTGTTTTCATAGTTGGACAAATTGAGGGGAATGTTGCAAACCACCAGAAAATTTAAAGTTTTTCCTTTGGAAACTCGGCTTTTAAAATTAATTTCATTAGCCTAGATTTCTGCCAGAGTAGAGAGATTAATCGGATCTTCCCTGTCATCTGAGTCTGTTATCCATTATGTTTTTTGCTTAACTGGTAACTGTTGTCAGTAGGAATACATGTCTCTATGCATGAATGTCTCAGCTGTAAAATCACCGTCCAAATGAGACCTGAGGCTTGGGTGGAGTGACTATCACATTCATGGAAATGGTAAGATACTGGATGATTACAGCTGTTTCTGAAATTTAAAGGTTTTTATAAACACCAGACTGAATATTGGTTTTATTGAACTCACTGCGCTTTCTTTTTGATGCTGTCTCTTGCCCTTAAAATGAGCTCCAAACCCCACAAAACCAGTCTGAGGCTGTGTAGGAATGTCTATACAAATAGTAAGTTGGGTTTGTTTGTTTTGGTGGCTGAAATTTAAAAAAAAAAAAAGTGTTTGAGGCTGAAAGAAATAGTTTGAGTTACTCTACAATACTTTTCATATTAATTTCTTTTTTCCCCTGCCTTCTGTTTTATATCAGAAAAAGATGGTAAATGCATGGTTTTGGAAGGCTATCGAAATTTCTATTTCCCCTTTACTGGTTTTTTTTTTTTGTCCCCTCTCTCCTTTTTTAAAGATCAAGTACATGAATTGCTTTGTTTTTCTGATTATACAAATTTTTTGATTTGCTGGAAGAAGTCTTGTGGCTGTGGTTGGTGTCATTGCATTATCTGGTTAGTGCAGAGTGGGAGGGGTGATGCTGTGGGTCTGTCCCAGTGAGCCAGCACCCTGCCCTGACACAGAATTTGAGCTTTAAAGCTTGACTTGTCACACTGGCACAAATGCTTAAAAATTGTTGCCTAAGCACAATTTAAAAAGTTTAAAATGGAATTCAGTTGACCTGGTAGTGGTGGAAAAGAGCTGGGTAGAGCCTTTTTGTCTTCTAGTCTGTCTGGAGGTGGTGTGTAAGTGGCATATTTTATCCCGTAAATCCTGAGCTGCTTGCCATGTCTATGCTCTGCTCCTGACACTGCTGCTGTATTGGGAAGAGCATACTTGCAAACTTGCAGCATTGTCAGGTTACTGCATTTTTCTTCTGCTTGAGAGTGGTTTGGATCATTGTCCCTCTCTGTGAGAGGGAATCAGGCTTCCCAAGTGCTCCATCAGGCACTGATGGACTCTGCAACAACTGGTGGGTCATACAAGTTATACATAAACCTCTTGCCAATGCCAGGATTCAAAACAGAACTGTGATGCTACTGTGAATTCTGGGGTCATCATGACGTTAGGGCTACAAATAAGGTGACTTTTGGATACTTTCTATTTTGTATTCTTTTCTTTTGAGCAAGCAAAACCCTTTTTCTTTTAATGAAGGCTGAAATACCCCCAGCAAAACCAAAGAATCTCCTTTCATCATACAGCTCCAGAGCTGAAAATCTGAGCAAAGCCGTGCATTGCAGGGTGTGTTGATGAAATTGGCATTATTGGCAGCAGACTTTGAAGCAGTTGAATTTTGGGAATGGCAGGTGTGTGTAAGTGGTGTTTTGCAACAGTCAAGATGGTGACACAGACTTATTTTACAGCTAACACAGTTCTGCAAAACCTTCTGCAGTGCAGAAGAAAAGATGCATAGTGCTCTGCCTGTCTTTCACTAGTTTTACCCTTAAACGATCTCCCTGAAGTCACTGAAACTGCACAGAGAGCTTGCTTATTATTTGCTTTAACTTCGTAATATGATAGCAGATGTAAAGTCCAGTAGGCAGCCAAAAAAACCACCAAACCCAAGGTTTTTTTGGTTTTGTGATGGGAGGAGAGCAGCAAACAGAAGGATGGAGCAGGTTGTGAGATAGTTGAACAATGGGAACATGTGCGTGGGAGCTGAGCTGCATAAAAGGAAATTGAAGACTGCCCAAATATTACCGGTGTGAAAGGCAGGGTAAATAGTACACAGCTGAGTGCTGGGCTCGTCTGCCTTTCTGGAAGAGCAGCAGATCTCCCTTTTTAACTTCCCATGGGGATTGCACAGCCCCACATCATGCTGTCCTCTTCCCCAGTGTGTGCTTGTGCTAGGTTTGGCAGGTGGATTTTGGGGTAAAATTGTGCTCCTCTGATCATGGGCAAAGTGTATGGAGTATCTCAGATGCTTCAACACATTCAAAGCCTGGGATCTGAGATCTGTGCCAGACTTGCCTTTCTCCAAAAGAAAATAATGTGAAAATATATAAATCCTTTTCCAATTTTACATCTTTATGCCAGCAGATACCTGAATTATCACACATATATGTTGAAGAGCTCCTTGTAGGGCGTGGGAGTGTGTGTGTGGAACATGAAATGAGAGAGGATGAGGCTTCTTGTACCAGGGAGCCTGTGAAACAGGTAGTGAGAACAGAGGCAGGTTTCACAGTCCTTGGAGGGAGGGAGTCCTGCTGGGAAGGTTTCAGGTAAGTCTTAGGAACCCCTATGCTTAATGTTTTTAAGCTTCCTTTCCCTCTTAAGACTGCTAGGATTTTGCTAAATACCTTTCAGCAGTGCTAGTATATGTAGCAGTAGGAAAAGATGCTTGGAATTTCCACACTATCTTCAGTGGCTGCTAAGGAGAGTGAATGACTTACTGAAGACCAGTAACAAAAAGTCTTGCAGCACCTCCCACCACCTCTTTGTTTTTGGGGCAGCAGTCCTTTTGCTGTGCTGCAGTAGCAAATTGCAGTCCTGGAATCCTGGAGATTAGAAAGAGGCCTGAGTAGCAGACAACTGGTGAATGGGTTTTTTTTAGTTTTTTTTAAAATTGCTCTTATGTTTTCAGTTAGATGTGTGATATCTTTGGCCTTTTCGTAAGCGGACAGCCTGCATGAATTGCATGCTTCCTATTGACGGAGCAGAGTGCCATCTTGAGCTTCTGCTAACTCGCCAGCAGTAGTGTACTGGAAATTTCTGATTCAGAAATAGGTCTTCTATAAATGATTTAACATCAGGCCATTGAAATGCATTTGTGTTTTCCTTCTTAGGGCTATTAAAGATGAAGAGAAAACATTTAGCACTAAATTAGTGGTTGCATTTGTGTTTTAATCCTGCAGATGGTGTTGATTTATATCTCAAAAATATATGCTATAGAAAGGAATTAGAATATTACATAATTTTTCAGTTGTACTTAATTTTTTTATGCCAATATTTTCAGTTAGATGTTGTCTCTTTAATGCTATGGGTTTTCTTTTTCATTAACCATTCTAGTTTGTATTCCTTTGTTGAAATACTTGTCTGAGTTCTATAGGTATGAGGGGCCCGGACCAGGCAGAAGGTGCAGGAGCTCTTGCTCTCGTGGAGTGATGTAAAAACAGAAGGCTGCCTGCAGTCCCTGGGGGGAGGCAGACCTGTCTGAGGAGAGAGAATGGTGCACTCCTACATGCAGATAGGAGTGAAGATGGGATTGAATAACAGAGCAGAGATTTTTACACAATAGTGGTTGCTCTGATAAAATCTGCTTGGCTTTCCCTAGAGGATTATACAGAGATAAGCAGCTTTAGCTCATTGCCACCTCCTTTTATTCTTGTTTGTTGATGAATCCTTTACATCTGATGGTGGCAGGACTTGCTCTGATTTGGTGTTCCGGTCCTGAACTGAGATCTTAGGTCATGTGCCATCTCTTGCAGCTGAGATTAGACTCTAGCTGAGTTTGTGTATTTATGCGTGGACCTTCCTCCTCACGGAGTTTAGTGCTTTCCATGTGTGAAAGCAACCATTAGAATCACTGGATTTAGTTTGTGAACAAATGAGCTTTCTTGTACTTACTCCGCTAACACTCTTGTAGCAGCAGCGGGAATGAGATTAATTTTTTAACTGCAGAGCATGATGGGTATATCTTTGAAAATTGGTCCGGCAAGTATTAAAAAAGAGAAGTGATATTTTTAGATATGCCTTCAAGTTAGGTCACTATTGGTATTACTGTCATTACAGTTACTGCAAATGTCAGTTCTCTGAAAGAAACACATATTAGATGTTTCCTAAATGTTGTATGGAATTACACTGTGTACCTTGTGGCCACCCATACATATCCACACTAAAAATGGTCTGAGCAATTTCCAGCCCTTAAATGCTTTTCACCACCACCTGCTGGAGGCTAACACTTCTCCATGTTATTCTGGTTAATGTATGATTGTTCAAATGATCCTCTGACCTTCAGCCAGAAAAAGCTAAAGTTTAAAGTCATTAAGATCTATATGTTCTCCCTTGTCCCCTGGGCTGATCTGGCAGGGACTTCTGCCTGGGTCAGGGGGGTAGTGGAGAAATTAAACACAGTAGTTGTAGAATGATGATTTTTTGCTTTTTAATTTTATGTATCTAAAACCACCCTATTTAAAGGGACATACTGGAACTAGCTGCAGATTGGTGTTACCCTGTGCACTTTTTCTGTGTGTTTTCTCAATTGCTCTACACTTCATAATTCTTAATTGTCTCTCCTCAAAGTTAGGCAGGAATCCTGCACAGATCTGCCTGGCTTTCACTGCAGGCTTATCTCCAGCTAACTCTGTGGCACTACCTGGAAGAGTGAAGTGACAAGTACAGGTTAATTGCGGTAGTGTCATGGCCTTCTTGAGCCCAGGGACATAAAAAGGGTTTAGAAATGAAAATACTGCTTAGCATGACAAAAATGTCCTCAGGTTAGGCTCCTCACTCAGAAGACTGGTGATACATGTGAACTTTACACATTGTCTTGCTGAAATTGCAGAAGTCTCCACTTTTGTGTCCCAGGTTATGTAGGAGAGGAAATGCTTTTCTGCTGGTTGTATTTATAACTCATTTTGAATTGTAGCAGCAGGTTATTTTCATGCCACTTGTTGCTGACATTTATAGTAAAATCTAAGAATAGCGTTAATACCTTAAAAATACTTAATTGTTATGTTGACTCTGAGGGTGTTTCCTCACAGCTCTGCAGTAATGGCATCTGGGTTGGGAAGACTCTCAACTTCATCTCAGGCTGTATTTCCAGTTATTGCCCTTTGGCTGTAGAAGATGTGTAGTTTGGAATATAGCTATTACCTTGTGCTGAAGCACCTTTAAATTATGCTCTCTGCATTTGCTTGGTGTCTGTATCTGTGACTAGATGAGAGCAATAAGGCTGAGCAGAGGATGGAAGAGGCTTTAGGAATTAAGCCCTTGCAAATGAGCAGTTCCAAAGTAGCAGGGAACAAATCTGAAACCGTCACTGTTTCTCCTGAGTGCTTTGCAGTACTTGGATGGGTTAACCTAATCTCTTAATGTGACACTATCAAAAGCAGAGCGTAAATACTAGTGTTTTGTCTCCGTTGTAGACACTGTGGTGGTGCTACTGACTGTGGTATGCCGGGTGGGGAAAAAGCAATTCTTCCAAGTAGCACACTTCAGAGCGTGGCCAAAATAAAATGAAAGAACAGTTGCTACAATTCCCCAAAACGCCTGTGAGAAGTTATCTGGAGCTCTACTTAAAAATCTGTGTACCGCACGAACAGCTCAAGATTTGCAGATCTCTTATTGAAAGTTGTCTTCTCTTTGCATGAGAAGGAACTCCTCTGACTAGCACACTTGTGGAGCACGAAGGCTCGTTTATTTCATATATCACTGCTGATTTTCTGGCAAGCTGCTTGGTGGGGGAGAATAACTTGGAGAAATGTGGTTGTCTTCATTGCGCTAGGCAGTGATTGGAGGAGTGGGGACAGAGGATGGTAAATAGATTTTTTCTCTCCTATGTGGATGTGTTGAAAAGGCCAGCTCATGGCTCCATCTGCTTTTGTTTTCTTCCCTAACAAAGTGCTTGTGGACAAAACCAGTCATATGTTTATCCAGTTCCGAAATGTCTGAAACAAAAGGTTTCAACTAGCATCCCTTTGTATTTCTAAAGGGTCTTTTAACTTTATCAGGAATGTATCAAGCCTGCAGTATGGAAAACTTTGCCATTTAAAACAGTTTTTCCTCCTAAAAGTCCTCCTGAACCTCTGAAACCTAAAGTGCTCTTAGATGGGAAGGCTAAGAATTTGTGGGAGCTGTAACTTTTTTAAAAAGTAATACTTTTCCTTTTTATACAGTGGGAAGAAATTGGTGAGGTGGATGAAAACTACGCTCCAATACACACATACCAAGTATGCAAGGTAATGGAACAGAACCAGAACAATTGGCTTCTGACCAGCTGGATCTCTAATGAAGGCGCATCACGCATCTTCATTGAGCTCAAATTCACCCTGAGGGACTGTAACAGCCTTCCAGGAGGACTTGGGACTTGCAAAGAGACTTTTAACATGTATTACTTTGAATCAAATGATGAAGATGGGAGAAATATCAAAGAAAACCAGTACATCAAGATTGATACCATCGCTGCTGATGAGAGCTTCACAGAGTTAGACCTCGGTGACAGAGTTATGAAGTTAAACACAGAAGTGAGAGATGTTGGGCCCCTAACAAAAAAGGGATTTTATCTCGCTTTCCAGGATGTGGGTGCCTGCATTGCCCTGGTCTCTGTGCGTGTGTACTACAAGAAGTGTCCGTCAGTGATCCGCAACCTGGCCCGCTTTCCTGACACCATCACAGGAGCAGATTCCTCACAGTTGCTAGAGGTGTCAGGCATCTGTGTCAACCACTCAGTGACAGACGAGGCACCGAAGATGCACTGCAGTACTGAGGGGGAATGGCTGGTGCCCATCGGGAAGTGCTTGTGCAAGGCAGGGTATGAGGAGAAGAACAACACCTGCCAAGGTAAGGGTCTGCAGGGAGGGTGCTGTGCTGAGGCTGCCAAGGTGATGTGTGGTCTTTGCAATCTTCTCTTCCATGTCCTTCGTGCCTAGTTGAGTTGACAGTAGCAGGTTGAGTTCTCACTTCTACTCAGGTCCTTTGTGACAGGAAGAAGAGACAGGCCTTGGTTGGATGTAGAGAGGCTTGATGTGTGTATGGGTCCTTCTGGTGCTTACAGGACTATGGACAAGGAGAATCTGACATGCCACTGTTACATTTGGAGCATGGTAATGTTGGGTCCATGAGGTAGTTGCAATCTTATCTAATATCTAAATTATTATTTAAGTTAAATAATATAAAGCTTTACATTAGTTTTCCTCAATATTGGAGTTTCATTATGAATTTTAGAAGCTTGGTTTCTTTCTCCTGGACTGTACCAGGGAAAGTTTGAAGTTAATCTCCCTGTGCAAAATGTGTTTTGGCTTTATTTTTAAAGGAGTGTGTTTCTCTCTCTTTATTGCTATATGGATGAGGGTTTGATGTGGTGTGAGCTGATTGATAGTCCTCTCTGGTAAATAGTTTAATACAAAGCTGCTCAGCTGTTCAGAGTTAAACCTAAAGCCACATTGATAAAAATGCTCATATGTGCTGAAGTTTTCATGCAAGTAGCTGGCTGAGGTTGTGGTCAGCAAAGGGCTCCTGAATTATCAGGCGCCTTATGTAATAGATTTAGGGTATCTGAAGCTCAAGACCTAAAACATAATACTTTTAAATAATTGCAACATGCTCTGAGAATGTATAATCTCATTTTATGGTTTGCTTTATTACATGCCTGTTTATGAAACTGTGCTTCCGGTGTAAATATGTAACAAGTAGCTTAAAACCTATTTGGACATAAAAGAGAAGGGGAAAGAATAAACGATTTCAATGTGGCTTACTTTTTGGAAAACTGTAGTCATCAGTCCCATCTTAATTGCCTGTAATAGATAACCAGTGCATATTCAAAGCAAACTGTAGCCTTGGTCACACACTGTGCTCTGAGCATTACATAGCTGAAATCTCTTCCAAGAGTTAACTTGTAGAGAAAATGTAGGTATATCTTGTTTTGGAAAGATCTCTAGTAAACAGCATATGGAGTGTGCTTTTTGACCAGGATATTCTTCGTTTTCTGCAGATACAGTCAATACAGCAAAATCTACCTTTGTTTTACTTTTCCTGTGGCCATAAATATGATTTTTCCAAATTGGGCTGTGTGTGTGTGAGAGAGAGAAAAGTGGGACTTGTTTTTTTGCTACACAAAGGGAGCCAAGATCAACGTTAGCCCAAATGGAGGAAATCTTAACTGTCACAGATGAGGGATGTGGGTCAGATAGATCAGCAAGGATCTGCTTTATTATGGCTAAAAATACAGTGTGCCAAAATAACATGCATTGGTTGGGTAACACGTCTAGACATTGACTTCAGTCACCTGCAACAATTTTTTGAAGCAAGGGCTACATCCATTAGTATATCTCCAAGCACTCTTAAAGATCTCAAAACCAAGAAAACAAACAAAAAAAACCCACCAAAAATCCCCAAACAAAAAAAAACTGGACAAGTTTAAACTAGAAAACTGAGAATGTCATTGAAGACCCAACTGTGTCTGTAGAGTGATTGGATTTCTGGTAGTGCTGAGGTAGAAATCTGGGGTGTGATGTGTGATTTTGGAGGACCGTAGCGGTTTGAGGCTCTGCTTTCCATTTTGGGATGTGGGTTGTTTTTTTAAACTTTTTCTTAGTCAATTGAGAGAGCAGCTCCTGACCCTGGCGTTTGTGACTGTGTTAGGTAGGGCTGTGGGCATATTTTGGAAGTGAAGAGATACTCTGTGGCAATGCACCCTTCCGCTCTGTCAGGAGGCACACCCACATAAACTGCTCTTAGGCTTCACGCACAGCCTGCACCCTTGGCAGGAATTTATGACTTTAATTGCTGTAGATCTGTTAAACCCCGCAGTTCATGTTGGTAGGAAAGCCCTAAATTCCATTATAAAGTCAATGGGATGTTGGGATCTAAGTGCCTACAGCAAAGTCTATCTGAGGACCCTCTTTGGATGTCTTGTGTTTAACCCAGGTCATCATGCCAAGCGTTCCCTGCTGGTTGGCTCAGAGATGCTCAGTCAATAGGAGACATTCAGCCTTAGGCCATTCAGGAGGTCTGTTTGTAGCACGTATGGAGTCCATGGTGATATCCTGTATGAGCAAAATCCTATCTGGTTTGGATATTGTTATAGTCAAAGATGAGATTGTTTTTCTAGGACAAGGAAGTTAAAGTCCATAAGCAGAATGAGTAACACCAAGAAAGGTCACATATGCCTGTAGACGCTTTCTCCCCACCCCCTTCCCAGCCTGACTAGTGTTTAGGAAATACACTCCATGCTTCTGGCTGACATAATGATGATCTTGGCATTCTGCGGTGTAGCTTTTACAAACACTTAAATAACTTCTGACCTTTGGTTTGTAAATCACTTAGGTGCATCTTGCAAGTGGTTTTCCTGCTTGCTTTCACTTGGGCATAAGCAGCTTATTACTGACCAAACTCTGGGAAACATTTTCAACGCAGAAAAGCCTGGGTTTGTTTATTAAAATTTCTCCTGCAAAGATGACATTTTCCAAGCTCTAGTGTCGTGTCTGGACAGAGCAGACTGCACTTTCTTATTAGAGATGATGTAAATCCCAGTCACCCTCACAAACATATGGGAACTATTGAAATCCCTTCTGCCTACAAATCATTAATTGGCAACGATATTCTGAATTCATCATCTTGTCTGCAGGATTCCTGTTTGAATAAGGCACTGACAGTAACAGCTGAGCAATTTCTCTTGGGGACACTGGGGTTGTAAATATGACATGGTCTAATCTCCTTATATAATGTGTACTTTTTCTCAATCAATATAGGCAGCTAGGTAGTGGTTACTGTAAAGAACCCAAACTACTTGGATTTTTACAACTCCTTTGGCAACATGGCCCATAGCAACTGCTATGGGACAGCTAGAGATAAATAATAACTGTTTTGGGACGTGTTTATAACAGACTAATATTAAGGTTCATTAATTCACAAGCATAAATTGCTGTGCTAGTTAATAAGAGAAATGAAAGCAGTTACTCTGTGAATTTCTACGCTGGTTTCCAGAGTGGTGATTTAGAATTGCTGAAGGAACGGTTGTTACTGGTGCTGCCTTGGTTCAGCCAGTGCTGACTGAATGAATCCTACAGAAAGTATTCCTGAGCATTTTCACTAGCTGGAAAATGCCCAGTTTAAAGTCTGTTTGGCCAATTTAAAGGCTGTTCATGGTTGTCATCTCCTTAGAAGGCAGTACTCCACTACTCCAGTACTCCAGATCCTAAGGTGCTATAAAATTTCATGTGGCGCCACTGAAGTCTCTGTCTTTACGCATATAGGGGCTTGGCCAAACAGTTTAACTACTCCAGTCTGTGCTTTCCTTCTTGTTGTACTGGCATAGGTGCATTTTATTGTAACTCAATTTTAGTTTCTTACTGCATACAGTAGGGCTGTACTGTATACACCATTGGAGTTTGCAAAGAAAACAAATGTCATTGTGAAATGAACACCATCTGGCGCTTCTCTTTGTATTCATCCTCACCTTCAGCCCAGTATGTTCTCAGTGAGAAGCAAGAAGTGCTTATTTTTATGCCTTAAAAAGCTCCGAGTCCATGCTACTTGAAGTGAGGGGACCTTGGCATATTAAGCTCATGAGGCCCTAATACTGTTGCAGTGGTGAGGTCCTGCTGGTGACTGGGGGGCTTCAGAATGGTAACTGTGGATATAATTGATTTGCAGAGTTAGATATTTTTTCAGCTGCTTTTAGAGCTGAAGCATGAATTAATTAAATATTTGAATTTAAAACAAAACACTGCACTAAATGAGAGACAAACTGAAAAGGTGAATAATGAGTTCAGGAGGTCATTCGGCTCTGCTTTCCAAGAATTGGTGCATGATGCTACTTGAAGAGACATCAAAAAGAGTACATCTGGTTTTAACCCCATACAAGGTATGGATTAGATAACTGATGTTGGAGGTGGACAAAATAATGGTGGAAAACTCGGTGAAATCTTTCCCTACCCTTGCTGCCTTCTGAGGAAGAACTTGAAGGCGGGTGGGTTGGGGTATGGTTTTCTTGTTTTAGAATTGCTGCCAGAGGAAATTCTTGGATTTTGTTTTGTAAAACAATCCTAGAATGTCCAATGTCCAAGTCCTTCTGCTGTCTTAAATATTAATGTTTGTTTGATTGTTCTTCCCTTAATCAGCTTTGCTAGAACATACCTCAATGCATTTACAAAACAATATTTATTTTTGCTGATTGTTCATTACTTGTGTTATGATTCAGCTGAACTCTTGCCAAGAGAAATGAGAATTTCTTACAGAAAACAAAGGCTGCAGAAAAAACTTATGTGCACATATCTTTCATTCTGGATGTAATTAAAACTAATTGACATAGCTAGCTTATGTAGATCAGAAGTTTACCTGTCAAATCAGTTCTCAGGTGATTTTACTGCTAGCTGATTGGGGGTGAAGCAGAGTTGCTCCTTTTCCTCTGAGAGCAATGCAATCAGTGAAGATGTTTGAAGGCACTTTCCCAGAGTAGTGATTGCCCAGTTGGAAAGATATTCAGAGGCAATTGTTTTTTTGCAGCTGTGCAGGAGCAGGCAGGCAGAGGTAGTGACCCTCTCCTGGCGGGCAGCAGAAAGCACTGTCTGTGAAGGGTTGGGAGACAACTGAGGGCTTGCAAAAGCAGTAATGGCAGAGCCATGCTTGAGGACTATCATGTTCCTCTACCTGCATAGCAGCTATCCCAGAGGCCTTGCTCGTGAATAAAACACAGCGTGGATACCACAATTAAAATAAAACCTGTATTTTTAACAAATTCACTGTGTGTGGTTTGCTCACATAAGGCAGTGCTGCAGCTCAACCATCACCTTCCC
The DNA here is from genome assembly GCA_033556795.1 of Tapera naevia. Lineage (NCBI taxonomy): Eukaryota > Metazoa > Chordata > Aves > Cuculiformes > Neomorphidae > Tapera > Tapera naevia. Next base: position 1,859,093 of record JAUMJJ010000175.1, on the reverse strand, counting down.
TGTCCCCGTATTTGTAGGAAATGGAAATGGGCTGCTGCACAGACAACCGACAACCTTATTTTACAGCTTGGCCTTTTCTCCAAAGCAGCCATTGCTTCTGGGTTTTGCATCTGATGTAGGTGCAGGATGGAGGACAACTTTTCTTCAACCCATTACACAACTTATGTGCCTTTCTGCCTCAGGTTGGCTGAATTCTCAGTCTAAACTCCTTGGTATGGATGCTAAAAGGACAGTGTATTGCTAAATCCTACCAGTCTTGTGGGAAGCTTCCCAACTGGGACTCAGGTGAATAAGACAAGTATGTTTTTATCCTTCTGGTGGAGCGGAAAGCAAGAAAAGTCTAGGGATGATAAAAATCTCTTTTTAATTGTTCTACTGGGAGGTGATTACGTGGCAAGAAAAACATTGCTGGAAATATTCAGTATATGGAGAATACTGAATTTGGAAATACAGTTGCCCCTCCAGGGAGTTCTTTGCCCATCATTCATACTTCTCCTGCATTTTTCTGATTAAAACCAAATTGGCTGGGAGTATGGCATGGTAGGTGTTTATATAATTATGAGCTGAAGTGCCTAGTTAATTTTAATTAGGCACAAAACCAACTGGTGTCAGAATAGATGATTTTATTTTTTTTTGCCGTGCTGCGTATTATCTTTTCAAATGTAAAGAAAATCATCTGAATGCTACATTTCAGCAAAAGGCAGTTGTCAGGGAATGGGTTTTATTCTGTAGAAAAGTGTGTGCATGTGTATATTTAGGTGTTTTGTTCTGCAGCTGAAATAATTAATAGGAGCAGGGAAATGTTTTCCACAGATCAAAACTGTTGCAACAGGGTTGATTAAATTACTATCATCTTCGGTTTATTTTGCTTATGTATTTACCTTCATTATACATGCAACATATCCTGCTTTTGCTAATGAGTTATAACTTGCTGCACTACTTTGTATGCTCAGAACCCTAACGATTCTGAATATCTTTACTCATTCTGCAGTGATGCTTTTAGGCCATTTCTTTGACCAGCTTAACTTAACTGTTCTTTGCAGTGTGGATGCTGTGCAGTCACATTGCAGAAGGACTGTTAAGGAGTACTTATTCCCCCCACAAAGTGTAGATTGAGCAGTGCAGATAAAATAAGTTAGGAAATGGCTTTGAAAGTGTAAAATGTGAAGGTCATGTTTACTTCTTAGCTATAAGATATTTTGGGGCACATCATAGGGTCTAGTCCTGTTCTTTACTTGAATACTAATTCTGGTTTTAGCATTCTTGAATGTAGACTATCCGTTGGTAGCTTGCAGAATCTCTTAGATTATGGGACAGTAGAGGTGTTGCGGAAGGTGGTGCTAACCGTGGTGCCATTAGGTTCCTTTAGTGGCCACCTTTGACTCTGAATAGCTTGAAACAACTTGCTTATTAATTGTGGGGTTTAGAAAAATTAAGGAGTCTGGAGAAATACTGAGGATAAAGTACGTGAATGCTGGGTGGCAATGCAGTGACTTAAGATATCGTGGACCCCAGCTACCTACTCTGTCCCATTACTGGAAACTGCTGCTGGCTTTGCAGAACTGGATGGTCTGCTCATAAGTTGATGTGACCAGTGGAGGGTTTGTCTTGATATCCCAGCCTGGGGGGTAAATAAGATATGGACACTATCTCTGGATAGTGATCTTTAGCAGATGTGTTGCTGTGACCTCTTCAAATACCAAGGGTCTGCCAGGACTTGTTTGTCAGAATCCTCATTCCATCTAATTTATATGGGGTATTAAAATTAATTTGTACTATTGTTTCATTTATAATTAAGGTTTTTAGTTTTGTGTTTCTCATTTAGAAATGCTAAGCAGTAGTTAATGATGTGTTTACATTTCAATAATAAGCTTTTCTCTTGGCATGCTTTACATCTTGACTGTTGTAACTTGTTTGGCCTTCATGTCTTCCAGTGTCTCCCTGGGTTATGTTCCTGGAAGCAGGGTGGGTAGGAGAGGATAGGAATCAGTAGAGCATCTTTATCTATATTTTCACCCTGGCATCCTTGCACTGTGGTGGCATTGGTGGTGGGCTCAACTCCCATGGCAAGTTTGCTTGGCCCGTGTGGCACAGGAGGCACTGCCAGCTGGGGACATGACACATTCTTGTGATGAGACTCAGTGGTATCTCTTAAGTCAAGTTCTTACAGTAGACTTTGAGTGGCTGGTGAGTAGTTTCAGTGGCACTTCAGTCATGACTGTTCCATGTGAGGAAAGAAATGGTTAATACAGGGTATTAAAAACATTTTCAGGTTATACAAATGGCTTTCCTCTGTTGGATTTTGAAGGATCTACATTATGAAGGAGGTCAAAATTACTGCTCCCCATTTAATAAATGACAGACTTGGGCAAGAGTTGTTCAGTGACATCCAGAGACTAGAAACTGAACCAGCTCTCTGGATGTCAGTGCTGTACTTGATCCCATGTGCTCTTTTTATGGTCTTAGACTAACCTATAACCCCTGTAAGATCATTCATCTCCAAGTGGATTCATTGGGAATTAATAACAAACTTAGCATTCCGCTAGAGCTGGAATTTGAATGAAAGTTTTCTCTGCAAAAGGCTAACTTTTGTACATCAGTTAGATGCTTTCCTTCAAAATGTTTGGCTTGGAGGTGTATTTTCTTGCAGGACTTTCATGTCAACTACAGCCTCTGCCTAGTGTGGAAGCTGTGCTGAGGAGTGCATCTTTCCCCAAAGGTCCCTTTCACTGCCAAAGCCTCAGCATTATTGAGTACCAGACCCTCCGCGTGTAGATAAAAAAGCATCCCCTGCCCCAGCAGACTCTCCAGTTGCTCTGCACGTGTGTAACTTGTATTACTTGAAGTGAGTGAGCCTGCCTAGTTCCAATGTGATCTTTGTTAACTCCTTAGGCGTGGCTACCATCTACCGAATAAAATGGCTGCCTCCTGCGTGGTCATAAGGGTTGCTCTATTACAGTACTAATTGCCCAAATAATGCATCAGAGATACTACACTGAGTTGAACAGTCTGTCATCCCATTGCAATGGTGACAGAGGTCACAGTGTTGCCTTTGAAAACTGTCTGGAAAAGAAGGTTTTTAATTACTGCAGAGCTGAAGGAAAAGTTGCTGCCTACGAGTGTGGGGAATGTGCTAATTTGGTATTCAGTGGAGGCAGCCTGTGGGTTGTGGCTTCCCAGCTCTGAGCCACTGTGCAGATAGCCTGCAACTCAAGCAATGACAGGGCTTCATGGACTTCATTACTGCTGGGGCTCTGTTGCAGGTTCGAGAGACACCAGTGATGATGGAATCTTGGGACAGGAGCCAGTGTTTTATTAATATAAATCCAATACGATTAGACATGTTTATTTCTGGAAGACAGCCACAGCAGGGAGGAAAGGCTTCAGGATGACCGAGAGGTGCCGTGGTTAATGGCCAAGGTCTATGGATGACCTGTGACCCTGTTTCAGTGGGATTTCCTGCGTTGCAGTGGTTGAGTTGCAGATTGAGTATTATGTCTTCAGGAAGAAACCTCTAGAGTAAAGGGTCTGCTGAGGGGAATTTGAGATAAAAATGACTAAAGGCTCACAGAGTACTGCAGCAAAACCAGTCATGGTCCCCTCCAGTACCAAGTCTGATGTTGCTCAGGGCTTTTGCATGCATATGAGTGTGCTGGTGAGGGGTAAGCATACAGATGGTGGGATTTCACTCTTGCTGTCTTGCCTGGTTTGGGGGCTGCTTTTTGCCTGAGCACTTGATGCTCTTTCAGTGCTAGAGAAGGTGATCAGCAAGAGACTCATCGTAGAAGTAAAATGTGTGGCTACAAATCTCTGCAGAAAAAGGCAATTGTCTGTCTTGCAAAATAATCTTTCCCTCTTTGCCTTTCCAAAGTATTCAGACTCAGATAAAAGCTTTTCTCCCCTTCCCATGCACAAAGCTGTCCTCTATTATTTATTTGTAAAGCCTTTTTTTAGAAGCGCTTTTACATTATTTTTCTTTACTCTCACAGTTCAAGCATGATTTAATATGTCAAAACCAGTTTGCTTAGCTGACCTTGATTGTCTTGCATACTTCCACTAAAACAGGGCAGTCATCCTTCCAGGCATGATGCTGCCCAGACAAATGAAGTGTCACGGCAGCTAGGACCTGTTCTCATGTTGTGACAGCAGTAGCATCCTCCAACAAAGCCAGCAGCAGGGAATTTAGAGGGGGGTAATGCCTACAGACACAGCTTGAGTCAGAGTAGCACAGACTCATACAGGCAGATGCAGAGACAAGCTTGTGCTCGATAGCCTTAATTGATCATTCATGTACAAAGGCATTTTGCTCCAGATTGAGAGTCTAGCTGGTTCCAGAGAGAGAAAACCCATCCTGTTGGAGCCTAAACTGGTGAGCCTGGCAAAACTAGCACTCGGAAACCTTGCTGCAGGGTAGTGCTGCCAGACTAATACATATGGGTGCAGGCTTCCTGGCATAAATGAGTTGCAGTGTGGTTTTGTGCTTTCTGTAGTTGGTGGGGTTTTTATCATTGCTTTTGATGGGTGGGAGGTGATAATGTTTTATAACATATTCTTAACAATTAAATGATTTCCTGGCCTAAATCTTAGTTAAAATGTTGCGCTGCCTGTGAGCAGAGCACAGCCTTTAGTATAGAAATTATGTTTGTAATTGCTGTAACTTGGATCAGACCTGTTTCTCAGCAAATGATCTGATCCTGGTCTCTTCCAAAACTCCCAAATATCAGACAATTTTTGGCTCTTTGTGGTTGTCTTTTTCGTATCTCATTCAGGGGAACACAGGCTAAAGTTCATCCATGTGTTTCTGCACTGTGCTCCATTGAAGAAGAATATGGACAAAGTTTTGAGTCACTTATTAAAGTTTAAAATAGCATGTCAGCCCTTTTAGCCTGTTTGCAGAACTTAGTGCATAGTAGCAAGCCTTCTCTAAGCTGCTGCTGCAGTGCTGTGTGCTCAACTAACTTGCTTTGCACTTGGCATCCTTGTCATTGCTATCTTTAGGCTCTCATCTCCTGGATACATCTGTAATGCAATGCTCGGCAGTCAACTCAGACATTTCCTGGTACTTTTTTGCTGGTGTGTTATGTGGTGTTTTCACTTTCTGGTGCATGGGATGGCTGCCAGCTGGAAACCCAGTGCTTGGGGATAAGTGAAATGATTGTATGGGTCTGGTATTGACTGAGCTCTAAGCGTGGCTAATGGCATTGACAAGAGCTGTGTTGTCCTGATGGTGAAGGCGGCAAGTCACGCACTGGCTCTGAAATGCAGTGTGTTAAGTGCAGTGGTAGATGGCAGGGAGGGGAAGGGGAGCAGTGGAGCGGGTGTTGTCTCCTGCCAGACTCCACCCTTCCAGAATATCCTAGGGCACGGTTCAGTTTGGTGGCCTACCAACAGTTTCCAGGGCAGAAGGGGGCTTGGAGAGAGAGAAAAAGTCTGTTCTTTTTGTGTTTTGTGTGTCTTTAATATTTTCTTCCTGAAGATAGTACTATACTAGGTCAGACTTTAGCGTATGAAGTGGTTGGACAATGTTATCTGAAAACTTTATCCCATGGTTGAGTATATCTGCAGCTGAATGTATGTTATTACAAAAGGTGTTTATCAAGATGCCAGTGCTTGATGCTTTCTGTGTCTTTGGTCATGCCTGTATGTGCAAGTGTGACTGAGAACATAGTGCTTCTGGTGGGGCACATGTGTTTAATGTAACGTGTAGCTTTGGGCTAACAGGAAAATTACTATTTTACAAGAAGAGCAAGAGATACTATTTTCAGGTAGAGGCATTTACTTTTAGGTTGGAGGCATAAAAACTTTACCTTAAAGTTTCACTGTTCCTTTTCAGTGAGTTTGTTGTGTTTTGCCATTCTGATTTGGGAGAAATCGAGTCTGTGCAACATTTGTGCTATAGTTACGTCTGTAGGACATCTGAGTCTGGGATTTAGTCAGAGGTGCATTGTCACTGCTTACGTGCTGCTGGCAGATGTGGGAGGACCCATGGAAAGCCAAACTAGGCCATTTCTGGTTGTGGAGTCCCCTTCTATATTTCACACTGGGTACAAGCATATAAACAGTGTGGGATGTGAATACAAAGAAACAAAAATATAATTTCTGAAAATTTATTGAGCAAAGGCGTCTGTTTTAACAAATTCAAATTTTACTTGTTCCAAAGACTGATTTACAGGTGCCATTGGGAAAATTGTCGGGCCACATTCAAATTAGCCTTATTGTTCCATAATATCTTAGTGGAGTACAAGGTTAATTAGTACCATAGGCAATATGCATTATTCATCTCAGCAATCAGACTTTTCTTCTGTTCAGCTGTTGTGTGCTGCTAATGGTTTCCCTTCCAATAACAAATTCTTGCTATATTATTTTCATATTTAATCCTGCCAAGTTATATTCATGATATATAAATTATATGGACACTCTGCTGATGGAAAACATTTCAAGTGTCAAAAGGATTAAGATTTTAATGTTTAAGCACTGGCTTGCGTGAGCATAGACCTCCTGGACTGTGGGAGATACAAGATGATTTTATTATTGCCAATCATCACTCTAAACCAAACTTGGGATAGCACTAGTGACATCAGTAGTGCTGTTTTACATCAGTAGTTTTCAGTGCTGATTATCAGTAGTATTTCCTTGCAGGTGTGAAGTGCTGAAGTCTGTGTTACTTCTGCTTGCAATATCCCAGTACAGATCTCGGACATTCTCTGTTCACACCCTGAGGGCTGTAGCTGGGGAAGTCTCTTTCTAGCAAGGGCTAAATATGAGGTGCCTTTGGCTGCTTCCCAGTGCCAGGGTCCATGGGCTGGTATTAAGTCCACTAGAGTTGTGTAGGAGGAGGAGATACAGTGCTGTGATTCATCTGATCCTTCCTTTCCCTAAAGGCAAGGCATTTTCACCTCTGAGATTCTACTGCCTTCCTTGTCCAGCATTCAGGAGGCTGAGGCTATCCTGAGATTATGGTGCTTCAGGTGCCTATAGCTTACAGATCAGTACTAGGAAAACAGAGTCAGCTGCAGTGATCCCCCTCTGCCACAGTGAAAGATCTTTGGGAAGTGTTTCACTGCTGCTTTCTAGCTCTGACATTTTGCCCTGGCTGCCTTCTGAAGGAGTTTTTCAGCCTTCTGTCAGCTGTACATACATATATTAAGTGCTTAGATAGGTATTAGGAGGGAAAACTAAGACATGGTGTCTGAATGACTTGCTGAAGGTCCCACAAACCAATTTTGATGGAGTTGGGAGTCTCAGGCTTCTGCCATCCTTGCTTCAAGATTGTTAGCAATTCTTTTCTCTCATTGCTTTCCAACATCAGGTGGGTAGCCTTGTGGCACAGCTAGGCACACCTTTCAAAGTGATGCTATGCTGTCAGGGCCTGGGGGGGGGTAACTTGTGTTGACATGGCTGGAGGATAAATATTGTAGAGGTTTACCTTAACTAGCCTGCGTCAACAAATGCGCTGCGCCAGCCGAACTGAAGCGATGGCGAGGAATGCTTGAGATTACTTGCCAATTTGAAAACAAAGAAAATATTTTCCGGCAACCCTGACTCACTTCCCTTCTGCCTGTCTTGTTTTGTATGTGCATTGTTTTCCCCTCCTGAGTTTCCTTTTAGAAGGAACTGAGCAGTCTGCTTAGGTGAATGCTGCTGGATGAGACAGAGAGGAATTTCAAGGGCACAGTTTTTGCAGTTTAATGCAGAACACAATGTTAGTTTTGTGTCAAATAACAAAAAAGGAACTCATGCTTTGAAAGTGAGTACCCTGATGTGTCGAGGGGTTCTGGGGCAGTTTGGGAACAGCTTTTCAGGAAGAAAAGGAGGGTAGATAGACTAATGTAATTTGGGCATTTACCGAACAACTAGCAGATGTTTCTGATCCTTGATTTTGAGTGCTGTTGTGATATAAACAAATGAGCAGTCACAAGAACGTAAAGAGGTGATATATATTATTCTTTTCTTCTGTTTATTACCCATGGCTTTAAAACAAGTAACTGAGATGCGTTTCTTGACACCTCTTGCATGAAACTGCATTTGCAGAGTAATTTGTATTGCTTTAGGTTAAAAGAAGTGTACACACAAAATAATTGTTTGAAAGTTGATTATAGGCAGCAGAATAATAAGTAAATTGTACCAAAAATATAATTATGTAAATCACCAAAAGTCGAATGGCTTTGTAGCTTAGTTTTTAAGAGTGTCATCAATAACTTATGAGCTTCAGTAAATGCACAGTGTTCATATGCTACTTTGTTGCACACTGTTATGACATAAAGGCAAAGGAATTTAATTTTTTTAAGTGTTCTTGGGGACAAAAAGGTCACCGCAATCAGTGTTGTGTAAATTTAGTGTTTTAAATCAGCATCACTCAAAATATTAATGACAGAAAAATCTTATGCAGATGCTGTGTCCACAGATCTCTTAAATAGGTTGTGGGGGCAAAGACTAGTCTGTGTGACTGATAAATAATAGAAGAGTTTCATTCTCTCTACTCCCTTCCCTTTTCTTAGGCTTACATGACATGAAGCACCACTTGGAAAAAGTAGCATGGTGTTCAGTCTGTACCAGAATATAACAAAAGCTATTGTTGTTCTAGAGGAAAGTAATATTTCTATTATGTTTTGATTTTTGAAGTAGTTAGTCTAAAATTCTGTTGAATCTGAAGGGGAGAAAAAACTACTGATTGCTGTGAGTGACCAGCATCATGAGTCTCCGCTCATGAAACTGGGGGGGTATGCATAGCGGGGACAAAGTCTGTCATTTTTGCTTTGGCCATATTGATATAATATAACCAACAACTTCCTAGATCATTTCCGTTTCAGATGTGCTTAAAAATACAAACAGCATGTATACCTGATGGCCCCTGTCCCTCTGAGCAGCTACTCAGAAGAGAGCCAGGGTTGAGGCACGGCAAACCAGGCAAGCTGACATTACATTTGGCAGGCATCACGGGGACTCTGTGGTATCTCTTCCTGGTACTTTTATCCCATAAATGTTTTACATCTACTTAATAAAGAAGGATGTGGTGCTGGTGCTAGATGGGACTGTGATTTCCTGAAAATGAGAAAATGACTCTATAAACTCAGGTTTATCATCTTTTTTTTTTTTGGTGCTAGTCATTGCTTTGATATTTTTTTCCCCTCCTTGTGCCAGCAGGAGATTAAAGTGTACTACATGCTTTAAAAATCTCCATGTTTAAAAAATGTTCAGAATCTTCATTTCTTTGAGAAAAAAGAATCATGTCCTACTTCAAATGGCTTGTTTATGTTTTGTAAAAGGCAATAAAGGAAATGTACAATATCTTGGGCTATAAAACAGCAACAACATTATGCTACTAACACATGGCTAACACGGCCTTTCCAAAGCCAAGAGAGTTTTGCCATTTGTGATGGAAAAAAAAAAGGACTCATCAATTAGTCTCAGTTATGCTTCTTGTATGCATGCTTTTTTGAACTGGAATTCCCAGGGCTTTTGTCACAGGGTCAAATATCTGTTGTATGTCAATGATATATTTATTCTTATTTTCATGATGAGGAAGCAAAGCAAAGAAAGGAGTTGCCAAAATTGGGCTTCCGAATCTTGTACTCTGCTTGCTAAACCACATGTCCACGCAGATACAGGACGGTTCTTTCTTGTCTATAGTAAGTGTAGGCAGGTATCTGCTATATTTTAAAATGATTTTAAGTGTCAGGGCCTGCTTCCACCACTGGGTCCCCCTCCTGCCTCCAACCTGCTCAGTCATAGGGGAAGGGTCTTTTGGTGTCTGTACAGACACCAAATTGGAGAACAACAAATCTCCCAGGGTAAACTCAACTAGTGTTTGTTTTGGGCACGGCCAAAATATCAAATCAAATACTTGAGTACACTCTGAGTTGCAGCTTCCCAAAAGTTGCAGAAAGAGATCCCAATCTGTTCAGATCACAGTCTGATAGCCTCAAGGCAGCTGGACAAAACCAACACAATTTGGATCTGATTTGATGCGTGGTAATGCCATGGAAAAAAAAGAAGTGAAAGAAGAGAAAGAGAGAGAGAGAAAGGAGGATGTGGGTGTGTGAGGAGAAAAATAGTCATCACTCTATAGGCTTCTGAAAAACGAGGTCTTCAGGAGCATGTGGTCCTGCGGATCTTCTGCAGCACATCTTCAGGCTGGTTTTATGGGGTGGTGGGTGCCGACACCTGTCGTTTTAGTGGGAAGCACCTGCTGCTGCACATCTTCCCTCTCCTTTGCAGCAGCACAGGCAGCCCATCAGGAGCCACAGCACTCAAGAAGATGTTAAAGACAACAATACAAGTAGAGTCAGATGAAGTTTAAGACAACAGAATTAGAATCAGTTGATGTTTAAGACTGCAATAGAAGTAGAGTCAGTCTCTAGCTAAGTTAATTGCTGTCCTGGAAATAAGTTAGTTTCAATTATGTGTTTTGTAGTTGGATTTTTTTTTCGCAGTATACCTAGGCCATGGTTTCAACTCTAGGTCAGTCAGACATTTTATTACATTTCATATTGCATGTTCTTACAGTCTACGGGATACTCTCAACTAGGTTAGGAAAGCTAGGGACAGGAGAGTATCACCCATATTCAGGTATTTAATTTCTAATGTTTTAAGCTATTGAGGAAATAGGAGATATTTAACATGTTCTAGAAATTCCACTATAAATACATTGTTTTCTAAGTTATCTTTATCTTCCCTTTTAGAAAAGGCTGGATTAAATATTTTGCTCTGTGAGGAGTTACTAAAAAAGGATGATTTGCAGTCTCATCTCTTTTGCTGAAACACCATTTTCTAAATACATGTTCCACATCTACTTTAAAATAGCATGCTATCATGGATGGTGTTTCCACATATTTAATTATCTCTTCAAAAGAGAGTGAAAGTGGATCAGTGCCTTACAAAGCAACATGCCTTTGTTTTGCATCCTGTGGCAATAGGATTAGATCTCTTCCTCTTAAGTGAAAATGAAAACAAAAGCTCTTACTGTCTTCATTTAAAACTGGCAATCTACTGTTTAGACAAAACCCCCTCATCTTGCAGCTTCTGTAGTCAAAAGATTAGCAAACCAAAACATACAAGTGCAAAGTTTCCAATAAACGATGATTAACTAGTGTGTAGAAGTGAAGCCTGCTGCGAGCTTTCAGTCTCCTTAGTTCAACTGTTTTATAACATAACGTTATCGGGATTTTTTCTTGTACACAGAAAGACAAGAGAATGATAAAATATGTGTGCCAGTATTTCGATGTGTGGGTGAGTTCCTTGAATTTATCATACTTGCTGGTGTGCCTCCAGAAATTTTCCTCAAAATGATGACTAGTTCTTTAATTACACTTAGATAGAGCTGTGTTGTTGATGGTGTTTGAAACTACAGATCAAATTTAGTAATGTAAGTATCATTAATCTAGTGAAGTAAAAATGCTGAGTTTTTAATAAGGTCTCAACTTAATGTTTCTAAAATGCTGTGAAAATATTTAATGCTAAACTAGCTGATATAAATCTGCTCAGCTGCTCTGTAATTGTCTCTCTTAAGTATGTACCTCTCTTCAGGGGAACTTGGCTCATAGTAATTTCAAAACTGTTTACTGCATGCATGAATTTGATGGTCTCTCACTTTTATTGTTAGAAGTTGTTAACATCGCAGGTGACCAGGTAGCTGAAGGGGTGGAGTCCATACATAGAATTAATTGTCCTATATTTTTTGTAGAGTACCACAGAGAAGCTGCAGTCTTTCTGTTATGCTCTGTATGCCTAGAGCCTATCTAAGAGATTTTGCAAGTTTGAGTCTTACTCTCTTTTAAGCTTTACAGGTGGGATATTGGCCCACATTTGGGGGTACTTGGCTGCATAACAGACTATGCCTTGCTTTCTGATCTTGTAAACAGAGATGCCAATATCGGTGCCACTAGGTGATCTTGCTGGTGGCAAAGCATTAGGAGATAGAGCTTTGTAGCTGCCATCAGCCTGGCACATTGAGGTTTCACGCTGTGCTAAATGGAGTAGAAATATGCCATTGTTTTCATGATTACATTTGTTTATTCCTAAACAAGCTCCAGTCTTTTCCCCATGGTATTTTGTCTTCCTTTCTTCTTTTAGCAGAACATACTTTTAGTAGCATATTTTCAAACTGGTACGTTTCAGATGAGGAAAGGAGGACATTTCAGTTATGTTCGAATTTATATATGTGAAACATGGTGGATCGGCATTCCTTCTTACCGAAACCTTAGTGGCTTCATTAAGCTCATGTTCATTCAGCTTCTGTGGATATGCCATCAGTTATACTGGTGCAAAGTGAGTCCCTTCCATACTTAGTTTCCTTCTATGGGAGAACTGAGAAGACCTTGCCCTAAGGGTCAAGATGGAACTGCCTGCATGTCAGTGAGTGTATGTAGCTATTCTAATAGTAAGTTTTGTGGTTGAGAGGCAGTTGTATTCATAGGGGAGGTGAATCAATGCAGTTGCTTCAGAGCAACAAAGAGCAGAAACTTTACCAGCATTGAAGATGAATCACTGCTGTGGTGATTAAAAAGATATACATTTCCTGTGTTCCACGTAGGAGTCAGCATTGTCTTCCCTCAGGATTTTTGTCAGTCTGTAAGTAAAGATGCTGACTGTGTCCTTGGAGAGCGGCTTAAGGTCTGAGAACATCATTTGCCATCAGATACTCCATGTTAAGCAGTGGCTAGTATAGGGGGAAGTAGGTGGGGTGCTGAGCTTTGGCACTTTTCCTGTCCCTTGCTGAGTCACCCTTTCCTTTTTGGGGGCTTAGTGAAGGAATACCTGTGGATCAGTCTCCCCAGGCATTTGGAGGGTAGTGTGTGTCTTGACATGTGGTGGGGAGGCTGTGTATTTGCAAGCACAGGTCTGGGGAGATACAGAAGCTCCTGGGTCCTACAGTACAGTTAATGAGCTCTGCTGCTTTTTTTCCATCACTATGTGAGCAGCTTGGCAAGCAGGCCAGGGAAGATGAGGGACAGTTCATGAGACCGGTCACTTTAATTATTACTGTTTTCAAATCCCTTTCAGTATTCACAGCTCAATTTATGTGCTTATTGCCACTTTTAATAATCAAAAGATAGAGACTACAAAAGTGGAGCTGTGTGTTCTCCCAGCAGTGTCACTGTGTGGCTGTGATAAATCATGTGTGGCAAATATTCTGTTGCCTTGTGGTGCATGTTTTCTGCTGGGTCTGGTGGCCATCAGTGTGAAAGCTGGTTTGGGAAGGAAAAAAGCTGAGGGGAGAGCAGGTGCTGAGTGCTGTGGTGCTGCTGGAGCAGGGGAATGCTGAGGCAGAGAGGTGCATGCTGCTGCAGAGAGGGTTTCTGCTACTGGGGATGGTGATAGAGGAGTTGAGACCATGCAGCTCCCTCCCTGTGGGTGAGGAACTCAGTGCTGATTGCTCATAAGGTATAAAAATAGGATTCCTTGTTTTCGTCACCTCCCTTGGTTTCCTGTGTCTGCCTCCTGCTCCTGTCCCCCATGAGATCTGAGGTAGAGCAAAACCTAGGTTCCTTGGCACGTCTGGCTCATCTCTCTGCTGTCACATACACTACAGCATTTTGCTGGAGCTGCTTGAGATGCAGCTATAATTAGCAAGTACAGATCTGCTCTCATTCCCTCCCACTCACCCTCTGGTACCTTGTGCTGGATCTTGCTTTTCCCTGCAAACCCCCTCACTTATTCCTAGTGCTTCCACCTCCCTTCTTCCATCTTCCTGCTGCCTCTCTATGTGGGAAAAGGCCCCTCCTGAACCCCACAGCCCTTCCCATAGTCTTCCAAGCCTACCAGTGGTGAAGCTTTTCTACAGTGTCCACGTCAGGAAGGGGCAATGTGCTTGGAAGTAGGTTGCCTTCTACCGGGGATGCTGGTTCTCGGTGTCCTCGGGGTTCCTTGCAAGTGGAATCATCACTTTTTTTGGCATGGACAATTTTGCTCTGACATAGCAGTGTGTACAGGAAGAAAAGAGTTGTAACACCCTTCCTGCCCCCAGCAGCATCCCAGGTGGTTTGGATGGGTGGAGTGGCAGGACTTGGCATCTGGGCTCCTTTTACCAGATGAGTGAGTGGGGCTGGTGGAAACCCCAGCCTCCTGACTGCTAGGGAGGATACACAGTCAGATGACATTCGGGGAGTGATGGAGAAAAGGGACAGCTCAAGTTGGGTAAAGAGTGGCTTTATGTTAGAATAGATTAGAGTTTGTTTTTCCAGAGCGTTCTCACAGGTGCATATGAGAGCAAGGAATGTGGATATGGTCTGAGCCTTTGGGAATGCTGTGTCCTCTGCTTTTTACAAGATGATGGTACTTGCAGTTTTTCCTGGTTCCTGGTTTGCTTCCAAACCACTTTTTTATATTTTGGACCACTGCAGAATTGGTAAACCTTTTTCCATGGAGATGTTTTATGATGTTTGTCGTTCTTATCTGGAGTTGATAAGTATCGATTCTTACCTTTGAAAAAGTCAGTGTAATTTTGGAGGAAGCTATTTTTTGGTGGTGCCTTAGCTTCAGGAAATACTACCATGTTCTTACAATATGCTAAGAAACTTCTTTCCTCTTGGATGTTTATCTACCACTGATAACTGAGGGCAATCCTTTTAGAGTGAAATGAATCATACTATGAATTATTTCTTTTTAATCAGTTCTTTCACATCATTGGCAAGAGATATTCACCATGAAAGAAATATGCAAACCTTTTCATTCACTACAGTAATAAAACTGGTAAAAAAGCCTTGAAGTAGAAACCATTTTCTTAATTTCCTGATAAGTTTGTGGAAAGTAAAGGGGAAGTTATCGGATTTGTTAATAGAACTTCGTAAATTCCCTTGGTAGATGCTGCTATCCGTTATGTCTGCATGTCTGTGAGAAATAAGAGTCTGCAAAAATTTCCAGATGCACCTAGTACATCAAAAACAACAGTCATGATACTGCTTTGAATAATACACTATTGAGGGATCTTGCTGGAGGGTTAAATAAGATGCAACATGCGAGAATCAAGAGTAATGTATGAGTGTTGAAAACTGTGAGGTAGCTAGGTGTAATGCGTAGCTACTTAGAAATATCTTCTAGTTTATCTTCAATGGATCAGTATTTTCTGGTCTTTTCCTAAAAGCAGTAATCTTCCTTTTTTTTTTTTTTCATGGAAAGTAACGAACTGAACACAAGTGAATTTGTTTCAAGAAAGCTTCTGACCTATTAACTAGGAATATAAAGAATTCATGCTGAAAATGCTATGAGCATGAGCTGTGTTTAGCTTGTAGTTTTCAAGTTAACCCATCCTTTCACTTTATCTTGTTTTCTGGTGGAAGGTGTGTTGGTGGGAGGGAAAGATGCTTGCGTTCTTAAAAATACATGTGGTGCTAAGTAGCACAAAACTAATAAATCACTAGAAAGCAGTATTTTTAAAAATGTGGTCAATAAGCACAGAGTTCAGTGGGATTTCCCAACTCTTCCTGGAGGCAGGTGCATGTAGTGGGTGGCTGGGGCAGGGCTGGTGTATGGGTCAAGCAGCCAAAAAGGAGATGTCTTAACAACATCTGTACCTGGGGAGAAAAGCGACTCAAGACGTGGGCCTGGACTTGTTAATATTGGTCACCTCGGAAAAGTGCAAGGTTGAGACTGTGTGTATTTCTCTGTTTTTGGAAAAAAAAAATATGGGAAAAGTCTTGGGGTTTAGCAACCTATAGGGCTTTCTCTTGCCTAAACTTTTCATGTCGGTTGGTTCACAGAGTGCAATTTATGGAATAGAATAGTTTTAGTGGGTTGGTATTTGTTTCCAATTGATAGGTCACAGCTTATCTCAAGCCAAGAGTGACCAGATGTAATTACCATATGGTGGCCATAAATAAAAAGTTATGGGATTATGGGATAAGAGCAATGAAGTCTGCCCTCAACATCCTTTTCTCCAGACTAAACAGCTTTACTTTCCTCAGCTGCTCTACATGAGACTTGTGCTCCAGACCCTTCACCAGCTTTGTTGCCCTACTTTGGACACACTTCAGCACCTCAGTATCTTGAGTGCTGGCTGTGTTATTGTTTCTTGCAGTTGTCAGTATCACAGTATAGCAAATGTTTGTGTGCAGAAGTTGTGCAGTTTGCTTGAAAATAATGAATTTTAAATCCTACTTAGATGAATTCTTTGATTTGCCTCACAGATTTTGAGCCTTTAGGTTTAATTTTCAAGGTTTGGTTGGCAAATGTAAAGCCTGTAAATCTAATTAGAAAAAGAAGGATGGGGGTTGTGATTCTAATGGGTCATTTAGTGCAAAATACCAAATATGATGAAAATGAGAGACCTAGCAAGAGTGGCAGAAAAACATAAACAAACCTTTTGCAGCTAATACAGGTTGCTCAATGTCCCAGCTGAGGGTCTTGCTCCAAGAATAACTGGGTTAGGTTTTCTGGCATGAATTCACCACTAGGTGAGACAAGATTAGTATAATCAAACCCATTTGGCTTTAACATTTCAGTGCTTTGCATCTAATGTCTTTTTCATCATCTGAATATCTGCATCAGTAGTAGTCTCTGAGAGGACTTGAAATAATAAAGGTGAGTTTTGGGAGTATGTACTGCCTTTGCCTAGGCTATATGAATTCTCTATTGGAGAGAAACAAATGTTAGTCCCCAGAGCTGCCCTTCTGTCACTTTTCTCTCCCAGCAAATTAAGATATTATCCACAGTGTAGTAAATTAAAGATCAATACACGTCACAAGGTTTTATCTTGTCCAGTAGGCTGAAGATGAAAAATTATACCATGTTTCCAAAATGAAATGTTACATACATGATAAATAGTCATTAAATTGCACCTCACGGATGACATCATACCTAATAATACATTAGGAGTGTTTGTATCTAAGCAGCTCCCAGGAGTCAATTGTTTTGTCAGCTAGTGCTGCCTCATGAAAATAGCAGATTCTTTCACC
The DNA here is from genome assembly GCA_033556795.1 of Tapera naevia. Taxonomy (NCBI): domain Eukaryota; kingdom Metazoa; phylum Chordata; class Aves; order Cuculiformes; family Neomorphidae; genus Tapera; species Tapera naevia. The sequence continues at coordinate 1,842,201 of JAUMJJ010000175.1, read as the reverse complement.
AGGGCCAGGCAGCCAGCTATGAGGGAGAAATAAAAGCAAATGTGTTAGTGGGAATTTTGGCATTGCAAGGCAGATGTAGGGAAAGTGAATACTTAGAAGTTGTACAGAACTTTGATGCTCGTGCTTCTCTTCATCTTCCTGACAGCATCAAATGGCAAAAGTGCAGAAGGAAATATTTAGCTTTAAAACCAATGGGGAGCAACAGAAGTTTTCTAAATGGAGGCGTGCACCTCCAACTTGAGCACAAGCTTAATGCTTGTGTAGTGGTGTGCGTAGAAAGAAGACTTTAGCTTTTTTTGATTTATACTTGTTAGATGCCCAGTCACTAATGATGTGTACATGACACTTCACACTCAGTCCAGGTTAGAAGCTGCTCGTGAAAGGTTGAAAGGTGCATCCTAGTTGCAGGACTGTTATTTACACATTGAGTTACACTTCACATATTTCATTCTTGGTGTTAATCTGCAAGCAGTTGGTGTACCTATTTGTATTATATGTGGCATGTATCATATATGCCTTAACTGGTTTAGACTTGATTTAGAGGTGATTTTCTGTGACCTGTGAATGATAGTACTGAACATTTCATTGTTTCAGGGAGTGATAAGCACATCTGAATTAAAACAATCTTGACCTCTATTTGCAGCATTAGAAAATCTCAAAATAACTAGTAGTTTTTCTTTGTAGCTGTAGCTCCTCCCTGAGCTCAGTTATATAAATGTTAGAGCACTTTCTTTCCTACATTCCTAAAAACTTCAGCTTTAAGATTTCATACTGGGATGGAGGTGGTCTCTGATGCCCCTTCTCAAAGCTCACTTGTGGCAAACCCTGGAGATACAGACTGTTTGAGGTGTCTGCAGCACAGTCTCTTACTGCATTCTGCATGATGGTGCACTGCAGCTGATGGGGAGCTCTGCAGGCACCTCATCAACTTGAAACCCTGTCCCTCATCACAGTCTTTCCTTTGAGAGTCATAAAGTTTTCTCAAAAAAAGTGTACCTAATATATGGTTTGTCTTTCATGTTTTCCTGAATGCAGGTTTCAAAGCGGTTGTTCCCCCTAGATATTTTGAAGATGATATTCCTAAGTTTCAATAGGCTCTCAACCTACTTGAAATCCTGAAGGTGATGATGCAGGCTGGATCCAGTACCGAACTGGCAAAGGTGAAAGCATGTAATAAATATGAAGCAAAGGTTTTGACACTGGTACGTCCTCACTTGCTGCCACATCAACCTGCTTATGTCCAACAGCCTTTTAGGTAGTGAAAATTATCCAGCAGTATGGCCAGAAGATATCTGGATAAAAAAAACTTTGAAATGGAAATTTCTTATGAGAAATACCCATTTGTGTTGATTAAAGAAAGAGTGCAAGTTGAAAACATTTCTGACTTTGATCTTCGTCTCTGGGCTCAGTTTACTGGGTAGAGTGTTTCAAATGCCAAAATTCTTTGCATCTTTCACTGCAGAGGGTGTTTCATGCCCCAGTAGACTTGGAGGCTACCCAAATTGGTCTTAGGCTGTTTTGAAACTGGTTGTGATGTGACCTAGAGAGCTCTCCTACAGTAGATTATCCTTCTAAGAGGCACCCAGCAGGTTTTTCTGAAGCATCCTACTGGGATGAAGGAGAACAAGCAGCATGCAGTGCTCACTGATGTGCAGAAGGACTATGAGGTGATGAGGAACCATGCTGGTGGCACGGGCAGCATACCATGGTGCTTGCGGGAGTGCGCATGACTAACCAGCAGATGCTTCTGGCCATTTCTGTGCCAGAGAGTTCCCTAGCTGCTCCTCCACTGCTGCGAAATAATTTAGAGCCATGCTGTGCTGTCTGTCATGATTTTGCTCAAAAGAAGGAGCTGATAATTGTGTTAAATTGATCCTGCAAACAGTGGGGAATGATGGTAGCTATTTTCCCTCTTCCAACCTTTACAGTCCCTGGGCCTGTGTTTCTCAGAGGACTTCCTGAAGCCTTGAGAGCTTTTACCCAAGATACTTCAGTTTATCTGTGAATCAAGGATTTAATAAGTTTGTATGCTCTTTGATGCTATCGGAGGCTTTTCTTGGTGGCTCAACTGTTGTCTGCTCTGTCCCTGGTCAGCTCCTTGTTTTGGGTCGTGAAGTCTCCCAAGCAGCTGAGGTGCTTTTGGACTTTTGTTTTCTGTGGAGTTGCAGGGCAGAGACAGAGGACTATCTGAGACCTCGTCCTTCAAGTAGATACTTGATGGATTTATGGTGAAATTAGTTGGGAGTTGGTGTGTTAAAAGTGAATGCTAGCTGTGTTGCTGGCCATCAGCAATCAGCTCATCCACTTGTGCTGAGTTACTTATGTGTGAGTGCAAAAGTTGATGTAGAGTCTTTCTTCTTGCTTTAGGTGTCTAATTCAGTCGTCCTTCTAAACCACTGTTAGTCCAACTCTAGCAACGTGCTTTTTTTCTCTTTCAGGGTTTTGTAGTGTTTCTGTGCAGAAGAAAGGGGAGAGTGTGGGAACTGAACCATGGTTGCAAGCCAAACAGAAGTACATTTTGTGGAGGAATTTGTAGAATGAGAGGTGGGATGGTCTCAAGTAGCTTATTTAGAAACCTTTTTGACTATGTTACATAATTTTTGTTGGAATTTAAGGACTGTAGAGAAAACGTAAGAGTGAGAAATAGTGGCTGGTATGGTAGGAGTTAATAAGATTTTGTAAAGGAGCTTTTACAAAACAAATAAAACTCACTACCTAAGAATAAAGCAAGAATATTATTTTACCTGTCAGAACAATTTTTGATTACCTGTGGCTGGATTTAGTTCACTACAGCAATGTTTTTAAGCATATATGGATCCAGTTATATAGGAATGTTATAGCTATTCTCTAGTTTAGGTGGGACACATACTTTCTGGTGACATTGCTGGTAGTAATAAAGTAATGCAAACACTGTTTTCATCATATGTAAAAAAACATGCATGTTGTAAGTTAGCGTGGAAGCAGTTTACATTACTTCAGTGCTAGACAAATTTTGTCCAGGAAACACAACCTTGAAATATCCTTAGTTTTACCTCTTCTGCATGTTTAGTGTGCTCTGTTAACCTTTCTTACCAAAACCCCTGTTTTAGAGAAGTGATGTATAAGTCTAAAGAAGCAATAACAGATATTGCTATATACTTCTGCTCCCTGTGTGCTTATTTTCTATTGCAATGCTTGAAGCATGTTAGGATGATATGTTATTTTTTATATTGTATTTAGTTTCTTTCTTGGTGGATGAGGGTTTTTTTTGCTCTTAGGTATAATAATCCAATGGCTGTGTTCTGAAGGTGTAGTGCAATGATTCATAGTGTTTTGAGAAGGAATTGTTCATATATTTGAACTTCATGCATTGTGTTTTGAGGGAAGTCACAGTTTACCCAAGCTTTTGAGAACTCTTGGAATCTCAGCTGGAGGGTTCTTCCATGTGACTGGTCTTCTAGTGAAAGCTGAATCCCCAATCCAAGAAATATGGAGCTGTTTTCATGTCCATATGTTGGCATTTTAAAGATGCAGTTACCAGCTTTGCAAATCTTGCCTCTCTTCCAATTCAGCCCGTAAAACCTCATTGTTTTTTCCTACGTTCTCTTCTGGCTTAAAAATACTTATGCAGGATTGATGGGCAGAAAATGTTGTTCCCTCTCCCTGCATCCAAAGGAATCAGAGAGGAAGGATGTTTCCAAATGAGAAGCCAGGTTTTACAAAATTCTCAGTATCTTGTAATACTCATGAAGATGGAAAGCTTATGTCAGGATGTGCGTTAGGTCTTTGAAGATCTGCTATAACTGTACTGTGTTGCAGGGAGCTCTTTAAGTACCTAGCCAGAGGTTTATATTGTCAGTATGAACTGCTTTATACTTGATTAACTATTTTATTAAGTCCTCTTGCTGTACTTGGATGCTGTGCCTGTCTAAACAGCTTAAAGCCTATGCTAGGTACTGAGAGACCCATATCTTGCCCATTAAATTCAGTAGACGGGGAGGTGTTCTTCCTTTTCAGCAAAGAGAACCTAAGCCACCTTGTTCTGTGCCAGTTCAGGGCAGGGGGAATGATTAGGTGAATAAGGGGAGAGGAGGGAGAAATATAATCTATTTCTGTGGATACTTGTGCAGTGTTCTACATGCAGAAGTGCAGCTAGGAGTCACAGAAAAAACTAAGTAGTGCTGGTTTTGAAAAAAGAAAAAAATCTGATCTGTTCTCACTATCATCACAAGCAACTGGAGAAATAGCTGGAGTGTTCAGAAGAAATATTGATGCACTGTCAGGGCAAAATATTAAACAATAGTTTCTGAGTCACCTATATCCATGTTTCAATTCCTGTGCAATTGCCTTGATGGTCAGACTTAGTACTGAAGTGAGTAGATGTTGCTAGGGCACGAGGGCTTTTTTTAACGTGGGTGATTTGTGTAGGTGCCCAAATAAGCATTGAGAAGACTAATATCAAGTGAGGCTGGCAAAAGGCGTTGTTTAGGGGCAAGATTGTATCTCCTTCTGAAAATTCAGTCTTACTCTGGAGTCTTAAGGCTCGAATATATTGTTGAAAGTACATTTTTAGGAAGATGCACAGCCTAATTTCTGAGGACTAAATAGCATTGCAGAGTGCTGTGAACATATCCATCTCTGTGCAAAGAGCAGAGACTGGGATGTTTTAAAGTGGTGCTTCAGACCTTGAGCAAGTCTGTCTTTCTGCCCGTTACCCACCTTTTTTAAAAGTTCAGCCTGTTTTTACTAGCTTTTGGGACAAAGTGTACCAAATGTCACAGATATTTCCTAACCTTTTATGGGGCATATTGGCATGAATGCAATACACATAACGGTATGCTTAGTGCTTGATTTTTGCATACTCATCTGTTTGTCCTTCAACAATTCTAGCTATTAGCTGAGAGCATTTCGGCCTTGTCCTGGACATTTGCATCCGTTAAAGTATTAATGATAAGAACAGAAGGAGGATGAGCAGTTTGAAAATAAGGTTTGCCATTAAGTATTAGGTGAACCTGGAATTTGCTGAAGCTCCTGGACTTGCTTTCATGTATACACTCCTCATCCAGCAACACACAAACACTGGGTACAGCTTGGGCAGCCTGGGTGGCTAATGTTTATTGAAAATGATTAGCCTGTGAAATTGTTGTGAAAACACTGCATTGTGGAAAGACTACGGAGAGACCTAGGGGCAGCTGTTGGGATGAGACATTACAGATGCTCCTTTGGAAATGAATGATTTGCTGCTAAAGAGCAGCCTGGCTCATTAGTGAAGTGTGCCCTTGGCACTACCCAAAAGGGAAGATCCACTGTGCTGGCTGCCTGTGTTGTAGCAGGATGGGGTTGACAAGTTAAGTGCTTCCCTTGGATTTTTGACAATAGGACTTTCAAATGCTGCCTAACAACGCTGAATTGGTGAGTTGATAGCAGTGCTTATTGCAGTACAGAATGCCACATTTCCGTGTGTTTATTCACTGCTTGTTTGGCCTTAATCCTGAATTTTACAATATTTATAGATCAGAAATAGGAAAGAAGGAATTGAACCGTTTCATATTCTAGTGTGGTCCAAAAACTTGCCCTGGTTCAATAATTTAAAAAAGATGTACACAGGCACAAAAGTAATACTTTGTAACTGGGCATTTTATAACTCTATAATAAAGCCTATAACTCTATAATAGATCTGAGCTGGTAATCAAACACTTCTTTCCCTAATACAAGCAGTTATCCTCTTGAAATGCTGGAGTTTGAGAGTTTTTAAATCCAGCCATTAACTGCCTTAAGAGTTAAGGCAAACATGTTAGCAACAAGTGTTTAAAGATGCCAGTATCTCATCAGGCTCTCTGTAGGCTGGCTGCTGGAATGCAGTATGTTTTCTTCTGGGATCATGTTCTGCTGAATATGTCCATGCTCCAGCCCAGAGTCTGGTAATGATGGATGACCTGATCTACGGCCACGTTGCCTGTGGTGTAGTCGTGTTCTGGAGTCTTTTGGCAGATGGGGTCAGATCCTAGCATTTTAATGCCAGTGCCAGCAATAGATGCCCAGAGCCTGGAAAAAAGAAGACAGGTCAAGGGGAGAGCACTTGAAGAACAACACAAAGGGTTTCCAGTTTCATCGAAATCCAACTTAAATGCCTCTATGCAAACACATAGTTTGGAGAATAAACCAGAGGGTCTAGAGACATGCATGAGCCTTGCAGGGCTGTGATCTCATTGGCATCATGGAGACAGGGTGGTAGGACGGATCCTGTGACTGGAGTGTTGGAATGGAGAGATATAGGCTCTTCAGGAAGGAGGGCAAGGGAGATGAAGAGGGGGTGTTTCCCTCTGTTGCAATGACTACCTGGAGTACAGGGAGCTCCACCTGGGGATGAATGAGGGGCTGACTGAGAGCTAGTGAATCAAGATTAAAGGGAGGGCAGGGTTGTGTGACTGTTATTGTGGAAGTCTGCTACAGGCCACGGGAGCAGGAAGAGCAAGTGGATGAGGCCCTCTATAGACAGACAGGCGCAGCCTTGCGTTCACAAGCCCTGGTCCTCATGGGAGACTTCAACTACCCTGATATCTGTTGGAGGGACAATATAACAGGGCACAAGCAACCCAGGAGATTCCTAGAGTCCGTTAGTGATAACTTCCTTCTCCAAGTGATAGAAGAGATTATGGAGAGAGGTGTGTAATGGACCTTGTTTTCACAACAAGGAAGGACTGGGGCAGAGTTGGAAGCTTGGTGGAGGCCTTGTCTGCAGTGAACATGAAACAATGGAGTTCAAGGTCCTTAGGGCAGCAAGGAAGGCGTGCAGCAGACTCACTACCCTGGAATTCAGGAGAGCAGACTCTGGCTTCTTCAGGGATCTGCTTGATAGGGTACCATAGAATAAAACCCTGGAGGGGAGAGGGGCCCAAGAAAGCTGTTTAATTTTCAAGGATCACCTTCTCCAAGCTCAGGAGCAATGCATCCCAACAAAAATGAAGTCAGGCAAAAATGGCAGGAGTCCTGCATGGATGAACAAGGAACTCCTGGATAAAGTTGAAAATAGAGGAATACAGAGAAATGTATGAGCAGCCAGGGATGAGATTAGGAAGCCTAAAGCCCTGACAAAATTAAATGTGGCAAAGGACATCAAGGGCAAAAAAAAAAAGAAAGCTTCTGTAGGTATGTTAGTGATAAAAGGAGTACTAGGGAGAATGTAGGCCCTCTACAGAAGGAAACAAGAGACCTGGTTACTCAACACATGGAGAAGGCCAAGGTACTCAATGACTTTTTTGCCTTAGTCTTCATTGGAAGGGTGTGAAGCCAAACCACGGAAGGCAAAGGCAGGGACTGGGAGAATGGAGAACTGCCCACTGTAGATCAGGAACCTGAAGGAGCCTGAAGATCTGCAAGTCCTTAGGACTTGATGATATGCATCCACAGGTCCTGGGTCAACTGGCTAATGAAAGAGCTAAATCATATTTGAGAAGTCATAGCAGTCTGGTGAAATTCCCACTGACTGGAAAAGGGGAAATATAACCCCCATGGTAGAAAAGGAAAAAAGACCTGGGGAACTACAGACCAGTGAGTTCCACCTCTGTGCCTGGCTAGATCATGGAGCGGATCCTCCTGGAAGCTCTGCTGAAGCACATGGAAAATAAGGAGGCCATTAGTGACAGCTAGCATGGCTTCAATAAGGGCAAATTGTGCCTGACAAAGTTAGTGGTCTTCTATGATGGGGCTACAGCATTGTTGGATAAGGGAAGAGTAAGCAACATCATCTACCTGGGCTCGTGCATAGCATTCAACACTGCCCCACATGACATTCTTGGATCTAAATTGGAGAGACATGGGTTTCACAGATGTACCACTCAGTGGTGACTGGATGGTCACAGCGAGAGTTGTGGTCAACAGCTCAACATCCAAGTGGAGACTAGTGATGAGTGGTGTTCCACAGGGTTCAGTATTGAGACTGGTATTGTTTAGCATCTTTGTCAGAGACAGGGACAGTGGGATTTAGGACACTGTCTGCAAGTTTGCCGACAACACCAAGCTGTGTGGTGCACTCTACACACTGGAGGGAAGGGATTTCATCCAGAGAGACCTTGAGAGGTGGGCCTGTGCAAAACTCCTGAGGTTCAACAAGGCCAAATGCAGGGTCCTGCCCCTGGGTCGAGACAATCCCAAACACAAATACAGGCTTAGTGAAAAACAAATTGAGAGCAGCCCTGAGGAGAAGGACTTGGGGGTGCTGGTGGATGAGAAGCTAAACATGAGCTGGCAGTGTGCACTTGCTGCTCAGAAAACCAGTGTTGCCCAGGATTGCACCAAAAGAAGTGTGACCAGTAGGTCGAGGGAGGTGATTCTACCCCTCTGTTCTGTTTTCATGAGACCTCACCTGGAGTCCTGTGTTCAGTTCTGGAGTCCTCACAGGCCACGAAGCACCTCCTGAATGAGGGAGGCTTGTTCAGTCTGGAGAAGAAAAAGCTCCAGGGAGACTCTATAGCAGCCTTCCAGTACTTACAGGAAAGCTGAGGAGGGACTCTATCAGGGAGTGCAGTGATAGGAAGAGGGGTAACTGTTTTGAGCAGCAAGAGGGTAGATTGAGGTTACATATTAAGAGGAATTTTTTTTTTCTGTGAGGGTGGTGAGGCTCTGGCAGAGGTTGCACCAGAGAAGTCATGGATACCCCATCCCCAGAAGTGTTCAAGGCCAGGTTGGATGGGGTCTTGAGCAACCTGATCCAGTGGAAGGTGTCCCTGCCCATGGCAGGGGGGTTGGAACTAGATGATCTTTGAAGTCCCTTCAAACCCAAACTATACTGTGATTCTATGAAATCCAGAAATGGCTGTAAGCATCTAATGGGATTTAGATATATATTTAGATTTAGAAATATCAAATCTCTTCCTCAGACTGTTTCCATGAAGCAGTGTCATACTGTGAAAGTACCAGACTTTATTAGGTACCTCTGACTTGAACTGAAAAACATCCAGGGCTCCTACAGTTATCTCTGAACAGAGCTAGTTTACTGCATTATTGTGCTGCCAAGACACAGAGACTGACCACGAACACCAGCAGACAAGTCTCCCCATGTAAAGATGGGAACATGCTTTTGCTGCCAGGATTCCTAGAAGTCCTCATGGTGCATGGGTAAGACAAGGATACTCCTCATAACCAAAGGGTTTGGTTCCTTCCTGAAAGAAGGGTGGAAAGTACTGCTTTGGGGACACAATTGAAAGAATTTCAATTCTCTAATTTTGTTTCTCTCCTTGATCAGTTGGCATTTCCTATCAGTTTTAACTTAACTGGTTGTGTTCAGTTTGTTCCCTAAATAGCTCCCTCTCCTATACTGTTGTTGCACATTGAGTTAAATAGCAAGTCACTCCTAATAGTAGGACTGTGAAAATTGCTACAACTGGCAGTAGTTTTAATATCTTTTAAACCAGATTTGTTATACCAATCCTGACTTTTTCCTCTCTTGTTTATTTTGATATGAGAGTTTTTTCTGGAAACATCTGGCTTTTCTTTTTTGGCCATCTTGTAACTATGCAGGAAGCATCAGGTACATTTCATTCATTTTTGCCTGTTCTTGGAAGAAGAGCATAGGTAGCTACCTTCGAAAATTTGGAGCCAGTGAGTGCCATAGGAAGTCTGCAGCTGAGCTGTTGAATGAAAAAATAGCTTACTTTTTTATTTAAAAAAAAAAGTGTTTTACCTTTTACAGAACTGTTTCTCATTTATTTAGGTCATCTGTTATGAGGAGGAGGGAACTATTACCCTTGATATCTTCATGCTGCTTATGATTTATTTTCAACTGAAATATCATGCTGACATTGCATAGGACATTTATGGTTCTTAACCAAGATTCCCCTCTCCCTGCTTGGTGGTAATGCCCTTATCAACTCCAAATGGCAATTAATGCTATTTCCCTAAAGTGACTTCTGCAAAAATAAAATGTAATTGGAAAATAGTTGCCCATTACAGTGATTTATTTTGGTAGCGAAGGATTTGTTATTTAACTCTAAAAAATTTTATTGATGTCTTTAGAAAGTGACTACGTGACCTAAATAAAAATGTTAAGCTGATTAACCATGGTAGGTTTCCTTTGCTGGTTCACCATATACATGAATTATGTAGCTTGTAAAATAGGCTGTTTATTATTCTAAGAAAATACTGTGCTGTACTACAAGCAGCACATAGTTTTAGTTTTATTAGTGTTAAAAATAAAATGTTCAATAGATAAAAAGGTTGTCCAAGTTACTTCATTTTTTATAGTCCCTTTGAAGACAAAGATGCTGTGTCCATAGTGAATACTATTTGTTGTTATTAATTTCTAAAAACTGAAGTTCTTATTAAGTTGCAACTGAGAGGAGAATCGCCTTTTTCCCCTGAAAAGCCCAGAGGTGATGAATTGAAATAATTTAGGTCTTTCTGAGCCTTATAGATTCCAAAATTTCTACAAAGTTATTACCTTTAATGTAAGAAAATAGCCTTTATTATCTATTGGATTCCTTTACATTTCTGGTGGAAAGCAATATAACTAATAATGCTAGCTCCCCTCTTTGCTTCAAGAGTAATAACTGTGGAGGTTGCTTTTGAAAGCATAAATGCGAGCCTCAGTTGTGACGTTTCTCACAGAAGCAGAGAATGTTGAAGAAAAAGATCTGGAATATTTCTGCATAAAAAAAAAAAAAATAAGAGAAGGAGAGGAGGTGCAGCTTTGTTTGTGACAAATCACTTGAGATGCCAGAAATGAGTAAAAGGATATTGCTGATCCTGTTTTGTAGAGGGGGACCTGAAGGACAAGGTCTTCTTTGTGTCTATGCTGTCCAAAATAGTGTTAAGCTATGTGCAAAGAGGAATCAACTCAAGTTGAAATCAATTTTCTTTTCAATTGGAGCATTTTCTGGGACTAATGGAGAAAAATGAGCTTGAACCAATTTGTTTTGTACATACCGGTGCTTTCTGCATCTTCCTCGTGATAGGAATAGATGTGAGAACTGTGCTGCAAGTTGGGGCTATCTCAGGACAGGCACCTTGACCAAGTTAAGGGACAAAAGTGAAAATGCAGGTGGTGAAAGCATCAAACCTCTTCTCCTTGAACCAAGCAACCTGGGAACGGGAAACTTGGGCAGTCTCCAAAACTGGCCAGGCAGAACCAAGGTTTTTTTTCAGAGAAGTTTTGTCATAAAAAGTTCCTGATGGTGATTAAAAGCAATCCCCATAGTTACAAAATAACTGCATTTTTCCATGCAGTAAGGACTGCTCCCGACACTATCTTGCAGCATTGCAAAAGTAATGAACATCACACCATACCAGAATGAGAATGCTTTGATTTCCATGTCTGATGGGAACTTCTAAGAGCAGACAGAAACTTTAACATAATCAAATTGGTGTTTATTAGTCACCTATTTATGTGCTCTGTCACTGGAGGATTCGATCAGTTTATTTACAAGACTGTCCACATCTCTTCTTCCTGTCATTGCGAGTGATAAAAAGATGCTCTGATTTGTCTTGAAGACACATGTGTGTTAATATCCTGTTGAATAAAAATGCAGCTCTATAGATCTTTTTCTAATTTCCTTCTATCTGTAATGCACAAGATATTCATTATGTGATCTAATTTTATTTTTATTACCTTACTCTTTTAAATTTTTATTTTATTCATAACAAAAACATAGTATGAGCAGAAAGGATGAAGATCAACTACACGACTGCAACAGATAAAGAACTTTGTAACATGAAATAGGAAATGTCATGCTATTAATATCCAGTAGTGCTACAAACAAATAGGTTGAGTTGATCAGAAGGGAGAGAAAGAAAAAAGATGTGGGAAGAGCACTGATCTTCTGCCTGAAAAAGAATCTGAATCATGTGATTGTCCTCAAGGCAGTAAAATAGCTGAGAGTGGTGAGCTTTACCTGTGTTTATCTTCACTATGTAAGTACTTAGTTGTGTTTCTTAACTGGGATAACAAATGACTAACCCTTGTGCTTTTTAAGAAGGAAGCGCTTGAGGATTTTTGCCTCTTGACCAGCTGTCCTGCTGCAGTTCTAGGGGAGTGGGATTATGACTAGACAAGGTTCACAAACTGTTTTGTATAATTCCTCACCTATCATTAATATTTCAGATGGGATATGCTCTGCACAGGGCATGTGTATAAAACTGTCAACTCATACTGAACGGGGGAAGCCAAGCTGTATCCCAACGTGAACATCAGGGATAGGCTTGAAGCAGGGCATGGCTTTTGTTTGAGGGAGAGCTGTAAATGCCTGATGAGGAAGTAAAATATTTAGGTTTTGGAAAATATGGCAACTGGTGAGTTGGACAGGGATGATGTGAAAGAACAAGAGATACAGTCTAAAAATTTCTGCTTCTCTTGGAGTTGCAATATGACCCTTGAGCACAAATTTCATGGAGGTCTGGTAGCAGCAGGAAAGACTGTGATATGTTAGTACTCACACATCTGTGCATCCAGTGACACTTGCAGAGTGTTTTGACTGGAGGTCTTTAAGCCTTACTTCCCAAGTATACCTTTTATGTGGTAACCACTAAAATTAAGGGATTTCAGTTTTTAAATGTGGTATTTGTTGTTGTATTATTTGTTTGATTTGGAGCTGTTTCTCAAGATAGTAGAGGTAGTAACTTACAGGTGTTGTGGTTTCTGGCATTTAACGTTGGCCCGATCATGTCTGAGGAAGTAATTTCCTGTTGTCTGGCTGGTTGTCATGTGTCTGTAAGGTTTTGCTCCATCAGGGACTCTCCAGAACTGATGCTCCCAGCTCTATTGGGTTCCTTGCTGTCACCTTATCAGCAGAGCATGGTCCAGTCCTGATTGACTTGTTTAGAATGAGCACTTGCCCCCATGTGCCTGCTTTGCTAAAGCCATTGAAATCAAAGTCAAGTAGTAGGCACAAAGCACGGTGGCAACGGAAGACTGAAGAACATTGAGATGGGTGCCTTTCACAGACTATTTGACATGCTGTAATCCACTTTTGTACTTTAGAAGTGCATTTCATTAGCTTGGCACTCTCTGTCTAAATACAAAAAATGCATGCTGAGAAATTGATTACTGTCACTTGTCAGTGTACCTCATTTACCCTGCCTCAAATGCCTGGGGCTAATTGGCAACAATGGACTGTCAGCAAGATTGCAAAGGCACAAACCAAGGTCACTTATCTGGACAGTGGTATGTCAGCTTTATGGTGGTTTTGAGGCTGGTTTTGGAGGGGTGGTTGTGCCCAGTGCAAACTTGTTCAGAGAAGACTCCTTTTTCTGAATTTTTCTCTTGGACAGACCCTTTTCCCAGCTATGAAAGTCAATTCAAAGAGCTGGAAGTGCTACTCAGGACAAAAAAGAAGCCCAAACTTTTTGGGGCTTGTAGCTCTGAAATAAGTCCACATGTATGAATTGTGAAGTTGGTTCTTCAGCTTGCGCTTACATTGAAACTTGGATGGGGTCCTGTGAAGATCCAGTGTATAAAGTTTTCCTGAAGGGAGGTAAGCCTGCGAGCCTATGCTTCTTGGAAAACACTGGAGAGCTGGGTGTATGTGGATTGTACTATAGCCTTTCTAGTCAGAGATGTGGCTTTATGAATAAGTCCAGGCCAAGAATGTAAACTCTCTAGGGTGCCTTGTATTTTAGTTCCACTAATCTATAATATTTTCAGAGTCTGCATATAGATTTTTTTTCCCCTTCTTATTGTTAAGAATAGTTACGGAAAGTAAAACCTTAGTGCTGGGTATCTCTGCTGCTTTGATATGGTTTTTTTAATTCCTGATTAATCAGCAGTTAAGTGTCAGTGGGTGGTCCTCTATATCATTAGTTAATACAATTCTGGGGAGCAAATCTTGATGTCTTACAGTTTCATGTTTACTTGATGGAACAGCTGAGGCTTTGCCCTCTTATTTTGAATAATATTCTATAATATTATTAATGTTATGTTAACTTTCAAGAGGGGCATGACTAAACACTAGAAATTATTTTTTTTAGACATTTATCTGCTGTTCATTATGGTTGATATGCACTTTGGTATTCTTTTCAAGTAACACTGCATCTAGCACTGATAAAATGTGTGGAACATAATGAGGTGTCAAAAGTGATAGCATTGGAAAGGTCAGATAATCACTTAAACATGATTAAAAGATAATTCTTGAAAACACTGTTGGGCTGCTTCTTTACTGGATTTGGTTAAAATGCTTAAAGGAAAACCCCAGCTCTCATAGTTCTGTTTTTCTGAGAGAAATATAACAGAAATGGATAACATAGAGGAAGAAGAAAACCTCTTAGGTTTTAGCATCATTTTAGAGAAATAAAACTAAGCACCCTCCCTTGACAGGGATGCACTCTCTGAACATATTTTGCAAGTGTGTTTATGTCTAAGTGCAAATTAATTACTAATTGCTGGTTATGGGATGTGTTGAAATGAGCTGTCTTCCTCATCATAGCTTTGGACATCTGTGCTTCCCAACTCCTTAAGGAGGTCAGGGCTTTGGCCTCCTCTGGAATCCCAAATGAGGTTTGTCAGTCAAGTGTAGCAAAATCTAATCTCATTCAGAGAAAAAGAAGAAAACAGACCAGAAAATGATCTGATTTTCCGATTTCATAGCAAAGGTTACCCCAGGAAGCGGTGAAAGTGGCATTTAAAGCCCATAACTAAGGTGGCATGCCAAACTAAGCACTAATAACAGAGCAACTGTGTGGAAAGATATCGCTTTAACAATTTTACAGTTGCTAAGTGTGAAAACTGTAGTGTGGGGAAGCTCTGGAATGTGTGGCAATTGGTTCAAAGAGCTGGAATTGATGCTCAGTGAGAAAACACTGTCGGCCCCTGTAACTCTTGAACACTGATGAGGTCAGCTCCTGCTTTTCCTGTTCAAACACGAGGCTGAACAGCTTCATTAAAGAGACTTTTTTTCTTTTGCACCCTTTGGAGAATTAAAAAAAAAACCCAACCCTGCAGAGAAGGGAAATGGTGGCTTGACAGGATAGTTATTATCAATGTGATCTTGGGCTGTTCTGACCCAAATGAAAAAGGATTAGTTGGCTGCACTTAAAAGGTTTTGATTGTTTTAAGTGCCATTCTGCTTTTGCTTCTCAGACCTGCTTACTACTTATGCAGGTACTATTCCCTTGAGTTATACCCCAGCAAGGCTCTGCTCACTAAAAATACCTCCCTGATGCAATACATTAGGCATGATGCGTACTTGTTCTTGGGATGGAGACTGCAAGATGACGTGTATCAGGAAGGTGTTGAAGGAACAGACTGAAAGCAAGCATATGTTCACGTTTCTTATCTTCAGGCTGATTTGTGCCAGAGGTAAGTAGGCACCTGGGAAGAGTAATTTGTTGAATGATCTTCACAGGGGTGGCTACCAGTTATTAAACTTGCCAAACATCATCTCAAATTATCAGCTAACTTTCCTATCCCAGCATGATTTAGTGCTCATGCTATGGGCTGGACATAGCGAGGACTCCAGTCCCCGTTGTAAAACTGTGTTGCCAGACTCTCTCCTTTGACCAGTCTTGGCAGCAGAATTGACACTTGCCACTTTATGCAGCAAATGCACAAGGAATGTCCCAGGCAGAGATGGCTGGGCAGCCGAGGCCCTGCAGCTGGAGGAGACTCTGCTGTGACTGGAAGAACGTCTCAAAGCTCCTCTTGGCCCTCAGGGAAACAATGCTGGGAGGAACCTGTCTGGGAGAACATGAGATGTTCTCACCTCCTGAGGCTTCAGGGTATGCCTGAACTTGGACGAAGGCACGCTGGGCCAGGCTACAGTAGTGCTGTGGGTTGATTGTCTGTCTCTACAAGGCACTGGGTGAGAAATTGCCGTTCATATTAGGTAGGTGCCCAGAAGTGATGTTTGCAATAGTATTTTCTGTGAATGTGGGAGACCTCTGAGAGGCTGCTTTTTCCTGCCTGATCTAGTATCAGTGTCTTTGCAGCTGAGGTTGTTTCAGTGTCAAAATGAAGCTGCAGAGACCGAGCTTTAAGTAAGTCTTGTGGCTCTTGGTCAACTGGAATAGGTGAGGCTTGTGAAATTACCCCTGTTGCTTTTGGGTTAGGGGTGGGAATTTTAAGCCTTATTTATTTGACGGCATATTTATAACCTGCTATTGAAAAGAGTTTATCCCAGCCTGTGTGAAGGGTATCCGGAGAGCTCTTCAGGGCCAGTGTAATTTTTGTGAAGACTTTGCTATGGAGCTAGATGATCTTTAAGTTTCCTTCCAACCCAAATCATTCTATGATTTTTTATTTTCCCCACTCTGTGTTTCTGCCATTGCAAACCTTTCAGATCTTCTGTGTGTCTTTCTCCTAGCTGATTTTAACTCTTGCCTTTTAAAAGTGAAGATTCCTGTGCAATAGTACTAGAGAGGCAAAACGTGTTGGTGGTTGGCTGGGCTGCAATAAGATATTTCTAAGCAGTGTCTTCTCTCGCCTCATGTTGATGTCAGCATGTGTTTCCAGAACCAGAAGTCTAAAGCAGCTTATATTTAACACTCTCTCAGAGAGACTGGAGACTGACATGTTCATGCAGCATAGCAACCTCTCGTCTTTCAAGGACAACCCAAGAAGATGTCTTGGAGCCCATGTTTTGGACCACATTGTGCCATGGGCTGCAGAAGCAGGTGACAAACATTTGGGCAGGTGAAACCCTCGATCCATGGGTGGGAGCAAACAGACACTCCAGCATAGGCTTTTGTAGAGCTGCCTGACTTGGCCTAAAGTTTGAGTTAGTATTTCTGTTTTGTATTTAGGAAAAATATTAGAGGACTGAAGAGCAGAGAGGACTTCCACTGTTCTTGTGCTTGTCCTTGCCTACCATAAACTCTAAGCCATATAATCCTTCCTATTAACTCACTTTAACATCTTTACTGTAGCATCTGCTCCAGGTAAGCTGGAGGTCTGGTTTTAACCTCACTTGGAAGTAAAAAGCTAAACTGTAGACTTCCTACACGTGCAGGAATCCTAGTGAAATGAAATAAACCTAAGGGAAATGATGATTCAGTTCTTTCTGTAAATCCCTGTACCACCAGCCTCTCCATTTTGGAAGAATTATGAACCATATGTTTCAGGAGAATACTTTTACAGAGAAATTATGCATATGCAGTGCTTAGCATGGCCCGTGAGAGCAGAGGCCTACCTGCTTGAAATGGGGAAAATAAAGCGGCTCCACAGCATGTCTTTGGAGCCCATCCCTACCAGCCTCTCCGGGCATGTTGAGGTGTTGGGAAAGCTGGGAGAGAATGAAAAAAGCTGCCTCCTTTTGGGGATCAGCCTGAGCAGCTTCTGACATTGGGAATAGCAGCATCCTACTCCACCAGCCATGATGTGGCGAGGCATTAGGCTCTGGATGGGCTTTTAGGGGTTGTTTTGGGGTTTCTTTGTTTGTTTTGCAGTACAAGGAAATTGGATGTATTTGCAATCAGGCTGTATTGTAGATGTAATCTGTGGGAGTTGGAAGATCTTACATATTTATCATCTTAAACAAAAAATTTGCTTAGAGCTAGCTCAGTTAAAGGCAGTAGATAGGCTATTATTGTTTGAATGGGTTTGGCTTTGGAAATGTTATCTGTATGAGTACCTAAAATCACATCCTACAGTTTTTCTTCTGATGCTCAGAATATATAATACATTTTTACCTGCATAACTTCATTTTATAACACATTTTGTGAACTTTAACCCTTCATTAGTGTGCTTTGCTACATCAACTGCGTTCTTGCAGCCAGACTTACTTGGAATCCTGCCTGTCTGCCTCCTCAGTGAGCAGATGTGAACTCATACATTTAAGTGTCACATGGGAGACATTTCTAGGTTTATCAGTAATAGAGAGCAAGAATTGCTTACTTTTCTATGTAACCTTTTTGGGTCAGAGGAGGAGGCGAGTTGGGGATGGGTATAACCATATTCGGTAATTCCCGTAACCAGTGATTCAATCTGTCACGTGCCTGAGTCCTAGATGTCACTGCTGGTTGACTGCTGGCATCTCTGTGGGTGGCAGAGGCAGCTGCTAAAGGCTAATATGAGTTAACTTGTGTTTTTATATCTCTGTCCACCTTCCAAACCCTAAGGGGGTGGTGTATGTGTGAAATGGGGAGCAAATGACAGGAGGGGGAAGAGGCTTGTGGGGCAGCCTTGGAAGAAGTCAGAATACATTCAGTTCAGTTCTTGCCTGGGCTGGAGGAGGCTTGGGGGGAGTGATACTATTTTTGCAAGACATAATTTCGCTGTAGATTTTCTGATAGAGGCTTTGAAAAAAGGAAGGAGCCCAGGCTGCCTGCTTTCACGTCCAGTGAAGAAGCGGCCCAGCCCCTTTTAAGTCTCTGGACTTTGGTTTACAGCCAGGCAAATTAGTTGCTCCAGGTTGTCTCCCTTTCTGAATAGGTGCCTAATCCAATAAATAATGAGCATCTCTCTCTCTTTTTTTTTTTTAATAACCTTCAAATGATGAAGCATTAGCTCCTAAACCACCTAGGGAACCAGCATCTGGTGTGTCTATTAAGCCATATGCACTCAAATTCAATATAGCAACAGAAAAAGACAGGGTGAATGTTAATTAAGAAGTCCATTGATAATAAGAACTGTCTCCTCTGTAGAAAAGATCTGTACTTGAAATACAGTTTGATTTTAAAAAAAAGGAAAAATATGTAACTAGCAAAAGCTGAACTTTGAATATTCTAAAAATAAGGATATTTTTAAGGGTCTTATTGTAATCTATTTCTAGACAAATAGTATGAAGGATTCTTTCAATTGTGCATCACTGCTTTTTAGCTCAAGACCTGGTACCCAAATATTATTCCCTCCTGAAGATTTGCCTGGGGAACATCCTTTTCCCACATCAGCAAGAGCACTGCCTTCTCTTTTCATCTAAATTACTCAAATGGATGGAGTGACCAGGCAAAGGAAAGTTTTTAAAGCAGTAAAACAACCCACAAAAAAAACCAAACACAAGACCCCAGTGCATTTGTGATGTGTGCTTAGGTATGTGTATGTTTGCATGTGTGTATGTGTGAAGCTGTTTGATACACATTGAACAGATGACTTTTGAATAATGTTCCCTAATTAGACAAGGAGATGAAGATCTAAACACGGGTACTTGGCTGATAAGCAGGAATTGTGCAGCGCTGCTCTGCAGTGGCAGTGTGGATTTAGTACTGCGGATGCAGGAGAGAGGGATTTTAGGCCCGAGGTCAAGACTCGGTAGATTCTCATACCTGGGCTATGTTATGTTCTCTTGGCTGTGGCTCCAAGCCCAACTGGCAGGAAAATTCCCTGGACTAAGAAAACAAAATCCACTGATCTCAATTTAAATTGTCTTGGCTAGCAAAGGGAGTGAATTTCATCGGTAGACGTTAGCTAACTTGCACAAAAATAATGACTTTGCCCTGGTGTCTTTGTTGCAGTTTGATATCCAATTGTAGCAGAGTCGATTCGAGGATGCTGGGGTGTTTGTGATGAAAAAGGTTAATTTATGCATTGTAAGCTAGTCTTATGATTTGGTTTTGTTTGAGTCCCTGCTCTCTCTTGTTCCCTAGGGGGAATTTTGACCAGAAGCCCCAGATACTGTTATAAATTAACCTATAAATTAAGCCATGGTGCTGTACTGAATAGGAAGAATGCAGATAAATGTTTTGAGGGTATATGAGGTATGTGCCTCATCATCAGAGCTCACAGCTTTGGACATTGTTATTAGAGTGGCCACCAGGTGTTTTCCATGAATGTATCTGAATGAAATTTAAAAAGAATTATTATTCTTCAAATAATGACTAAGATAACCTTTTGCAGAAGGGAGGTATCTGGGGTTTGAACAACCAGTGGAAATTATTTAAATGCATTAATTATCCAACAATTTTTAACAGAAAGATCATTTATAGAAAATAGTTTCCAGTGAAAATTTTTGATCAGCCATAATTATAGGTGCATCTCAGTACTTTACTCTAATGGAATCCAAATGATAAGTAACTGGACTGGTCTGAGTTCCTCCAGCACCCATTGCTCTTCAAGGCAAAATACACTCATGGGTTCTAGCAACACTTTAGTCTAGTATTACTCTAGTAATTTTAAAGATACATTGGAGACCATTTTTATATCTGCCTTTTCTCCACGTGGAGAGCCATTTGGTGTTAAGCAGATCCTTTTTTTTTCCGTGTGTTTCTTCATTAAATTCAGTCTGAGTTTCTTGTTGTACCAAAGTCAGGAACAAAAAGGAGGAGATGAAAACTTCTCCTCTTCTACCACAACCAGTTACAGAGAGATGTAACTATCATCTTAATGGGAAAAGAACGGTACCTGTTACATATAGTTAAACATGTACATACATATAGTTTGATATGTGTGCATATACCTGTATATACACTTGCATGTTTGTGTAGGTATTCTGATTTTTAGAAGGAGGAACCCTAAAGGTGAAATGCACGCTAGGGAAAAATAGAACTGATTTATTTTTTCTGTCAGTCTAGCTGGCTCTGTCTTAGTTAGTATAAATCTATATTATGAAGTCTGAAAGTGATGCTTTTGCTTTGTGGAGTCAGTATAGTGCATACAGTAGTAACTGAAACTTAGCTGACACCTGACTCCTATATTTCAAAACTTAAGTAAAAAAAAATCAGACAAAAAGAAAAAAATAATACTCTTGGCTTGAAAATGCTTGAGCAGTTCTCCTTTAGATCCTAAAGATACAGGATGCGTGTCTTTGGTGTTACAAATGGAGCAGTTTTTCCAGCCCTCATGTTCATGGGTACAGTAAATAGCATCTTCCCAGATACAGGCAGTTTTGAAAGACCCTCTGGGTTATGACTGTGGGTGGAATATCCGAGTCCTGAGGCTTGGAGACATGCAGGATGCATGCAGGCTCCAGCTTGCCTTGAGACACAGGCATGTCTGCTTGCTTTTGAATGATAAATGTGTTTATCTCAAAGACAGAGCTGTCTTCTGGAGCAGTGTATGCTAATGGACAGAGATCTGACCTATTCCATAGGACTCTGTTCACTGCATATGTAGTGCAGAGGTGGCCTTTATATTGGCATTCAGACTGGGAGCTGAATTACTTAGGCTCAGGGGATTAAACCAGCCCTTCTCACTGCATTTCTCTCATGAGAGCTAGCCAAAAAAGGTGGTCTAGTGTTGTTATTGTCTTTATTTTGTTATCTCTCCCCAGTGTGCAGTTGATAAAGGCAGCCCTTGCAGGTCCTATCACTGAGACATCAATAGGAATTTGCAGGTGGTATTTTGCATCTGGCATTATTGTTTGCAGCAAGACCATACAATGGACTCAAAATGGCTTATGCTGAGCTGTCATTGACAGCAGCTGCTGCCTTGTCAGACTTGGTGGCATCTCCAGACACTGTGAGCTACTGAGTTTTGGACTGCTGACTGCCACATCGGTGTTGGTTCCCATTACTAATCTTTCAGGTTTTGTGGTTTCTGTTCCAACAACTGTCCTTTACATTACACTCCTCTTTGCTTCCAGTGATAGACTTGGAAGTGGTACAATTTGAAAGTACCTTTCCTGGGTTGTAGAGAAGTACAGTCCTAGCAGTGTACCAGAGTCACCTCATTGTATTAGATTTAATCTGTGCATGCACATGAGAGTGAGTACTGCGAGGTATTGTGGGATTATTATTGTCATAAAATCCTTAAAAACCAGAGGAAAAAAAACAGGTAGCAGGCAGAAATATGTTAATTTCTCTGGCAGGGCAGTGCAGCTCCTGATAGCAGCATTACTGTGTTAACTAAAATCACCTGTTCCTGGCCCTACATTTTTTTTCTCTCCCCTTATTTCTGCCTTCCGCCCCCCCCCCCGAAGTTTTCTCAATGCAAAGTTCTATTTGCCTCCTCCATCAAATACCCCACAGTTTTCCATTGTGATTTTCATTCCCTCTTGCTGTGGATTTCTTGCTTTCCACAGTTGCTCCTTGCCTGTAAGATGGTACCAAAGCTAACTTTTGCCCTGGTAACATCAAGGAAGGGATTGCTGGGCAGTGATGCTCAGGGTGGAGTGATGCTGCAGGGGAAAACATCTAGGAAAGGGTATACCTCTAGGGATATGAAGTGTATGTACTGGAGCAAAGCTCACCAGAGATGGTCCAGAGAAATGATGCAGCTGTGTAAAGGAAATGCATCCAGACCTTTCCAAAGGGAGCTATTCTTGGGGCTGGAGTTAGAGCATCAGCTAAGCTTTTCCTGACTGGCTCTAACTGCTAGGATTTGTTTGCTTCCCTGTTTTCATTGCTGGACAAAGCCAAGAGGAGATGCTTCTCAAGGTCCCCAGTTGCTGAGATGTGACAAGTGGGGTCTTTGAACTGCATCCATACCACACTTGAGGTTGAGGTGAACAAGCTCTCTCCTTGATTTGGGTGGTGTCTGTGATGTGAAGAATGTAAACGTTCCTTTTTATTGTTATTCATTTTTGAGCAGAGTTAAACCTGAGTCAAACAAAATAATAGTGCAAGTCCTAAACCAGCAAATCTTCTTCTGGGCTTTCATGCTGATTCCTTAGTAATAGCCACTCTGCTGTATGCATTGCAGTGTAGCTACGCAAGTCTGGCTATTTTGGTTTTGTAATTAAATCCTTGTTGGTTGCTTTGAACGTTGAGAGTGAGATTTCCAAAAGAAGAAACTGAAGGTAGGCTTCTAAACCCCTATGCAGGCATGTAAATGAGAGATGTGGAATAAAACCTCAGTCCCATTGAAGCTGATGGTGAATCAGAATTTCCTTTCTGGAAATTTTCTGGAAATCCTAGGAGAAGCTGGGCACTTATATCACAAAACAAAAATCCCACACTCTTCTTTATGTGTAGGACTTTACAAAGCAGTCAATGGTATTGGGAGTGATTTGGACTTGGGCTTTTAAATGCGTTTAGGTGTTTCATGACTGGGCATGCAGGACTTCTGAAAATCCAGTTCTTGCTTAGAAAGTTTTCACCCCACATCTTGCTGTTGGAGTAAATGAATGTCTTCTGGAGGGTGCTAAGTATTTGCTAAATTAGTGCCTTTTTGTTTTTATAGGCCAAAAGTTGCCATTTTCCCTCGAGGAAGGAGTGACCTCTGCTAGCAGCTCAGAACCATCCCCTTGCTGAATCCAGATTGCTCCAGAGAAGTTTGCTGGACTTGGTTATAGAAAAAAATAAAGGCTAATGTTAAGCAGGCATTTATTAAATTTCAGATTGTAGCATGGGATGAAAAATGTCTCTTTTCATAAACGGTATTCTTTATGGATCAATTCTCTGCGATGTTGGTGGTTGGAGGATTTATAGAGCATACGCTTGGGAATTTAGCTTGGGCACAGACACGACTGTGAAATTTCTGTCCAGCAGCAGAAATTTCCTGATGTCTGTCTTTCATGAAATCAATCCAGCAGCATTTACCTGCTTTTGTATCTCAGCAGCCAATGCTTGCATAGGAAGAAAATGCCAAATACAATTCCCCCCCCCCCCCGGGTTACTCGTAAGAAATACTAATTGCTGGTAAAGATTAGAACTAAATAATGGAGAGGGTAGAAACAGAAAAGAGAGGCCAGGAGGGAGCCTGTGATCCAAATACCTGCATGGTGGGGGGTTGAGTTGAATGAGCTCTCCGATCAAAAGTAATCACACTGCCATGAAACCCTTGGGTAAATACCCAGTGTCCTGATAACATATGTTCGCTCCACAATAAAACCAAAATGATTTTGTGTGCATATGTTTTGCTGGGACCCTCACTTGCCTGCAGCCCCTCATTTTCTCAGCTAATCAGAGTGCCAGTGGGCCAGGTCCTGCTTTTGAGGCTCCCCCAAGGGCCGTAGGGTGCAGGGACTCTGGCATTGCTGAGGACTGCAGGCACTGAAGCCTGTTCTGCAGTTAACTGCTGCAGGTCTCTTGAGATTCACCTTCTGAATAACACATTGTTACAGCAATACAATCAAACAGTCGAGGTTTTTAAAGTACTTTGGTTCCTGAATTACAAATCGCAGTGATTTATTTTTTTAGAGCAGGTGTTGTTATGGTGTGAGAAGAGCTGACTTGGAGTGACAGCATGAAATCTTCCAGTGCATGTAGAGCAGCACGATTTCCCATGCATATAGATGAAAAGAGACAACTATTTGTATTTTCCCCAATAGATTCTACCGATGTCTGACACATTACCGCAGGTCTTCCAGCAGAATAACAAAGAAAACAATACTTTTCCTTTGTGGTCTCATCGACTCTCTCTTAAGAGTTCTGGCCTGGTATTAAGAAGTAAACAAAGTTTGCTTCTGCTAGATTGCCTTATGCTAAGGAAATGAAATAAAATAAAATTACCAGGAAAAGAAGGTTTTATAAATGAGTTATTTTTTTTTTTTTCCCCTTTCTGAAAACAACCCAAACCAAATGCTGCCAACTTATAGGAACAACAGGAGAAGTCACTGAAGGAGGAGGTGATTGGGTATATATTTATGGCATTTGTAGGAGTACATTATTGCTGATTCAATGAAATAAGAAAATTGTCTAGGCTTGCCTGAATGAGCATTACTTTATCTAATCAACTTTTTCTAAATTGGTCTTAATGTACTTCTGTAAATACATTTCCAGCCACTAGGCTCTGTGGGCAGCATCAATTCTGCTGTGCTGTGGCACTGAAATGTACCCACCCTTTTATTCCATGTTGGAATAAATACTCTTTCTTTTTTTTTTTTTTTAGTTTCCCTGAAAGAGGTGTTAGGAAATTTGTTGGAAGGATGGAAGGATAATGGATCATGTATGGCTGAGTGGGGTGGGTTACTTACTGGTGGGGTGCCAGCTTCTCTGTAGGCAGGCTGCTGAGAGCAAGACTGGGCTGCCATACGTGTAGGGCTGATTTTGGTAATCCTCTATTGAGTATCCTTCTCATATTCTCCTTGCTTCTACTGGAAATTAAGCTGGGACTGTTCCCTTAAATGCATTAAGTGGTTGTAATTGTATTATTATTAAGGTGAAATGATATATCTAAAGGTTTTCATGCATGAATCATAAAAAAGCTAAGTAGCATTACAGGGCTGGGAAGCAATAAATCATGGATTCATGCAAAAATAACCCAACAACCCTTGTCAGTTTTGCCTTTGATAAGCCGTTAATTTAGCTCAGAATTGGCAGAATTCCCTGTAGTTTGTGTAGGGAATATCTAGGGTATGCTGTGAACATAAGAGTAATATTTAGTTATCTGAGACAACTGACAAGTGTTGGAACATGACAGCTATTGGTAAAGCAAATTCCAGAGACAAGTGGAATCTGAATATATTATAGCATCAAGGCTGCTGTAAGTGTGTATTATGGCAGAACAAAAAGGAGGATTGTTTTAGTTAATGGTGGTGGAGGCTCTGTCTAATTAGTAGGGATGATGTATTGGGGATGCATTCCTAAGGTGAAGCAGCATGTTGTATAGCTTGCGAGGTGCCTGATTTGTGCTGGCTGTGGCTTGGCCCCTTGGAAAACCGTTGGATGTGAAAAGCACATTCCCAGGGCACATCTTCAAGCTGGTTTTCATTCCCCATTTTGCAGAGCTGGTATTGTGTGCTGAGAGATGACTAAGTTGGGAAAATTGAGAGGTTCACTTCAGAAATACACTCCTGAACCATTTACATTGTGTTTTGCAGGATTAACTTTGTTCACACTTGCCTTGTTTAAGCAACTGTCCATTTTGGCACCGAAACATGGTACGGTCAGTAGCTTTGTTAGCCCTGCACCTGCAAACAAGGGCGTCTTTCCTCTGTCCAACTATGACACACTCCTATGAAATACACAGTACTGTTACAGGACTATGTTTTGAAGATCCTGTTGTGAGCGTACATTTCAGCTAGCCAAGAGGTCTGTCCAAAGGAGAGACCTTTAGCAAAGAAAAATAAAAGTGCTGCAAAGAAAGGCAATGTGAACAGCCCGAATCTGTTTCTATCATCTAAGGAAGTTTTAGGAGACCTTTACTATCTCTTCGGTGACATCATGATGTTGGTGTAGAGGTATCCTAATGAAGCAATATGTAGAAGATAAATTATTTTATATAATTCATGTAAATTTATTATGTGGAAGAAAGTGTATGAACTGACATCTATTTTTGTGATGATAACTAGGATTTTGGTTCATAACCAGCATTCTAGCAATGTGCTTCCCACCCCACTATAAGACCTCAAGAGATTGTGTCCTAGGGGCATGAAGGCAATTGCATGTGATGCTCAGTGGTTGGAGAGCAGCTCCAGGTAAGACAATACATGACAAGATACTTTTGCACACAACAACTGTTTGGCGAGGTAAGTCATGAGAAACCCAAAGTTAATACAAAATTAAATCTGTAACTTGGAAACTGCAGCTGAGGAGCTCATGACTATTCATTTTAGGCGTTAAAGTATCTGTGGTGTTGAGGATTATAAAGAGAGATGCTGCAAGGGTTGCGAGGTAAGATCACTGGACAAAGTGATATGTAGGGTGGTGGTAGCTCTTGCACTAGGAGGCTTTGCAGAAGAGCAGGTTTAAAAAATCTGACAACAGACAGACTGTGTCGTATTGCCTTGCATGGATCAGAGATGTTTAATGCATATTATTCTGCAAAAGCAAAAACGTCATCATTTATAACCTTTTAAGCAGCAATCTCATTGAAGGGAAATAACAGATAGCAATCTGGTTATTTATTTAGTTGACGTACTTTAAAAAAGATGAGAGCTATTTTCTACATTTGTTCATCTTCAGAACGACATACAGCGCTCCAAGTAAGTCACACGTAAGTTTCATAGACCATGGCAGTATATTTGGGTTTTTAAGAGCTATCGGGTAAATCCAGAGACTAGCAGATAATATACTCAGCTTGAAAATGATAAGCACAGAGATATGAAAGCCATTCCTTTCCCTGCTGTTGAAATAGGAAGATTAGTGGAAATGTCATGGCTTAGAATTCATGAAGCAATGTTTCCCTAATCAGCCATCAGAATAAATTGCCAGAATATAGTATATTTATATTTATTCTTTATATGAAGACAGTCTAAAGGCATTCAGAAATAGGTGTTATAAATATATGTAGAAACCCTTATATAATGTTCTGCATTACAAGGCTTAACTCCTAATTGTGTTATGTCTGTGATAATCTACTATAAAGTAGCCCAGCATGCAGCTTGGTAAATAATTGCCATAACATGCTCAGGAGGGGCCTGCCAAAACGCTGCCCGCTCACCTGTCTGCAAAAATGGGTCACCTGTGGCTGGTGCTGGTGTGTCCTTTGGCTCTGGAGCAAATAGGAGGTAAAGGTTTGCTTTACTTCAAAAGAGGTCTTTACAGTATGTATAAGTAATTTGCTGCTTCCAGGTGCAAATGGTGCTATCTGGGGGCACCTGTCCATATTGCTTTTGTTGTTCTTGGGAGTCGTATTTATGCTAGAACTTGCCAGATTTAGGAAGGGTGTGGGATGGAATTTGCATAAGCATATCCTCTACGTATAAATAGAAAAAAACACACACACATATATATGTGTGCCCTGCTGGTTCTCTGCTGGAGGTTTCTAACCCTGCAGATCTGGACACTAATTAGAATGAGTGAATTAGCAAAAATTGTAACAAATTATTTAAACTAATGAGCTTGCTTCACTGAAGCAGGTGAGGGAGAGATCACTCCAACTGCTCTGCCACCAGGTCTGGAGAGGCAGTAACTTCTGACTATAAGAGCATTTGGGGTAAATAGGCTCTTCTACCATTGGAGCTGGGTAAAGGAAAGGAAATGGGTGCCCTTGGCTCTTCGTGGGGTGGGACAATCTTTTTGCTTCCCTGTTGTGCAAAGGCAAAGATTTGCTTGCTGCTGAAGATGCTGTGTGCACAGAGAGGGGAGGATGCTCCCTGGTAAAGGGAACTCTCAAGGCAAGTAGGAGATGAGGGACATAAAGCAGAAAAAGCACAAAACCTGATGGGACGAAGTAGGATACCTCCCCAGTTAACAACCTTGTAGTGGGAACACCAGGGGCTCAATAAGTGTGCAAAACAATTTTGCGTACTATTTTGAGGTTACATTACCTTCTGTTGTCCAATATGAACAAAATTAATGTTTTCTGGTCTGGGATGAGATATATAGCAGTGTGGGGTGTTAGTACTTTTCCTGTTACAGTGCTATGGCAGTAGGAGACTTTCATGCATCCTTCTTGCTGCTAGAAGGCTGACAGCATGTTCTTATGCCTACATGTGTATTAGCAATGGTTATTAATTTCTTTTGGATGCAAAACTAGAATCAGTGTGCCTTGTTTTTTTTCCTAACTGAAAATGGCTTTTTTAAATATGTAAGAATTGGATGTATTTTTTTTTTTTTTTGCTGAGGCTATCATTCACATGATCATTTGTCATTACGCACAGCGGGCAGGAGGTTAATTATAATTGTGCAGTCACCTGGACTATTGTGTGATTTGAAGCAGAGTTTCTTTGCTGTGTCAGGTCCAACAGTATATTATTTGAAAGCGTTAGTGCCAGGTTGCTCTTTAAATCTGCCAGGGAACTAAGAAAGAAGTGATTTAAGCCTTCGATTTAGTGCTCTCTTTTTGCTGTCTGCTTCAAGCCACTTTACTAGCGATAGCACAATGTAACTGGAATTAAGATACAGAATTTTAAAATCAAATCAAATGTAACAACTGAGAAGGTGGAACCCCTCATCTTGGTAGCTAAATACCATGTATCTTTGTTGACAACTCTATATGTAAATCACTAATTAGTCTAAACTATTCAGTTTCTCCTCCAGGAAATCCAGACTTCAACATTAAAGGCTAGCTATAAGGAATGAAAGCCTTCTGCCAATTCCCCACAGGTTTTATTAAGCTGCAGAGAAAACTCAAATTCTTTTTGCATCATGAATAACAGTGATAGAGAGGTCAGCAATTTACCTACATCAGTGAAGATTACTGCATTTCGGGCCATAATTGTAAGTACTTTATAGGTTCAGTAATATGTATTTTCTACCTCAGTGGAGCATCAAGAGAAGGAGGGCATGAATGGCTCTGCTTTGCAGAGGTCTCCTTTCATTGCTTTATGGAAGAGGTGATGTTCAGGAGTACTGTGAAGGTGCATGACTGATCAGGGATGTATATCTTGGATGTTTTTTGACACATTCTTTTCCCAGCCTTCCCTTTTCTCGGATGGCAGCTCATTTGCAGACCTGCCTGGTGGCTGGGTCTGAGTGTGGTGGCTTCAGCAACATCTGGTCCAGCTCGCAGGCTTGTGGTTTGGTAGCACTCCCAGACTGAGCTGTAGGTTGCTTGGTCTGTGTATATGAAGGTGGGATATACCCTCCTGTAGCCATGGATTGGCTGTCTCTCTTGTCTGTTGATGCATTTGAACAAGCACCTGGTCAGTTCTGTGTGAGTTGGGAGTGGTTAGGTGGAGGATGAGGGTTATGATCTCTTGTGTGTTTTGAACCATGAAAATTGTGTTGGGCTACATAACCTTTGAAAAGAGAGGGCAGGAAGAAGATACATCTCTGAAGCCCGCTGTAGATTTAGCGTGAGCAGGTATTGTGCATCCCAGAGGAAATGAGGGCAAGCCCTTGCTTTTTTGTGCTGCCTGGAGGCAACATTGGTGTGGCTGATGTTGTGTGTAGGCCCTGTAGTGACTTTGGCATGTGCTGAAAGGTCAGGTCTGGTTTAAATCCTGCTACTTAACACCTTTGTTCAGGATTTTAGCTCGAGTTGTACAATCACTTTTGCTTTTAAACCCCTTTTGAAGATAGTCTTACAGAACTGTAAGATCAGAATCCTTTTGTTACCTTCATTCACCAGCCAGTTACCATAAACTCTGATAACTGTCTTATTTAAATTTATATTAATTTTCTGTAGTTTCATCTTTATAGCTAATTCTTACTATGTTTCACTGTAACCCCTTTGTGTGATTCGGGTCCAAAGTTCTTTGCAGGAAGAGAGAAGCTGAAGGCTTCTAAATTTGGGGCTCCATAAGCAGAGCCCATTCCTACATTATTCCTAGAAGAGAGAGCTCCCTCACCTTCTGTTCTTTCCTTAGGCTGGAAAAAGGCAGCCTTGGAAAGCAGAACTTCGTATTTAGATTTCTTCTTAAATCGAATTTCTCAGAAGTGAAGGAGAGCTTTCTTTATTTTCTCTCTCCTTTTAAAAAAAGAAACAAGACCAGCCGAAGTCTTTGTGTGGATGAGTATACAGTGATCCCGATGCCTTCTCCAATGTTGGCCTCTTCTCTTATTTCTCCTCTGCCTTCTATTTATATTATTCTTGGCCACCTTTCCTGAAGGAGCTGTTGATTAAAAGATGCAAACTGCCTCGGATCCTGCATATCAAACTGCTTTTTTTTCCAGGTTGCTCAGTGTGTGAAGAGCATCTGTTTTTGCACTGCAGTGCAGCTTTTCCCAGATACCTTGTCTCTCCAGGTCTCTTTTTTTTTTCCCTTTGCTCTCCCATCCTGCTAAATGGACATCTTGTCAAATCCTGTTTGCACAGACTGACAGCTATAGAAGTCTTGGAGAAAAAGCCAGATCCATGCACATACACCCTAACAAACAGAATCAAAATATAAAGGCAGAAGTGAAATACATCACTGTGCTTCCTTGTCAGATTTTGCTAATATCACCTGGATAAATTGACAGAGGAACACCTGCAGCAAGTTAACCTATTTTTACTTGCACTTGTTTCACATATTTATATTTGGTTCTGAATAGAGGGACTGCTGGGGAGAAAGCTTGCAATTATTCCCTGGTAGGATGAAATGCCCCCCTGTTCTTCATGCCAAAAGACAGTTAGGGCAGTGAAGTCGCTTTCAAATAGCACAGCAATTAATAACGAAAGAAAAATAATTTCACAGTCTGTTGTTAAATTAGCAATTCTTCAGAGTGTCTGGAGTTCCTGGCAGAATTGATATGCACTCTGAAGCCTTGGGCAGCCTCGGTGCATATCATTTACCCAGCAGCTGAAAGAGCAAAATGCAGACATGAGGAGAGGTCCTCGATTGCAAGGGAAATACTAGAATTATCTGTCTAGTAATCATTCAGCAGCCTTGTTCACAAATATTCAAGAAACATTTGGATTACATCCATCTTTTTTTTTTAAGAGAAAAGTAGCAGAAAGAGTGGCTGGAAAATGATGTTTTATGTAACACAGGGAAAAAAAAAATAGGCTGAGAGCAATATACATTTGAGCAGGGAGATGCGAGGATACAATAAAAGTGCAGTAAATTTCCCTTGTATTAAAGAAGAATATTTTATAGCAGCTTTCTGCAAATTGAATACATCTACATAAATGATGTAGTAACACATTTAATTGCAACTATTTATTTTTAAATTTGGCTGCATGACAAGACAATTTGTGTTGAATAATGAACCTTGTGTTTTTGCCACTTGCGCATCTTCTTAAAAAATAAATTGTCGGTGGTATTTGGGCTAATCGTTGGAGTCTCAGAAGTTCCTGGCTACTCTCTAATGCATCTGGAAAGAAACCAACATTTAGAAGTTAATCCATATGGAATGAATGCTGGATATTGGGGAGGCCAAGAGAAATATCATCAGTCCCTCCTTGAGTCAGGAAACTCCTGTTTGATCTTTCAGTGCAAAGCATGCAACTTCAAATAAAAGAATACTGGACTTTTTACATTTAATTTCTGCTGAATGAATTGTTGGTATTTGCATTTTCATGCTTTCTTCTCATAAGGCTAGAAACCTCTTTTCTCTCTATTTTTTTTAATGACTAGACTGATTCTTTTGATTCTCCTGCAGTCTCTATGTTTCAGGGCTGCTGAGAGCACAAGCAGTATTCTCCCATGCTACCCTTGTCTGCTGAGTGTCACAGGATAGATGCCACAATACTTGACAAGGCTTTGAAAACAAGGTGTGGAAGAGTTGTTGTGTAGCAAGGTGTTGAGGGTGGTTGTAGATGAGACGTAAGATGAGCAGGTTGTGGTCTTTTTTTGCATGGCATAGATATGCTAAACTCAGGGTGCAATGCCTTTGTGTTCTCACCAGCTGCTCCCCTTTCTCCCCTCTCGTAGTCTTCCAGACTTCCCTTGAACAAATCAAGCATGAATGGTTTCTGTAAAGCCAAGTGTTGGGTTTTTCTCCCAAACTGCCCAAGAAAGACTGCTCAAGTTGATGCAATGCAAGGGTGCAGACATGCAGCAGAAATTACAAGTAAAGATAGTGCTGGGTTTCTGGGGCAGACAGGCTCATGCAGGCAATCCTTATTTCTTTGGATGTAACTGGGGAGCCAGCTAAGCTATACATGAGCAACAATGTCCTGTTATAATAATCTGAGAATTAAATCCCCATAAATCAAGGTTTGGCAGCTCAAAACCTTAAATAAAAAGCCTGGGTGAATGATCAGTATTGCTGCTGCAAAGTGTGCTACAGGCTAGTGCTTTATGGTATGGGGAAATGTATTTGGTGGGAAGGAGGTTGTGGTGAGGCTTCATGAAACAAGAGGGAAAGCAATGTTTGCTTTACTTCACTTTTTGCTTCATAACTGAATTTCTGGAACAGTTGCATAGGTCAAACAGCTATTTTGGGCCAAGAACAAAGCCCATGAGAAGAGGCAGTGGACAGGGATCCTAGCAGGAAATCTCCCTCCCAAGAGTAGAATGCTTTTGTCTCAGAAGAATATTGTTTATAGTCTCACAAAGGAAATATCTTCTTGGGATATAACAGCATATTTCTTTCCTCTGGGTTCTGTCTGATCTGCAAGTCACAGCAGTTCTAGCTAGTTCACGGCAATGATGATGCAACTCCAGCACCGAAAAGGCATGAGGCCACTCACCCAAATGGTATTGAGATTGGACTCCAAAATCAGGATGTTTAAAGTGTCAAGTTGTGTTGATTTATCTTCAATTTGAGCATGTTTGCTCATACGCAACAGGTTTTCCTCCAGAAATAGGAGAGATAGTGAAATAAATGCTGTTGATGTTTCAAGGCTGCAGGATTTGAGCTCAAAGAAAAGTTCCCAGTATTATCAGGCCGACAAGGGAAGCAATGTCTCAGGTTGCCCTTTGTTGAGGTTGTTCCTGAAGAGGAGCTGTTTGGTGGAGTTACTTGGCAAGGCAGATGAACTGTGAGGTGTTGCAGTATTCATCTGACCCAAAGGAGTAGTTTAGTCAATTTAACAAATCATGTCAATATTTTTATGTCTTGTTAATTAAACTGGAATCATGAATCATAGAGTCATAGAATCATAGAATCTTCCGGTTGGAAAAGACCTTTGAGATTATTGAGTCCAACCGCACCCATTATCCGCTAAACTACGTCCCTTAAAAACTCATTTATACTTTTCTTAAACACCTCCAGGGATGGTGACTCAACCACCTCCCTGGGCAGCTGTTCCAGTGACTGACCACCCTTTCGGTAAAGAAATTCTTCCTAATATTGAGTCTGAACCTCCCCTGGCGCAACTTATGGCCATTTCCCCTTGTCTTATCACCTGTCACTTGACAGAAGAGATCAACACTCGCTCTGCCACAGCCACAGCCTCCTTTCAGGCAGCCGTAGACAGCAATGAAGTCTCCCCTCAGCCTCCTCTTCTCCAAACTAAACAACCCCAGTTCCCTCAGCCGCTCCTCGTAGGACTTGTTCTCCAGCCCCTTCACCAGCCTCGTTGCCCTTCTCTGGATGTGCTCCAACACCTCAATGTCCTTCTTGAAGTGAGGGGCCCAGAACTGGACACAGTACTCGAGGTGTGGCCTCACCAGTGCCGAGTACAGGGGTACAATAAACTCTCTTGTCCTGCTGGCCATGCTGTTTCTGATACAGGCCAAGATGCCATTGGCCTTTTTGGCCACCTGGGCACACTGCTGGCTCATTTTCAACTGGTTGTTATCCATCACTCTCAGGTCCTTCTCCTCCAGGCAACTTTCCAGCCAGTCTTCCCCAAGCCTGTAACGCTGCATGGGGTTGTTTTGCCCCAATGCAGGACCTGGCACTTGGTCTTGTTAAGCCTCATCCTGTTGGTCTCAGCCCATCGATCCATCCTGTTCAGATCTCTTTGCAGTACCTCCCTTCCTTCAAGCAGATCAAAAGTGACAGCCAGCTTGGTGTCATCTGCAAACTTGCTAAGGGTGCACTTGATCCCTTCGTCCAGGTCATTAATAAAGATATTGAACAGGACTGGACCCAGCACTGAACCCTGGGGAACACCATTCATGACCGGCCTCCAACTGGATTTGACTCCATTTACCACCATCCTCTGGGCCCAGCCATCCAGCCAGTTTTCCACCTAGCAGAGGGTGTGCCCATCCAGGCCCATGGCAGCCAGTTTCTCAATTGGAATACTGTGAGAAATGGTGTCAAAGGCTTTACAAAAGTCCAGGTACACCACATCCACAGCCTTTCCCTTGTCCATTAAAGGTGTGACCTTGTCCTAGAAGGAGATTAGGTTGGTCTGGCAGGACCTGCCTTTCAGAAACCCAGGTTGACTGGGCCTGATAACTTGGCTGTCCTGCATGTACTGTGTGATAACACTCAGTATGATCTGCTCCATGACCTTCCCCGGTACCGAGGTCAAGCTGGCAGGCCTGTAATTCCCTGGATTCTCCTTCCGATCCTTCTTGTAAATGGGAGTTACATTTGTCAGTCTCCAGTCAAGTGGCGCTTCCCCAATCAGCCAGGAATGTTGATAAATGAGAGAGAGGGGTTTGGCAAGGACCTCTGCCAGCTCCCTTAATATCCTTGAAGAGACAGGATAGCTGCTTGATGTTTCTTCATTTTGTGTATGGAGCTTGCTCATCTTTCCATGTTAAATTTCTCAGGGTGTTATTATTTGGCATGCCCTTCTTGCAATGCCCCCTTTGATTTGTTGCCTCCCAACTAAAGCCAAAGCATCTCTTGGTATGCATATCAGGGCAGACTTCAGCTCAGTGAGGCCTGCACCTGTAACTCCAGCCAGTGTGCTCCAATGCAAAAGCCCACAAGCTTTTGCAGAAGGAGGGATGACTGAAGAGAGATGTCCCCCAAGAGACATGTCCACCTTTCCTTCTGAGCACATCTAAACCATGTACCTTCTACAGAATTGGCTAGCGTTGTCTGTATTTTAAATTTGAAAAAAAAAAACCAAACCAAACAATTCCCTGGGTTCACTTTTATGTGCATAAACCCATGTAGCACGCTTAGTCCAGGCAACTCTAGATAAATCCTTTCTATCTTTTTTTGGTCAGAAGGACTGTAAAAAGATCCATCTCTGTCACCCTCTGATAGAATTTGAATAGATGTGTCTGGAGTGACATATGTTCAGCCATAAATTACAGAGGAACAATTTTAAAATAAATTGTCTGCAGCCAGTCCTACCAATTTTACCTCCTGAGACAGATGATCATAAAGCTGGAAGCAAACAAGCCCTTAAACGTTTGAGGCAGGGTTTGAAAGGATCCTTTTATGTAGGTGTTGGCATCACTGTAGGCTGCTAGGATGCTGCTTATTTTGGACCAAAATAATCAACAAAGGAAAGACTGATTTTATACCACCTAGAAATCCTGTCCATTCAAATAAAGTTGTGTGAGGTAGAGCCAACCAAAAGGAAGTATTTTAAGCACTTTTACTTCTCTACTGCCTGTGTATGTGCAGTCTATTAGTTCAGGCTAAAACCTTGAAATGTTGGTAGAGTAAACACACATGACATAAATCATCAAAATAAATCCTCCCAAATGTCATAGTTCTTAACCACAATGGATTGCAATTGTCCAAACCACAGCATAATTAAAGAATCCTTCTTTCTCTGCTGGCTGGGCTCCAGATCCCTATGGCAGACTGAACCAGAAGACTAAAACCACACTTTATTTTAGTCTCGTGCCAGCAAACACGTGGCTTTGAAGAAAGCTATTTTCCAGGAGATTTTACCAACTGGTCTTTGCATTACGGTGTGTAATAAGTGTACACAGATGGATGAGGGGGGAGAATGTTGGCTGCATCATTTTCAAGTTTGATCCTGTCCCACTGTTGCCATTAGGGATGATGCTTGTTATTGCTATTCAGTCAACGCCACTACCGAACTCGAGGGAGTTCTGTGGCTTATCCATCAATCCTCCCCTAGCTTAGCATGCAGTGCAGCTTGAATGTTTAAGCTACCATTCGCATAACAACGGATAACCTGGGCGTGCGTCTTTGTTTTCAGAAACCCCCAAAATAGGCCCGTGTGCCTCTTGGATTATACGTGGAACCAGACACCTCAAGTTATGTTTACTAGCATGGCAAAACAAATGTCCCTCTGCTGCCTTCTACACCTTAAATTACGTTTTTCCCTTAGATGCAGTCTTGTAAATTTTTTCCTACTTATGTTTAAGGGACTAAAATTATTTCAGTTTGTCTTCATTAAAAAAAGACAGTACTTTAAGCATAATTTAAATGCATCTTCATCCCACACTTCAGAGAGCAAAGAAAAGATACACAGATATTTATAGACATAGAGATTTACAGGTAGATATTTTATAGCTGTAGTAGACAGAGAGTCTGTAGCAACAGGATGTGCTCTGTCTTTTCATATTGTAAACCAGAAGATGGGGCTCAGGGAGACTAACCTGCATCTGTCCCTTGTAACGAGTGAGCGAGGAGGACCACAGGTGCCACCTGGGCTGAGAGCTGAAGGAACACTTGTACAGCTTGCAAG
Organism: Tapera naevia; assembly: GCA_033556795.1. Taxonomy (NCBI): domain Eukaryota; kingdom Metazoa; phylum Chordata; class Aves; order Cuculiformes; family Neomorphidae; genus Tapera; species Tapera naevia. Next base: position 1,805,708 of record JAUMJJ010000175.1, on the reverse strand, counting down.
AAAACGCAGCTGCTGGTCACAGTTTGCTAGGCATTGACACTTTATCTCAAACAGTGCTTTCTCTAGAAAAGTACTGGTTTCTCTCCCAGGGTATTTTTTTTGTTTTGGCCAGGTAAGTTTGGAAAAAAAAAAGCACAAAGCTAAAGCATTAGCAGCCCTGCCATTAACTCAGCTGGTGGGAGCTTGCACGGTGCCGAGTTCTTTTGAAAAATCTTCTGTTTTGACTAGGAGCATTTATTTTCTATAGGTTGCTTTCCTTCTGCGACATCAAACCCAAATGATAGCATGGGTTTGCATATATACCAGGATAAATCTCCCTTCCCTGCTCCTTCATCACGCTGCTAAGAGTTTAGGCTTGGCTCAGTTTTTGCCTCATTGATTGCTTCAAAATATTCTTTAGAGAAAAGTTGGGATGTGCAGAAATATAGCTCATTAAGATCTTAATGTAATGACAAGATTTTCAAATGCGTTGTGTTCTATGTATTTTATGGCGTGCAAATGTGGCTGACTTGGGAATTTGATGAGTTTTTCAGAGTGATGCCATCTGATGGAGTTTTATACTGTTTATAAGAAACACATTAATGTCATTAGTGGAAGTTAATTTCTAGTTTTCCAGCAACTACAGTCATGTCATAAATTGCAGTGTGACAATTTAGTGAGTCACGTGGTAGAAAAAGTGGTATTTCAACAGGAGAAACTGAAAGTACTAATTTATTTATATTCTACTTTTCAAGGTTGTTTTGTTATTCAGAGCCGATTTCAGTGCTAAGCAGAGGTAATTCATCCTGGGTTAGTGTGGGGTTGGACAAAACAGCATCAAAAGACACAATATTTTCTTAGAATGAAAAAAACTTAAAAGACTCTTTCCCACTTGAGATGCATGAATAGGCTTACATGCAGGATAAGGGCTGAGTCTTTTTTCAAGGTGCAAAGCCCTCAGATGCCCCAATTATCTAGTGAGCTCCAGAAACCCATTTAAAAGGACTTTAAGAAGGTTTTGGGCTGCAGTGCTGGGTGCTGGAGTTGCCGAAGGATGCTGGTAAATCCACTGGATTCAAGCAAACGGCAGCTTTGAATTACAGTGTTTTATTAGTGGGTTTTTATTTAATTCCCTTCACATCCCCAAGGTGTACTGCAGGAAGCAACTTAGCACTATTTTAGATGGAGGGGTCAGCCCTAAAGGAGAGCATTTTACACATTTTTCTATAGCTTTATAGCTTTGGCAGCAATTTTGGTGTTGGAGAGCTGTTAAGGGAGAGCAGGATTAGCTCTTGGGAGACTGCTTGTAACTTCTATGGGAGTATGCTCAGTGGTAGGTTGTGGTAGTTCTTGAAATATTTTCTGGAAAACTGTGGAGATTATCTGTTTATATGGGTTGGGATACAGAAAGACAGTCTGCTGTGGTTTTTTTCTTATTTTTTTCTTGTAAGTAAAAGTGCTTATCAGGAACACAAGCTGAGGCTTGGAACCACTCAGCAGTTTTAATTGATTCCATATTGTAAAGTTTGTACCCCCCTTCCTAAACCCTTCCTTAAGTTTTGGATGCATCTAAGAGGCATCTGCCTCTTCTGGGTGCAGGTACTTCAAGGTATGGCAGCTCTGGAGACTAGAACAAGCGTTGGTTGATTTGTATCTTGGTTTTGCTCAAATCCTTCAACTCTCAAGGGGTATTTTTTGCACTGAAGAGCTGTTATAAAGAAGGCAGACTTGATAAGCTACAGAGGTGCTCTCCTTTCCGCTGAACACAGCTCAGCTTTGGCTTGGTGTGGATTATGGGTCTGCCCATGAGGCACAGTTTTACATGGGTTGCTTCTAAAAGCTGTTGTAAGTTGAGCTGTGTGTCTCTCCACAAAGAAGTTTGCAGTCTGAAAAGGCAAATGGGACTAAAGGATGGGAGGGGAAAATTTGGAGTTTGGGGAGGAAAATTCTGTTTCAGCTAGATAGCCTGTGCTCTGTCTAGACTAGGCATCCTTAGCCTCATTAATTTTTGATACATTTTGTCCGTTGGCTTTATTTATGGATTAGTGGCAATGCCTTATGAGTTATACTTGTGGTCTCTGATTACTGTGGAGACTAATTTTGTACTCTGTAAGGCAGACAGTATAATTCCTGTTTGAGCTTTATTTTCTGTGATATATGAAAGGTTGCTTTGCTGATCCTAAGCACTTAAGTACTGTGAGCTTATCTTCCCAGCATCACCAGAGTGTGAAGGGCATAATAGGTTGGGCTTTTTTCATACCTCCTGGGGTTTCAAGGCTTACAGAGTCGTGTTGACTAGCTTATCTCTCTCCCTGGATGTCCTGGATTTGGCTAGCATAGAGTTAATTTTCACAAGAAAGTGGGAGGTGACACAGCTGGGGCTGCTGACCCACAGCGGCCGAAGGGGTGTTCAGTAACACCGTGTCATGCTCGGTATCTAAGAGGGGTAGGTGGCCGGGGATGGGGTTGGTGCCATCAGTTTCTGGGCAGTTTCTGCCCTGTGTATCATTTTCTTTGTATGTTGTTTTATTGTTTGTTTTTTCTCCTCCTTTGCTGTCCTGTTAAACTTTTTTTTTTATCCCAAGCCGTGGGTTTTACCTTCTTTGCTTCTAATTCTCCTTCAAGTCCCACCAGGGGAGGGGGCCGGACGGGAAGCAGGGAGAGGAGTTGTGGAGTAGTGAGCATGTGGCCACGTGATTCTTTGTTGTCAGCTGGAGTTAAATAATATTAATTGGGTGGTTTTAACATGGTAACATTTGTGCCTGGGGATAGGGAGAGCCTCGCGGTGATCCTTGCTTCTAGCACTTGTTTCTTGGGGTTGGTGTGGATCAAAAGAGTGGGGCTAGCCGGAGAGTAACCTTGCCTGATGGATGTAGCCTTTGGCTGAAGCTGAGGGATGGTTACAGGGATGCAGCTGTGAATTCTTTGAAGTTAAGGTTTGCAGAAAATAATCTGTCAAGTAGACCCCGCTATTTGATGTTAGTGGCTTGTTCTGCCTGCTTTTCCTGCTGCGTGCCCTCCCCCCCCCCCCCCCCCCCCCCCCCCACACACACACACTTTAGCACTGATACAGCACATAAAGTTCAGCACATCACTTGAAGAGGCTAGTTTTTATTTTAAGAGGACCACTGATTGGTCCTCCATCCACCCACATTTGAAGAGCCAGCTTCTATCATCGTGGCTCTTAGGAGCTCCTGCCTGCAAAGTTCAAAGGCAGTTTCTGATCCCATCACTGCTGTTTTAAGGGATCAGCTCACACCATTGCTGTTCCAGATGCTCTTGCAGCAGTCCTTCGTTGAGGCCATCTCTCTCTGGCCTGCCCTGAACTGTGCAAGCAAGAGGCTGCACAGACGTTAATGCACCATGCTTGCAACATTTTGTGGTTGCTACTAGAAATAAAGAATGAAATTAATTTGTCAATAATGGCTGTTTACTAACAGAAACATATCCCACTTACACCTAACACCAGTAGGTTGTTTATGGCATATTTGATGTGTCTAAAAATACTTCCCTTTTTTTTAAGCAACCAATTTCATTTAAAGACTATTTTTTACACATCAGTGGTTGTTAATCAGTTAAGGAGTTATAAGTTTTAGTATTAGAAAGAAAGAAGCACATCTCAGGAAAAGCTTAAAATTTTATTTCTTTTGAGCTGGCTTGAAGCAGATTATGGGGAGTCTTAGTCTCAGTTTATTTCTCCTCTTTTTTCCCACCTTGTTGAAAAGAGAGATAGTACCATTATGTGCCTGAATGTACTATCTTAGTTCTACATATCCTTTCAATAACTGTTGAATTAGAAATATTGAGATAAATCTTCTTTTAGTCTTCTTATATTTTTAATTAGAAATTAAACCCCCAGACACCTTTGTAATTTTACATAAAGTCATGTTTACTTCATGAAGAAATTTTAAGTTTGACTGTCAGAAGAGGAATGGTAAGATAAAGACCAAAACTCAAGATATGTGCAAAGTAGGTTGTTGTTTTTTTTTTTTGTGGCCCTGTTCTGCTCTGAATCCGTTTTCCAAAATATCTGAGAGATTGCCATCAGTGGCAGAAAGATAACATGCCCTGGTTTTTGGCTTTTGAGTTCAGGCAAGACTGTGCTCATCCAGCTACAGTAATACTCATCCAGCTACAGTAATACCTGTTCTGCACTGTGGAGGCATAAGATGTTTGTGGGTCAGCTTTCATCTAACAGCATCCATTTCATCACAGCATCTTGGTCTGTTCGAGGGTTGCTGAGTGTACCACCTCAGGATCTCTCCTCTCCTTTGAGTCATGTACAAACCAAACATAGCAAAGGGTACAGGGAAGAGCATTATAATAGATACTGGCTATGCCTGAAACACCCATACAGCTACGACTGCTTTTGTTCCTAAGCATGGTAATGCAAGCTTGGTTTCCCTCAGCAGTGGTCCCCAAGCCACTGGTCACAAGATGCTGAAAGGCTGTGCTGGGGGAACCCTGCAAATCCCCTTCTGTCCTCTGCAAAGTATCTGCTGCAGGAGTGTGGACTCAGCATGCCACCACTTGCTGTGGTAAATATTATATTTATTTTTATTTTCTCTCCTCCCTTTTTTTTTTGCATATCGCATCTCCTGTCCATGAAATCTTTGTAACAGACTCGAGTATTTCATTTAGGTACAACAGCACGTTGCCCTGCTGGCTGTTTGTTTTGAAGAGTCGTCTTGAAATCTTCATTATAATTTAATGCTCTTGATTGTTCCTCTGTATACCTGTTATGTAGAGAAGGAACTTGCCTGACTCATGGGAGCATGCAGATTATACAAAAATTGGTCCAGTTCAGTTTTATTTCACATCCCTTGTTAAAACGTGGGTTATTGGTGTTGTACATCTGTTGGTGCCGTACTTATTCATGAAAACCAAACATGCTTTTTGAGCTGAGCTAAGTATCATACCATCATTAACAAGCTGCACCTTGTTGAAAATCTGTCAAGGAGAACTGACTTATTTTGCATTTGTTGCCTTGCACAAAATAGAAGCATGGTAAGCTCTTGTGCCATAATGATTTTCTGTCTGTCTTGATGGGGCATAATGAGATAAAATCACATACTGTTTTGAAGGCTTCTTACATAAAGTACATACTAAGCATGGGCTACCCTTGTAATATGTTGAGCATTTTTGTGCTTTCATTTCCCCATTTCTGTTACCTGTGTGTGCAAGTGAGTTTGATTTAACTTCGAAATACAAAATGTAGGCTAGAGAGGAGCTATGTGGTGGTCTCACCTCCCAGAAGATTCTCCACAGAGCGTGTAACAAGTCCTTGCTGTAGGTAGGGCAGCATTTAAAAGTGGCTGTGAAGTTTCATTACTAGAAACTGAGGAGTGTTCCATAAAGGTTGAGAGCAGCTTGTGGTAAGTCTGCTAACAGCCATCGATTTATTATTCAGCCCTAGGTCTGTTCACTGGTGCTGGAATATGAACACAAAGCAGTTGAACTGTTTCCTGCAGATGTCACAGCTTAGGAATGGAGCACTGGTTGGATGATGACCAGTTCTGGAAGTTAGGTTTTTAAGAACTTTTAAATCCCTTCAGTCCTACTGTTTGTTCTCTGTCTGACTTGTGGGAATAAAGGGAGATAGGGGAAGAGTGGGAGAGTGCCTAGTTGGAGGAGATCAGCAGGAATGCTGGGCATGAGCATCCCTTAGAGTAGGTTGAAGAGGCTGCAGATGTATGATGGGGACATGTCAACTCATGGTGGGCTTGGGA